>OLMO02000009.1:2344264-2385352 GCA_900291935.2 Cassiopea xamachana | reverse complement strand
TATATATATATATATATATATATATATATATATATATATATATATATGTATATATATATATCGAATACACATTTGTTTCCACTCTTCTGATGTGTCAAAAAATGCTTTTGTTTGATAATAGTTAAATTAAACATGCATTAATTACAAAAAGAAAACATCTTAATGTTAGGTTTCTGTTTTGTTTATTTTTAATGATTAATTCATTGTTAGAAAATGCACATTGTAAAATTTTTCGAAATTTGGATTTTCTACCACCATCTACTTTGCTTCGTATTTCTTTAATACTACAGAATAGAAGTTCTTTCACATAAGAAATTGCTAGAGGTTTTACTAGAATAAGATCTAGAATAAACAATAAACTTACTTTCAGCTAAATGCTAAAAAGCTTCAATAAAATATCATCAATTAGATATGAAAGAAATATAGGATTAATCGAACTTATCAGTTCCTACTTATTGAAGTTTCAGGGAATGACATGTTATGGATACAGCAAGAGTTGCTGAATTGTGCCTCCACATTGCTAAATTTTTAGCAAGCAGACATACCTTCTACAGTCCATACCCGGAGACAAGTGCGATCGCACGTGTGCGTGCCCACACACTTGCAAAATCCCCAGAACAAGCATAAAATCGCCCGTGCCAGCATTACTATCTACTGTGCAGTTACACATGCCATAAAGGAACTTTGTTGTTGCAACTAGAACATTAGCAACTGTCACCTTTTGCTTTTATCATTCTGTTTTCTACTGTTTTATCCAAAATGAGACTTTTGACATGCTTCACCAACAAGAAACTCTCTACTTCGGGTACACAAATTTTAAGTCATACATGCAATTCCTGATAATTATTAGTAATCGCTCATACAGACAAGGGTGCACATGCGAAGTGACACTCTCGCACCAATTTCTACCGGGCATGGACTGCTTATAGCTAAAATTCCAAGTGGTAGTTATTCTAGGAAAATGGAGGATGTGTTGAAACCACCAAGCAGAATTTTCTAAGTTGGGGATATGATTGGCTTAGTATGGAAGGGCTATAAATTGGTCTCGCATGAGGTGCACTACATACCGCCCAATGACCACCTTCATACAGAGGGAACTAAATCTTGGCTTCGCATTGAGAGTGCAATGTACAGTTCAACAAATGCATTCAGCTATAGTTGTTAAGAAATAGCAATATTTTCATGACCAGCTATACTGACCGACTGTTTCTTGTTCTTTATCCTTAAACGAATTTCAGCAACAACAAACGCAGCTATAATTAGTCCCAAGTACGAGAACCAACTTATCCACAATCCTGTTTTCGCTACACTGAGAAACAAACCAAGGGAGATGTTTATGAATGATAACAGCACGGCTATTGTTCCTGTAAATCTGTGTGATATTTCCCAAATGCGTCTCCACAATGTTGGCTTTTCTCCATCTTTTGGAGGAGCTGGTCGACTATAAATAAACAGATCCATATAATCAGAGTTGTAGAATTCATACCAAATAGGTGAGTTAGAGAGTTCTTTTCAAAATGAAAGAGATAGAGTGATGAATCTGCACGAAATCAACTTTCAGTAGTTGATTGATTGATTGATTGATTGATTGATTGATTAACTGATTGATTGATAAATTGATTGATTGATTGATTGATTGAGTGATTAAGGTAATGAGTGATTGATTGACTAAAGGATTGAGAGATTGAATGTGTTTAAAGTAACGCTTGAAAAGCATCCGTTTCTATTTTACAAGAATGAACAAAGCTTTTGATAGCACGTCGACCATCCTTACTACATGCTAGACATTTCAGATTGCCAGTAAAGACTCCATTGGGAGCTCTATATTCTTATTTAATCTCCTACAATGCACCAAAGACTTCAGATGTGATGTACACATAGTCACCAGATTTAATTCACTCCTTTAAAAGATCAATACCTTAAGAGCTGATACTCACAAAGCAGCATTGAGAGGCTGGTAGAGGCCTGCAAGCATGATGTCGAGGCCAATAGCTCCATGCGCAAAAGAGAAATGACTTCCTCTAAACGAGGCAATGCCCAGGCCAAAGCCAACAATAGCTAGCGTCAAACCGGTCACCTGAAATTAAATCAATAATTGACTAGAATTGCTTTGATGCTGAAGCTTACACTGATGCATGTGACAGGACTCATGCAAGTCCTTGCAAAGCTTTTTTTCTATTCACTGATAATTACTACGATTGCATATTACATACTACTTACTATATTACATACAATGAACTTAACACTACTACAATTTATGCCACGGAGAGCAAGATGTCATGAAAACTCCGTGGCCATTAACATGAATAACACGTCACGTGACAAAAATCAAAACAAAGCTACAAAAATATATGTAAATACACATGAATAACTTTTACTAACAAACACTTTGGTTTGTTTCATACTGTATGCCTGGCTAGCCTAGAGTAATCAGATCAATTTTTCTTGTGGTCTAGCAGAGGATCATTTTAAAAAAATTTATGTATTTACTTAAGATTAATAAGAAATTTTTTAATTTAAATTTGCCCAATGGGCCTGGTATAAAATATTGAACAAGCTTGCAAAGTGCTGGAACTTGAAATGTCGTTTCAAAGGCAATTGAATCTCATTGAAAACGAGAATTTTTCCTTGAAAAATGATCACGCTTCATGACATTTATGAACTTATACCGCTTACTTCATGCACAACGATAATAAACAATGCAAAAAAATATGTGCAAGAAATGTCCAAAAAAGTTTGAAGAAGATCGCCAAGTAAACTCTTGAAATGTTGATAAATGTCTCATTCTCCGTATATTGGGTCTCCTGTGTATTCAAGGTCTATTTATTTAAAGCTCCTTGAAAACTTTTATTTTAGTCCTAGATTAGTCCTTAAAAACTTCTTGAAGTTGCTTTTCAAAATCCTGCATTAACTCTGCTATGATGAATAAAGAGTCACACTCTTCACCAACTTTAGAGATTTGGAGCCGACATCCTCAACGAAAGCATGCACAGTAACTCCAGTAATAAAATGTTTGAAAGGGTTAAAGGTCATGCAGCTCACTATTTCCACCCAGCGCTGCAGAGAGAATTCTAAGACCCCGGGGCAAAAGAGATAGTTGAGGCCCCCAGTGAGCGAAGCGAGCATAAAATTTTCAGTGTCTAAAAATTAACTTTGGAAAAGTGCTGCTGGTTTACTTTATGAGGCCCCACAGACCTTGAAGTATTGGGTGATATAAGGCCCCTTGGAGCTTAAGGCCCCGGGGTAATTTGCCCCCTGACCCCCCTCTCGATGGCTCTGTTTCCACCTTGAACCATTTTCCAGGTGGCCAGCACCAAAGGCACCAATTGCATTTTGATATCCACTTTCATATTCTGTCTCTGATTCATTTAGGCCAATATAGGCCTAAATGAATATTCTCCTAGGCCAATATGTAAGCCCATACGTACCATTAAGACTTTATGCACTGTCATCCATCTCTCCCTGTGTCTCATATACCGTGCCACAAATGCGCCAAGTTGAATGCAAACAGCCCAGGCCAGAAACATAAATATCCCATGCAGAGTAATTATATTCACAGTACTCCCTCCTCTATTTGTTAGAATTGCAGATCTTTGTGCTGCTTCCACGTCGCCTTTCAAAATCCAAACATCGTTTAAGAGCTCGCCATTACTACAATAAACACAGTTTGCTCTTGGTCTCAAGATGACATTTCATAACTTTTACGAAAAGATACGAGTGAGTGCAAAGGTGGGTGAAACAGTGAACTATATAGTTGCTTCACTTAAAAGGAATTATTTTAGTAGACATGGACCTTGCTAACCTTGTAGATGCTCCTCCAAAAATGACAACTCCTTCTTCGATCATAGCCATTGCATGGCTGTGTCGCAATTTTGGAAAGCCATAAATAGGATCCTACAAAGATTCAACGCAATAGCACTAACGCAAGGCAAGAGAAATTGAAATTGAAAGTATTGTTCTCGCTCGAATTGCATTTGATGGATTTTTAAGAACTTTGCACTGTCTATAAGAATTTCTAGATTATATATGCTTTTATATGTTAGTGCAAATTGTGCTAAAAATACAGGAATCAAAGACTGATCTCTGCAAATGACGTTCATTCAAACTTCTATGAAACAAGTTTTTTTCAAACCTTGAGAACAGATCTATGTGACCATTCATTCTTTGTAGTATCGTATATTACCAACTCATTTTCTTTCGCCTTTTCGTTCTGAAACATTGAAAGCAACAGTCAGCAGAAATACTTGAGGGTAGTATTGGACAAGTTCAACAACAACATGATTAAAAATAATCCAAAAAGAGGCTGTAAATGGAGAATAAGTGATTATCTTTCGTGAACTTTTGGTTGGGATTGCTACAACATACATTTTTGTTTGATAGTACGCATGCGCTAAAGTTGCTTACGCATAAGTTGTTGTTGCTTCTTAGAAAATTTGGGAAATAATAATCTCAACACAGTTTGTGTTTTATTATTCGCAGAGATACGTGTACTCTCTAGTGCAATTGACAGCAATATTCACATTTTTTTGATATAAGAAAACCACTTTATGCCTGAGCCGCAATTTTCTTACCTTTTCCCAAAATTGAGGCTCAGATTTTCTTAAGATTTTCTTAACTTTTACTGAAATATGCTGGCTGAAATAGGCTACCATGTCTCCACTGATCTTATAGAATTGAATATAACTTCTATCTATAATATTGTGAGTGCATGTACTACGTAATATGGATTTTTGGCAAGCAAAACACTGAACTTTGGAAATTGAGCCCTGTGATTTTTTTGAAATTTTCTTAAAGCAGCAGTGAAGTGAAACTTTTTTATTGTTTCAAAATGGCCAACTGTGCTCCAGAATCATGTCCTCATTGGTCTTTTTCTCATTTGCGACCGTTTTCCTGAAAAAAATTATGTGTTTTATTGCTACCGGAAGTAGAAAAATTTCAGCCCTGAAACAACAACAACTTATACCTATGTGACGTAAGACGGGTCAATGCAATCTGAAATTATTGGCCAACAATACTGTATTTTCAGGTTTCCACTCTGGAAGGCCCTAAATTTACGATAAGTCGTTCATTGGCTCAGATTTCTGTGAGGAATGTATCAATAAAGGACAAAATGAAGAACTACTACCTGTCTTTCTACCCGTCTTACGTCATAAGCCCTTCGCAAAAAGTTTATGTCAATGTCATATTTTGAATCGCTGTTGTGCAAAATTTGCTTAAAATTTGGATGCCAAAGTTGGTCTATTCATTTTATCTGACCCTAGGCAACATAAAGAATATGTTTTTTCAATTTTCATAATTTTGACTTCACTGCGCCTTTAAGATTTTGGCCTTTTAAGTCTGGTTTTTTACAAACTTTTTTCTCATAAAAAAAGATGTGTACTGCAGTTAGAATTCGTACTGAGTTACATTCTTGTGACAAAGATGATCGATGTTGGTAAAAAGAGGAATTTCTCTGCGTGGTACCTTAAACTACTACAGTGTTCGGACAATATTTTGGTAATATGCTCTTATGACTACAGCACAGATTTTCTTCTTGTGTCCATAGATCGTCTCCAAGTACCCAAAAATCCACCTGTATTCACTTAATTTCTCAAATCTAGAGCAACTGAATACATTAATAATGTCTTGATTGAGATTCATGGATCATTTTTTTCAATAGTAATCAATTTGAAGATAAATTATTCAACATTTAAAAACGAATACAAAGGGAAATAAGTTTTGATTACCTTCACAACCTGCTTTCCAGTTTCCATGCCACCAAAAAGAACAGCAATTGACAATGACTCAGTACTGTTTGGCAAAAGAGAAATCCCTGGAAATATTCTTGCATTTGGACAGCTAGCTACTTTGACCCATTTCCTTTCACCGATGTTATACATCCAAGTGTCACCTGAAGGACAAGGTCCTGCAGATTTTTTGCCACTAAGAATGTGAAAAACATGGCTTATTAGTAATAAAAGTTTCATACAATAATTCATTTCATTTATTTTAAATTCTTCAAGCAGGGTATAGCATGCAACCAAAGACTGGTTTTTATACTGCCCTGCAAAGTAAAGTGAAAATATATAATCTAATTACAGTTATTTAAAGGAGGAAATTACAATAATGACTATATACAT
Organism: Cassiopea xamachana; assembly: GCA_900291935.2. Taxonomy (NCBI): domain Eukaryota; kingdom Metazoa; phylum Cnidaria; class Scyphozoa; order Rhizostomeae; family Cassiopeidae; genus Cassiopea; species Cassiopea xamachana. Next base: position 2,379,233 of record OLMO02000009.1, on the reverse strand, counting down.
TATTAAAATAAGAAAAATAGGATTCCCAACTGATTTTGTAATTCTTTTTAATTGATTTTGAGTTTGCGCATTTTTGACATAAGCACTTAGAAACGTGCTCCTCTACAAGAGAAACATTTCTGACAACTATGAACCTGACAATTTAAGGACTATGAGCTTTTCTGGCTCTTTACAAATACATTTATTTTTAATTTACTTATAATCTTAAGATCATCAGGTGGGCAAAAATCTCAATTGGGAAATTTAAACATTGTAAATGACCAGTCATCGGGTGATATTCTGGGTAGACCTTGGACTTACTGTCTAATAGTTTTATCAAGTAGAATGTAATACACTTAAAATTTTCAATGCGATCACAATTTATAGTGATTGTTATCTTCTCTTCCCCTCCCTCTGTCTCTTGCCCTCTGGCCTCTATTCTTTGCTGCATGTCTTGTCTGTTTTCCATTCATGGGTGCCTGTTGTAGTTTATAAACCGATTGCATAGAATTTCCTACCTCAAGCAACCTCCGTAGATGAGCATGCGGTTGTTTGGCAATGCGACCAATCCATGACCGTATCTTGCGTGAGGTAAAATCGGATTGTATTGATTAATATTCTTGTGAATCTTTTCCCATCCGTACCTCTTTAGACTTAATCTTTGAGTATCTGATAGCAAGTCTGAATCACCAAATCCGTGGCTTGTATACAAAAAGTCATTGATCACAGAACCTTTAGAATGAAATCTTTTTGCAGGATTTCCAGATGAGATAGCCGATGAATTCCACTTCATTGAGCTGAAATCATACATAAATATTCTATTTGAAGGGCTTGATGCTCTGCCATCTTTTCCGAAAGCAACAATCATGGCATACTTAGTAGTACCATAAATCATCCCAAATCTTGGACCTGGCACTAGTAATCCAGTGGCATCAAAAGAGTCGTTGACTTTAGTCCAGTTTCTGCTTGAAATATCCAAAATCCAAGTATCAGAAAATGTTTCAATGCCAGATCTTCCACCGAAAACAGCAAGCCTATTTCCATTAAAACCGATTGCCATGTCTTTGCGAGGTGTCGGTAATAAGCCTGTACTGCTAATTTTCTGCCAACGTAAAACTTCTTGGCTTGCTGTTGCATTTACGAGATGCAGTAAGATAAGCAAAAGATGAAAATTAGGCCTCGGAGAGCTGCCCAGCGACATTTTGAACATCGATATTTAACTAGTAGCTACCTGCTCTTAGTTTCACTTTCAAAATATGAAACATCAATGAGCGGAAAACAATTTGAATTCTGTATTTATTTGTTATAAGGACAAGTCTATGTAGGCATGACGAGGCATTACTTCATCAAAGCAGACGCCCACAAAAGGAGCAATTATTAAACAGATGGGATTACAATTGAGTTGTGTTATATTTTCGCGGCTATAACGACGCGACAGCTATCTGCCCACGATTGTTACTATTAGCAACAATCTAGAAACTGTGCTTTCAGTGTTGGGTTTGGCGCTAATGACATTGATAATAGTCGCTATGACGCAAAAGGCAGTGGTTTTCTGATCGTAATGTTGTTTGTAATAGTGATTCTGATTAAAAGTGATTACTGGTTTGCAATGCTTTAGTGGATGTGGGCTAAGTTGCTAAAACGAGGCTGCAAGTATTAGTAGCCATTTTACTCAATTCAAAAAATGCAGAAGCTTAAAACTACAAAACTCTGAACGGAATGCAGAAGAAATTTTGTCACAACTTCATTTCAGCTATTAGGAAACTGAATACTCACAGTATAGTGGCTAGAACTGGACTGCTTTTTCCGCAGAACTCGTTTGCTCGGCTAGTCACTCCTGCTTCTCATCTTTTTAAAATTGAAAATCGACGTTTTTATACGATAAAAATGGATGGAGATGTCGTTCATGATAAAGAAAATAGTTTGTTTTTTGTTAAATTGACAAACGATGGAGGTAAGAGCCTGCTAAGTACTCAACTGTTTTGTAGCACTAGCATCACAGGGTTGGAAAATGTCTCAAGTTAATAGCGGGAAGACGGCAGTTAGGCACCGAGGCCAACATAACGTGATATTGGCCTCGATGCCTAACTATGGTCTTCACGCTAATAACTTTTGAAAGATTTTCCAACCCTCCCCCCGCTAATTAGTTTTTGCGCAAAAGTTCTTGAAATGAAATCCCAAATAGGTATCTTGAACAAATCTTTTTGTCTGTTAGCAATATCTTTTTTGCTGCTTACATTCTCATGACTATAGAGGCCTTATTTATGGACATAGAGTACCTCATAGCAGTATTATCTTAGGTTTCAAAGCATTTCTTCTACCCCCCCCCACTTGTTCCAAACCATGCTTATCAATTTCTTCTAATGTTTCCTACCCCCCCCAGCAATTAGGAACAGAAGAATAAAGCTCATATGTGATTAATCTAAAAGTGTTGTTCCTTGTTCACTAATATTGCTTGTCTTTCTCAGGTAAAGCTGTGCTGGAGTATGAAAAAATTGACTCTTCAACTCTGGATTTTTATCACACTGGTGTCCCAGTTAGCCACAGAGGACAAGGAATCGCTAAGCATCTTGTCAAGGTGAGTTCTAAAATGTGCAGAACTTTAATCAAGCATGTGATACCATCACTGATAGTGTCTACCATAAATCCTTGAAAAGCCTCCGCCTCCAAATAGGCCCTCCTCTTGAACAGTGTCAAAGCTAAGGGTCCTGCATCTCCTGCCTGGCAGGACAGAAATATTTTTTGTTTTCATTTTCAAAATACAAACTAAAAAGCTGAATACAAAATTGATTGCTCAGACATGATCAGACCTATGTACAAGCTCATCATTGATTGATAAGCTCTTTCAGAACAACAAAGGTCTGCATCCACATTGCTTTATTTATCTATTTCCTGGCATAGGGCATTTGTCAGTGCCACTCACTTAAAATTTCGCTAGTGAGTATGGAGGTAGCCCTGTGGTTTTGCTCCTGCCTCCTCAGTTATAAACAATGGGTGCTCTGTATTTGGCTCTACTAAACAATGGTTGATAATTGCTCAACTCCTACCCATTTCGAATGGTAGGATTATGATAACAACCCTGTACTGCTTGATCAAGTTCACTGGAGTGGAAGCCAGTGTTTTAAATAGTGGCGAATGTAGCTTCTGAGTAAAGTTTTGCGTTGCCTGGATTGGTGTTCTAATCAATACCCAGGGCCACTAAGAGATTTGAGAGGCATTGGGTTAAACAGAAACATGGGGTCTCCTGCAAGTGAAGTTAGCAGAAAAGAAAGGTGTCAGGATGAAGTCCGGGAGCACAAGTTGCTCATTCTAACCCCCTCAGAGTAGCTCTGCCAACTCTTCCTACTGAGCAGGACCAGCCTTCTTGCTCCACCTTTGCCACTGCTCTTGAATTAGCCTCACCTGCAGAGTACCATCTTATTTCACAGGACAATAGCTATACAGTATTACTTGCTTTGACTAGAGACAAAAAACAGAAAACAAAAACAAAACAAATTTTTTGATGATTATGAAGGAATTGTTATTGACTAATAAATTTTTTTTGCAGAATAGCCTTTTTGTAATTCCTTAATCTTTTTATTTTTTATGTTGTCATTTGAAGAAAATGCCAAAATTTGAACTAAGCCCCCTCAAATGAACTCTCCCTTGAATAAACCCCCACCTAGAAATTAATTTTTGCAGATAAACCCCTGGGGGCTTTGTTAAGGATTTACAGTATGCACCATATGCATTTACTAGCACAATGTTGGACTGTTTTAATGGAAAGCAGTATAAATGCAGAGGCAGTATTTAGGTATGACTGGGCAATCACTGTTGTTGATATTACCTCACATATACAACAGTTCATACAAAACAACTGCATTAAAGGATACCAAAACAGTGAAATTATATGAAAGTTAGTTTTTCACCGGACCAAAATATGAGACATGGTGGAAGAATGTAATGCTGTTATGACAGAACAAATTTGACAAACAATAGGAAGCAGCAATAGCTATGTGACTCTTAGTGGAAAGTGAGCACAATTATCACTATATTCTGACAACAATTAAAAATATTAGCAATCAGAAAATGAATGCTAGCAATGATAATCAACAAATGAGCAAAAGAAGTAGTGTTCTACAGCTTTCTGTCTTATTGATTCATGAAATATGTCATTTCTTTGAATTTTAGGCTGGTTTTGACTATGCAATATCAGAGAAACTGAAAGTGAAGCCAACATGTAGTTATGTGTTGAAATATGTGAACGAAAATGATGTAGGGTTGAAAAATAATGTCGTAATGCCATAATTGTCATCAATTCAACTCAAGAAAATATACAGAGATTAGTCTTTTGATAAATTCTTATCAAAGCAATTAGCATTACATTTCTACTGAAAGTCTGGTTAATACAAATATCTAATATGTACAAAGTAGATTTGTATTGATGTTAGTAAAAAAGATTACAAAGTATTAAGTTTCTCAAAAAGGGTATATAAGCAGGCAATTTACTCTCAAGTGCCATATAAATGGGGGGCCCTAATGAACAGGGGCTAGAAAAAATTCCAAAATTTAGTAAATGGGCAGTCAAAGTAAATGGGGAGGTCAGAATTTGAGAGATGGCTTTAAATGATTATAAAGTGATACAAAAGAACAAAAACAGGTTGTCAGAAAGCATAATACCAAAAATATATACAGAAGTATGCTATTTTTCTATGCATATTGGACATAAAATAATATTAACAAAGAAAGGAAATGAGTGGTACATATAAAAGTCAATTTCCTTAACATTAATGAGGGGGGTCCAAATAAGGTCTGGGGGTTGGAAAAAAATCAAAAACTAATAAGCAGGGGGTACATTTATTTGGCACCTGGGAGTACTGTTTACTTTTAAATTTTTATATACAGAGTGATTGTCCCATAAAAGTAACTTTTACAGCAAGTCTCATTATTTCCATACAAAAACTTTACCACTTGAATTTCCACCAGCAATTATATTTAATGTTGGATGGAAAACATTTAGGGATGTAATAGATGAAAAATTTTCATGTGAAATTTGCTTTATTAGTGATCCTTTGCCTTCAGTATTGTAGAAATCAATCTGAGAGTAGAAAGCATATTGTTAATAACATATTTTAATGCAATTAGCAATATATCTATTGTATGAACTTCAACAATGATGCAATAAATCTTCAAATAAACAATTTACCAGTTTTATCAATGCTTTGCTAATAGAAGAGCATCAGCTAGCAATTCATACACTACAGGATGAGGAGCCAAGCGGCCCAGCCAGTTCTATTGGCTTAACTGAAGCTCAGCATGGCTGTGTATGGTCAGAAACTGGATGGGTGACCGCCAGATGAACAACCAAAACAGCTCACTCCGACATCCTTAAGAAGGGACGTTAAACTAGGGGTCCCATGCCTGAATGTGACATGCATAGTAGGCCTAAATTAGCTGAATAAGCTAGGTATGAAAAGGCCTACTCAAAATAAAGTAAACCACAACAGCAACAAATACTGTAAGATCAAGGGTTGATTTAGTTTGGTTTGCACTGTGACAAACAAATAAAAATGGTTTCTGCCATTTATCAAGATTTTTAGGCTTTTGTCGTACAGAGATTTAATTTTCTAATAATGTAGAAGTGATGGCAATATTCATATAAGTAATGACTTACAGCTTGTGGTCTGCTCATGCTCCCAATAACAAAGCGGTTTTCAGTTTTAGGGTCCCATGTTGCTCGAAACTTTGTTAGCCATCTACCAGTTTGATTGTTATGCCTTTAAAAACCATTGTGTGTGTTTTTAGACAGATATCAATTTACATAAAATTCATAAGAAACATGAAGCTTTGAAAAGAAAATAATATTCTTACCCTCTGACAGCCTAGGGATATATCCCTTGCATATATAAGGTATATGTAGATAGGAACAAATGAATGTAATGAAGTATATCAGTTAGTGAATTGAAATCATAATTACAAAATGGTATAGTTACCTTATCATGCATCTTGGAGGATTTGATATGCTTCCATTTGCATTCACATCATAGACTCTAAAGCAAAAAACAGAATTTGCTTTGCAATTACCAGTTGGTACAATTTGAAATGACTTTATTCTAGAAACAGGAGCTGGAGATATGGATGGAAAACATGTCTTTGTTTATGGGCTACCCATTGCTATAAAGCAGTAAATAAAAATGAAATCCTTGTGGGGCATGGTCGCAGATAGATGATTAAGAAGATGAATGCTAACTACAAAAAATGTATATACAACATGGCATACCTTACTGTATCATCCAATGATGTCACTAAAATCTTGCTTCCAGTCAAAGGTGAATAGAAACCGGATGAAACAACCCTATTGCATTTAATTTCACTGAGTTTTGATTTGATATTTGTCAATTTGCGAACATCCCATGTTGCAACTGACCTGTAATTATATGGAAATGTTCTTAAAAAATTGAACAAAACAGTTGTAGATGTTTCAAAAAACTTTCTTCATGTGGCAAGTCCTAATTTGGCTGAGAAGAAATCTGAAGGATAAATCAACCTGAATGCACTTTTTCCTTCAGCAGATTGGCGTTGATTTTAAGTATAAATAAAGCTTCCATATATTTCAAAGAGTTGGAGCCAAGCCATTCAAAGCAATAATTTTTGTAGCTTTAGCTTTAAGTCAACTTCATTTGACATTAACTGCTCATTTGTAAGCCAATAATTCAATTCTTATTGATTTATGAAAAGAAATTATCTTACCCATCTTGACAAGTTGTTAAAAAGAAATTCTCATCAAAAGGATGGCAGTCAATCCATCTCACTGATTTTCCATGTGCAACCACATTGTTTTCCTCTTTGCTATAATTCAAAATTCACAGCATTAGAAAACTTCATTTAAGAAATACACAGTCTCACATACAAAAATATACAGATACACACAGAGAAATTTATGTACACACTGTTCATTTCTTTTCATTTCATTTTGTTCATTTCATTACATTTCATTCTATTTTAAACAAAATAAATATGAATAAATAGATAGAAGCAACAAATAGAGAAAAAGAGTTCTACATTCTGAATATAAAACAAATTGACTAAGGAGAAACTCCCAAAATAGTTAAACTAATTAAGAGAGATGATTTAAACTAGAATCAAGCAAAAATTAAGAAAGTATAGCTGCAGGGCCCCATGTAGGGTTTCTAAAGAAAACTTGATGTAAAATTTTTGGTTTTCCTGTGAGCATTGTTTTCAAAGCAGGGTGTTCGCTGCATATACTAATATGTGCTATTAAATCTGTACCATACCCACTTCTAATGTCAACAAGCCCTGCAGTGTAATCATGTTTTGCAATCATAATTGTCTGATTTGATTTTGCCCTCCATGCAAACCCATTTATCAAAATGTCATCATCTTCTGGGGTTGCATAAACCTAGAGAAGAAATAAACAGAGAACATAAATTGATAGCAATAAATTTTCCATGTGCAAAAATCAACACTTCTTCACCAAAGTTTGCTACTGACCCTGTATGTTATGTACTAACCTTGGATCAAAACATAAATACAAACACTTTTTAGATCCATGTGCCAACTGTCTTTATTCTATGAGTACTAATTTGGATTGGTGATTAGGGTAGCAGTTAAGGCACTCAGCTAGTGTTTGGAAGTAAACAGATTGAGACACAACTAAAGGTGGAGTAACCACCAGCCATGGCTAAATGCTCACCCACTGTCCACCCAGCATAAGCAACTTGGTGGCAGCACTATGAAGATAGAGATAGCAAGGAAAGGAACTGGCCACCTTACCTCACATGCAAATGACCCATCATAAGCTTCATCTCTAACAGAAACTTCTTTAATACAAAATGATATAAGACCCTACATTTACCCTACACTAACTTTAACTAAATGCAAAGCAAGGCTTCAAAACACCAAATCTCAATTGCTATGTTTTTGGCATAAAGAGTTGATGTGACATCACATACCTGTGTAAATTGCTGTTTTTCCATGTCACCACACCTAACTGTGCCATCATAGGAACAGCTCAATATTCTTGATGAATTGAATGGATCAAAACTCAAAACATTGATTGGCTTTGTGTGGGGCTCAAAAAGAAACACACCATCATGTCCTTCTTTGGAATACTAAATAAGAAAAGCATACATTTCACCATTATTTATATAGGTACAAGGCACAATTTGCCAAGATACCTTAGGGGAGACTAACTGGGACTCAGGTGGCCAGATAGTGGGGATAAGCAATTGATATTTTCTAATGTTTGACTATCCTTATCAATTAGATTGACCTAAACAACTACTGTACATCAAATCTGAAGGGGGCAAGCAAGAATTTGCTTGGCAAACCAGACCAGCCAGTTTGCCCCTAGTCTACATTAAACCAATCATTTGTATGCTGCACACAGCATATTTGCTTCAAGAATCAATCAACTTTAAAGTAAACACCAGGTAATGTGAAATGGCCTGTCTTACCTAGTGTTAGGCCTATCAATCACACAGGTATATTTTATCTCAGAATTTTGTCGCCATAACTGATAGAAAATAATAAGAAAGTAAACTTTTTCAAAAATTTGAACACTCCAGAACATATGGCCATAGAATTGGGCTTTGCTTTTACTCTGAAATGGCTGAAATAAGCAAGTTGCTAAGTTATTAAAGCGCACTTTTATTTTCCTGGTATATTGTACCATGCTATTTATTATAAAAGTTTCTTGATTATCAAAGCAGACAAGATGAATGTTTACTTTGTGTTACTAACCAAGTCTCTAACTCCAATCTTTCCCCATTTATCACCAGCAAATACAAGTATTTTTGATACCATTGGATGCACAATGATTGAAAATATTCTGTCTGGAACCACCTTAGCTGCATGATCATCAGCAATGCTCAACTTTTCAATGACCTTTGTATAACTAAGAACAAAATTTATCAACACTTCAAAATTTATATCTGTCCATTTCTAATCCATATCTGTTCTGTATTATATCAGAAGAGTGGATGAAGGAACTTCAAATTACATTGAACTTGAGAGGAAAATGCTATGTGTTAATCCCCTTAGCAAACAATATAGTACCCAAAAAATTACAACTCTATATACTTTCATTTATGACTATATAATTTGCAACTAACACTTAAATGGCACAGTACAGTTACCTTTCTAAATCTGATATTGGCTCTTCAGGGTTTCCTCCTTTATTTTTCTGGTGCTGCAATGTTAATTAAAATAAATCATACAGGAAATAAAAGCTAAAAATATAATCAAAACTCAAGTATAGAAACAGTGAAATGCCAACCAGACGAGTAATTTAAGAAGAAGCAAATTTGTGTTTAAACCGTGTTACTGTGATCACACCACTCTTGAACAACACTTTTGCAAATGTCATTTTCAATCCCATTATAGGATCGCATTTCTATTGGTTCTTCAGTTTTACGTCTCTGAAATGAAATCAAAATATTATCAAGCTGTTATGAAACTGTCTTCTACTAAAATATACTGAAATTTGATAGGGAGCATTCTTCTAGTATTTGTACACTTAGCTGTTTGCCTGTATGTATGTTTATTAATTGAGGTAATGCTTTTGACTGCATTCTTAAACATGAACCCTAGTAGTATAGTAAATGTTCTAGAGCAAGTATATTTATCTGTTGTCAAAATTGATTCTACAACTTATTCCTCTTTTTACTGTAGTATGATTTAGCACATGTGCTAAGTTACTACTTTCCTCTGCAAGATGTTGACAATTCTTAGAAAAGAACATTGAGTAACACAAAACTTTGAATCATACAGCTCAACTTTGACAAGAATTTCAATGTGTTTTAGATACCCTTCTATCCACATCATATTTTCCTACTTCTACACCATGAAGCCCAATCCTGTTTGCTGTTTTAGTGTAGTAGTAGACTCGCTTGAACTGCAAGGTAAAGTAAACACATTAGCAATAAGTCAAATGTATTTACTCTTCTCCTAATGATGTACCATTCTAGTTTCACTCAAAAGCAAGGACAGAGGAAGTAGCAAACCAATGGGGGTGGCATAAATTTTGATGGTCACCATTTGAAAGCTGCAATGACACACTTCACCTAAACTTAATAAAAGAGAATAGCACCCCATGCCTCTTAGTTCATTTGTCTATCTGCTAAATTGATCATGTTTTTCAAACTAGCAATAAGTTAAAGATACTTTTGAAAACAAGAAAAAACCATATTTATGGACCCAATTGAATTAAAAATTCATAGGATGAAGGTACACTTGAGTACTGCCACTATAATGCTATAAGTTGAATCTTCACCTGTTCAGACATAGTCTGCTGGTCATCTTTGGGTATTTCAGGTAAAGGAACTCCCATAGGATCCATTCTTTGTAATCTAAGGGATGATCTTCTTGGAAGATCTTCTTTTTCTTTCTTTTCCCTAAAAAAATTTTGAAACATGACAAATGAATATCATTTTTTGTGCATTGTCAGAAATTTCATGCCTGGTAATGTTTTAAGAATTCAAAGACATCTGCCCATAGTACCACAAAGTATAAGGCTGCTGTTGTATCAATGACAACAACCTTACTCTTCAAAAGGGGCAAGGGACTATAGCTCCTTGCTCTGCTCTCCATCAGAGTTCAACTGTTCCTCCCCCTTTTGAAGAGTAGGGTCACTGTTACCTTTGGGACCACAGCATCTATATTCTCAATGTTGTAATGGGCAGTTTCTTACTTCAAATAGGTACCAATGCCCATGAAATTGATGTCTTTTAAGTTTTTAGAAATTCTATTTCTTGTACAAGGCTATGAATCCTTTAGTTATATGACACAGTACCTTAAGTAATACGACACAGTACCTTAAGTAATATGACAAAGTACCATAAATAATATGACACATGTACCTTTAGAAATATGACACATGTACCTTTTCAACCCATATTTTCCAGGCTTTACTGTTTTAAGTTGCTTTCCAGTGGCTTGTTGAAATGAATCTTTAACCTGCACAACAGAAAAATAAATACACAACAATGTTACATTGTTTTCAATTTTTGAAAAAGTGGCAAAAAGTTCCTTTAAAAATTAGAGATAGTTCCTAGAAAGGCCTGCAGGCAAATGAGTTGGCCCACTTGTGACAAAATACTATCAGCTCTAGGAACAACAAATTGCTAAAAGTATTTTAATTACCTCTTTCATGTTTAATTCCTTGAAAAACAACTGGTTTTTTTCAATGTTTGCAAGACGCTCCATTTCATAAGAAGAAAGCCCAGTATGATCATTATCATCATTGTTATCATCATCACTATCATTGGCTAGGATATCATCATCACTGTCATCCACTTCTGTATATGCCTGTTCTATTTTTGTGCTCTGTATTCCTTCAGAAGTCGTAAATTTTAAGTCCTAGAAAGTGAAATTCATAATGAGCTCAGGTTTATTATACCACACAGTATTCACTCATAAAGCAGCACATCTTCCCTCCTCTCGTTTACAAGATAATAACTACTCTTCCAGAAGCCGGGCAAGCCAAAGCCATTCTTTCCAACCATGGATGATACTAAGGCCCTTGGCCTTAGTTGGAAAGAATCTCATTACACAAGCCAGGGTGCATTCCATGTCAAACTCACGCCGAAGGTAAGCTAGCTGAAGGTTAGCGTACACTTGTGGTGCAAAGATCAAAAGAACCGTGCGTCAAGATTTGCACTCTATTACACCAGTACGTCAGAGAGTATAGTTTTGGCTATATCTACGCCGCCACGCCGACAGGAAAGGTAACTCCACGCCGGATATCTCCGGGCTTAATTGCATGGAATGCACCTTGGCATACCACCAAAAATGTATGATAAATTTCTTAGTAAATATGCTAATGGTATTTGCTCTAAAGGATGTGATTGAATTCTGAAATCTTCTAGTGCAACAGAGTATTGGAGAAGTTGCAAGGGGTGCTACAAAATTTTGTTTAATTCAAAAAAACCTCGTCATCCTTGCCGATACGCGATTTCTTTTTCTCGCTACCAACATCCGATTGACTCTGAGAATCAAATTTTCGCTTTGCTGAAGATCTTGCGCTTTTTCTGTGCACTCTCATGTCGTTGATCACTTTATGATTAAGGAAGAAGGCTCCAACGTGGTCAAATGTTGTGTAACATCAAAATAGTGCGAAGAAATGGCGGGAATTGGTTACAGTGCAAACGAGGCTGATATGTTTATGAAGGTGCCCTGACAGGCCTTCCTTACGTGAAAATTACCCAAAAGTTGGAGAGAAAGAATTTGCCATAGTATAAATTAAATTAGTTTGTTACTATTTATGATATTCTCTTTCTTTTCTATATAGAAAATAGCGAGAGTGTATAGTAAATGCTACGCCTCTAATTGCATTAGTAAAACGAGGCATATTGATAAACAGCCTCACAAGGGTAAGAAAATGGCCCCCATGCTACAATGTCGTCTTGGCTTCAGAGTACTATCTCTTACGGTAAGATGCAAAAATGGTAGCTCTGTTTGCTGTAGAGCCTGCTTGCAATTTTTCTCAAATAGTGAAGTATCTGCTGTAAGAAAGGAGCCGAAAATATACACTAAGACTGGGGACAAAGGGACTACAAGTTTGTTCACAGGAGAAAGACGGCCTAAAAGTGATCGAGTTTTTGAAGCTCTTGGTACAATAGATGAACTCAATTCCTCATTAGGTATTGCTAGGGAGTTTTGCATCGATGTAAATAATTCTCGAATCCTCAGTCACCTGGAAGAGATTCAATGCATCCTGCAGGATGTTGGGTCACATGTCGCAACACCGCTTTCGTCAGCAAGTCCACATCATACAAAAAGAACAGAATTTACTGCCAGCACGGAGGACTTGGAAAAGTGGATTGATGCTTTTTCTGAAGAGCTCCCTCCTCTGAGAAATTTTATTCTGCCATCTGGAGGCAAATCTAGTGCTTCGTTACACGTTGCTAGATCAATTTGCAGGCGCTTAGAGCGATCATTGATTCAAGGATTAGAATCTGGCGATATAGATGGGGACGTTTTTAGGTATGTTAATAGATTGAGTGACTTTCTCTTTACAGCTGCACGCTTTGCGGCACACTTTGAAGGCAAGAAGTCGCTAATTTATCAAAGAAAGCTTAAAACAATCAAAACTGACTAAGTGAAATGCATTTTACAATATTATTACTTTAACATTTTGAGTAATTTTGAAGTAGATACAAACTTCCACCACAAATCTGAGGGAGTTTCACTTATATCTTCTCTACCACATCTTTTGGGCTTCATATGGTTTTGTAGTCCTTCAAAGAATAATTTTGTCCATGATCTGAGAGTTTTACATTGTATGTGCCACTGTATCAGTAGATTACCACAAGGGAATTATTCAGTGTCTGTACAAGCTTCTTAATAAAGTTTATTATTCAGTTCTTTAGCAAGAATGCAACTCAAAAAATGGAGATGCTTGGAATATTTTGTTCACTTTTTTCAACAGTTTTGCCATTATTGATTGGATATTTGTTATTTCATTGCATATATGAATCTAAGCTCTTTGGGGCCTAGAGGTGCCTCCAAAATGATTTTTCCTAATATTGTCATTGGATTATAGTGGTAAGAGCCAAGCCCAAGCCCTTGTCATCTTTACTTCACTACAGTGAAACTCATGTACTCTTTTGTGCTTAATTGTGGGGGAAGCAATTTTGGAGTTTTTCACCCCTCATAGCATTTTATAATGACCCCCCATTTTAGAAATGTGGGCAACATCATTATCAGCAAAATTTTCACTTTCATCCCATTATTGATGAGTCAACTTTTCATCAAGCACTTCACAACCCTTGCCAGGTGAAACACTGTCTACCATTCCATCCAATTTTTGTTCAACACAATCTGCTGGGATCATCAACTTTTCTACTTCCTTCAGGGTTGTTGTGGTGTTCCCAGTAGGTCCTTTTATTACTAACCCTCCACTCTATGAAATCTAGAAAAATATCCACCCCCTTCAATTGAGGACAAAAGAGTAAGTTGGATGCACCAAAGTCAGATATTCCACAAACCAGATAAAGACAGAGAGTTTTTGAAGTCCATTTTGATATAGCATCAAAAAAGTTGGTGAAACATGAAGCATGCTGGAGGATACCCCTCCTGTTCTGCAACTCAATCAACAACATAGGCATGATTTTAAATTGATTTAACACTCTCAAGTTTTAAAAAATTTGTCTCTGCAAAGGTTACAGGGCTACATTACCTATGCATTGCTCCATTTGTAGAATTTGGTTGCATGCAAGATGGAAAAACAAATACTGAGTACAAGAATACATGAACAAAAACTTAATGTTATGTCAGTAACTGCTTTCCCTAGTGCAAATAGATTTGACTTAAACAAGTTCAACTTAACAGGATAAAATTTTCTGTAGCGTGTAAGATAGGTTCTGACAAACAGGTGTTCATTGAGAGTGAAAGCATGACTATTTTGTAATAGAAGTAATGTCAATTGATTCATGGACTATCTACACTTCATCATGAGAGCAGAAATACTGGAGAAATGGTGATCAAACTTGTACACTTTGTTAAAAGGAATTATTGCTATGGCTAACTCACACTAAAATTGTAGAGATTGATGATATGATAAAATAGTACCAATGTTGCAAGTTCTTGATAACAACTTGCTTAGAAGAATTAGCTACTGTATCAATAGTACAGTTACTCCTACCATTGCTCTTTATCTAATTTACTGCTGTTGCAAAAATTCGTGCAATTACTATACAAGTGAAATAAACTTTGTTCTATTGATAGTTTCAAACAAGTCCTTTCCCGCGCCCAATGGTGCATAGGGGGGCACCTATCTCCGTTTCTTCTATTGATAGTGTAAATAGAAAAATTATAGTACAATAGTCAAGTATTTGGAACTAAGCACAACGTTGCTTGATTTCATATAAACATCTTTCAGCGGGATTTCTTCTCAACTGTGCTAACATTGGAGGTTAGCAGTACTGTACCACAAGAGATTCTTTGAAATGCTTCATGTAACTAGAGCTTTTACTTTGTTGCATGTGATAGTTCGTTTTAGTGACGTACAATTGTGCCTGTCCGTAGCAGTTTGACACCAATGATCTGCTTCATTTCAATGACATGTTTGATAATTATAAAATAGTTTCTCTGTCAGGATCAAACAGTGGCCCTGTTTCTTCTTTGCCTGTCGCTACACCTTGTGTATCTGGTGGTGTAGTAAACTGATTGGATGGGCTCCTTGTTATGAGAAGGTCGTTTTCTTTCGCTGAATATTTGTCATATGGACGGTACAATTGATCCGCATTATCTACATGTTGGGGATACTGAGAATCGTCATTCGAGAACATCTCTACTCGGGTTTTAAATGAGTATTGATTTAGTTTATTATCTCCGTGAGTCTGCTTGTAACAGCGCGTGAGCAACCGAAATTGTCGGCGAAATTCGTCGCGAAAATCTTTTGACATTATGTAGTATATGAAGGGGTTGCTGCAAGAGTTTGCAATCATCATTGCACCTGCAATCTCAATGTAGGAGAAAATGTACTTTATCTTAGACTTGATGTCCATCACAAGCGATAAAAGGCGAATCAGGTTCCAGGGAAACATTAAAATCGCAAACGTAATTACAACCGGTGCAAGCAACGTTAACGCCCGTTTTATTCCAATTACACGGCTTGTAAGACCGGCCTGTGGAGCGCTGTCATTACCAGTTTTCGTCCACTCGTACCGCATAGTTTTCTTCAAATAGGTGCGGATCCGCATGTACGTAAAGAGGATGACGGATAGCGGCAAGATATACCACGATATTTGGACAATTTGGTAGACTTCGCGGAAACTTGGAGATGGCCAGCTAGAGATGCACTTTGTAATGGTTTTGAACTTTACTTGTTTGTTTGCCAATGAACCTGCCCTTGTTTGATTGGTGGTTAGATTCACGAGGCCAGAAGAGGCATATTTGAAAGTCTCATTGAAGAATGATTGTGATTGGGTGAAGTTTGCTAGCGAGTGGTTCCCACTGCTTCCACTTCCACTAGTTATCGGGACTTGTGCTGTTCTGAGCTGAAGTACCCAACACAGGGGAACAGAGATGACGCATAATGCCATGATCCAGATCACAACAACAGCTATCTTTGCATGCTTAAACGATATGTGTGACGTCATGGGGTGAAGAATCATCCTGTACCGGTAAATAGCGATTGCTGTAATACACCCCATAGACACCCCGTAGAAGCAGTCAGAAATTGATGGGAGAACCTTGCAGACTATAGCACCAAAAGGCCAGTTAATTACATTGCGAATGATTGTCAATGGATAGCATATGGCAAGAACGCAAATGTCAGCCACTGCCAAGTTCATTAGGAATAGGTTTGCGATTGTGTACATCTTCTTGCCACGTATGACAACAAAGCAGACGCAGACATTGCCTACTATTCCGACCAATGCTACTATCCCCATTAGAATGTACATTGCCAAAACGAAATTTTGGCTGGGAAGTATTGGACCCGTGGCTTTTCCTGTTGTCGTTGTCTTTGGTGATGACCACACTGTTTGGTTAAAATATCCTGTGGAGATTGGTGAGTGCATGCTATTGAAACTCAAACTAAAATTTTTTGTCACAATACTTGAGCCTGTTGGGCTGGCCATAATGCTGCTTTGATTTGATGTCTTGGAAAACCTTTTTTGGTGGTTTATTGAGTTTGTGTGTCCTATATCAATGTTCTCGATTTTTTAAACGTTTTCGAAATCCAGATGTCACTAAACCAAGTAAAGTAACGCGTTGGCTCTGATTTGAGCAGTTGTCTATAGTTTATGTTCTCGTATGCAATAAAGTTCTTTAACTGAAATTCAATTTTCTAGAATGATCCTCATTCAAGATAATCTACTCTCTTTATGATATTGTTAGGATACTTAAAATGCAGGCAAAGCTTTCTCTTCTTTGTCAGATGATAAGCATCTACTTTTCTAGTACAGTACTCTACCATACCAGACCTGAAAAGAAAATGAGAAATGTTAATTTTGTACATAAACAAAAGCCATTTTCTGGTTTTGAAATGCTTTACCCTTTTACACTTTTTAGTTGCGATTTTTGTCAAAAAGAGCAATTTAGAATTACAATACTAGAATCCAGAACCATGGAGAGGGGAAAGGGGGAGAATTGTCATGGGGTTTGAAGGTCTAAGGATCTCAAAAAGCAATACCATGCACTTTGGGTTAGTCTAGAGCAAGGGTCGGAAACCTATGGCTCACGAGCCAGATGTGGCTCTTTTGATGAGTGCAACTGGCTCTCTGGCTCACAGAAAAATTATACCTGACATTTTCTCATTCGCTGCAAAACATGCTCTATTAAAAATAATACTTACATTTAGTCGTATTTACTATTTAAAAAAGTATTTAATGGCTCTCATGGAATTACATTTTGTAATATGAAGCAAATGGCTCTCTGAGACGAAAAAGTTCCCGACCTCCGGTCTAGAGGATGCACTCGTAGAAATCTTCCAGGGTGCTTCCCTGGACTCCCTTTCTCCTCTTTGTTTCCCCAAGGCTTCTGATGTTTTTTTTGTGGTCTCTGGTAGAATCATCAAGAAGGAAAGCTTCATGCAGTACTTCACATTACATCCAGTGGAGTTACGCCTGCATATGCACGAGCATTGTTTGAATCTATCTTCACTGCCTTGCACACAATAAACCACGATTCCTCGATTATGGGATCATGGTGCCTAATCATTCCTTCTATTTAGGGTGGTTTTTTTTGAAAATGAAATCGCATTGGCCGATAATATTTGGGATTTGGGATAAAGAAAATAAGCAGCTTTTTATTATTTCCGACATAACGCCATTTGCAAAGCAGTCAGACAGTGCCATCTTACTTTAAACAATACTTTAAAACCTTGAACGCATCTTCAAATGCAATTAATGCACCAGCCTTGGCATCTTTCTCCGGCAATTGTTTCCGCTGGCAAATTTCTTAATTACTGAGTAGTCTTCTGATATTGGACTTCAATGCATAATTACTGCATACGTCATACACAAGTTTTATAAAAATATATTGAGACTTATGGTTAGATCATAACAGAACTCTTGGAGATAATGCAAAATTGTATTTATTTCACTCCCTTCCCCCTTCAAGCAATGTTGTGGAGATGATGTAACTGCATTCGATGTTGCCAACGTCAATTTTAACTACCTCTATCAAATCTTCATTAACAACATTGTTTGGAGGGGTGGGGGATATGGGGAAGGAGGGGCAGTTTTAAAATCGTTTTCAAAACTGCCTTAATTTTTACTATGCAATAGTTGCCTAATAGTTTTGGAAGATTTCATAGATTTCTCTCTGTAACATGCTTCAAACGAAAGATTGGCATTGCGTTGAAATGGTAGAGATAACCAGTCTCACGATTTTTGTGAATGACACAAATGATAGGCGAAACAAAACCAGAGATGGAATTGTTAGAGGTAGTAACATTTATCTTTCCCTTTTCGTTGCGGAGGCCAATCCCATCTGCAACCAGAATTTAATTCTTCAACACAGCATCGTTGGATTTTGTGTGCAGTTCTAATTTTTCTTAACAAGAACCCTGACATCAGACTTTGACCTTAGACATAAACCATTACGAAACAAATGAAAGTCACTAGTGTAGGACCGTAAATCTTGTAATAGCAATTATTAATTTGCAAAGCTGCAGGAAGAATATCAATATTTTTTGTCTTGGATGTGTGTCTATCATAAGTAAGTGAAGACGAGCGTAGTTCTTGGATGCAACATTGAAGGAGCCCAGCAGCGGTCACGAATCACTGATTGCTCATCAGTTTGATGTCTTATAGCGCCCTAATGTAATTAGCTAAGAATGTTCTTGCTTTCCTGCTCTGATAGTAGTATCTGATTCCAATCATTGTGGCAACATTTTTGCTGCAATGTAGATCGTACAACTTTGATAAGCTTTCTAGTGACAGGGAGAGGCTTGTCGGATAAGCATACTAGAACAGTGTTTGATAACAAGCCTCTCTGCGGGGCACAATGAGAATAGTTGTCTGCATGCAACAAAAACATGGCGAATTTCGAAAGCTTTCCAGTTTTCTAGCAATTTAAAAATAAGTTACTCGCTTTCTGAAACCGTTCTATAGCAACCACAGCCTCCTCTAACCAACGAACCATGTAACTGATTTTCCTGTAGCATTTAAAAATATCATGTCATTTTCATCAAGTAGTTTCTCACTGCTGTACTTTTCTATATGGTGTACAATAGGATGCATGATGGAGTACGCGCAAAATTTTCTCCTAACCTTTCTATTGTTTCTACCTCATTTTCAGATCCAGATTTCAAAGTACATCCTCTCGTACGTAGTTTCCGCTAAAAACTGAATTTGTGACGCGAAAAACTCATGTCGCTTTGAAGGTTTAATCTATCACCTCTACACATACTAACTGTATTTCTATACATTCGGACTATTGTAGTGAAAACCTTTGATTCCTGATGGCAGTGATGTGCCGAGACACCTTCTGTTGAGGGAGGGGCGTTTTGACTAATTGGCCAACTATTCTTACTAAAAAGAAGGAGGGCGTGACGCCCCCACGCCCTCCAGTCGGCACATCCCTACCTGACGATTTAACAATATGGATATTTTCTGGTAATGTTGTCGCTATTTCGTCGCTAATAAGTACATAATAGCTTATCTTTAATTTGCATCTTTCAGCCTCTCACAGGCGCGCTACAACATTTGTATAGTTGTTGGCCGAAATTAGACTTTTAGGAAGAAATTTGCTAGCATGATGCACTTGATTTTTAGATTGCAGAATCCAGAAAAAGTCAAGGCCCCACGTTGTGAGCCGGAGAAAGGCCGAGTCATGTTTACAAGCTTTTTTTATAATGAACCAATTTATAACGAACCTACATGTAGACGGCTGAAAATTTAAGGAACTTACACTACTAGCAGAAAGAAAGCTACGGAACTTTTCACTGTAAAAATGTTTATAACTGCAAACAATCAAGAATTAGGAATCCTGTTCCATTCATTTACAGTCAAAACTCGCATAGATACATTTATAAAACTTCTTTCCTTCCATATTCTTAAATTCTAGCCAAAATTAAAAGCACAATTCTGAATTTTGATATTTCCTTGTCTCTGTACCACTCTTATGGCGCCACATGTGCAGTGAAAATTAAGGAACTACTAAGGAACTTTAGGTACTAGAATTTAATAAGAAGAGGCCCAAAAGTATGGTACTAGTAGAACTAGACCTTGAGCTAGGTTTCTTATAAAAAAAGCCTGTATGTCAGTTTTGAGGAAGGCTTACTCGATTTTACCTCCATTTCCCCCCGATTCTTTGGGGCTTGGAGGGTGCCTCTGAGAGGACTTTAGTTCTGACACGAGCATTTGAGACCGGATGCTCTTCCTGACGTCACCAATGGCCTGTGGTGGGCCTCGAACCCAGGACCATGTTGGTCTGAGTCGAGTGCATTACCGCTAGGCCACAGCTCCTCTTGTTTTGAGGAAGGTCCTGTAAGCCTGCAAAAACAAATTAGCTTGAGGATAATTCTGACTCGTGCAGACGAGGTGATTTGGTGTTGGGAACTAAGAGGGACAATGCATGAAGCGTCATTTTGACTTTATTGTGAGGAAGGTTCTGCATAACAAAGTGGCTGTTGGTGGAAGGCTTGAGATTTTTCTAGCCTCTTTGTGATTGGATTCAGGGATGTGTACTGATGGGGCGGGAGACGCGGGGGTGTCACGCCCCCAATATGTCCAAAATTGCAAGAAAATTGGTCAAAAGTCAGCCTTACTGCAAGAGAAATGGTCACACCTTTTTCTTTTTTTAGTAAAAGTAGTTGGTAAAATGGTCAAAATGCCCCTCCCCCCAATGACAAGTGCTTCGACACATGTTTGACTGGACAAATAGCCTTTTGGTGGTTTCAGGCAGAGACGATGTCAACGGGGGCTGGGGATTGGCACCCTTTTTTTACTCTGAAATTCATATGGCAGCTAGTTTAAACTACCCTAATTCTCACCAAGAGTCGCACCACGTTAAAATTTATAGAAGTGACCATTGGTTTCTAGTATATATTGCGCTATGTACTTGCAATCATAAGCTCATACATATGACATAAGTGAATTGGATTTGCTTGCTTTTTAATTTCTGCGGTTTATATAGGGCAAAAAATAATACTTGGACCACAAAGCTAGAGAAATAGCAAATGCCATTGGTAAACTCTTCGGATTTCACTAGACCAGTGGTCGGGAACCTATGGCTCGCGAGCCATATGTGTCTCTAGACTTTCTCAAAGCATTGCAAAACAGCGAATACCTCCAAAAGGCCTCCCAAAGTTACCAATTGTGTCGTCTTCAGTTATCATATACCCCGAGTTGTTAAGTTTGTATCGAATTAGGTGATTTTGTGGTCCCATACGACGCCAATGCCCAATTGTATGGCTCTCATGGAAAGCCATGTCTGAATATGAGGCTTCCATGGCTCTCTCAGTCAGGAGGGCTTTAGACGGCCGAATTTTGGTCGCCTCGAATTTAAATCATTAAGTTCGACCAAAATGCAGCACAAGTGTGGCAGTCACTTTATACGTGTTTTCGACTTTACATTTAACTCCATTCTCAGCAAATTTACATGACGTAGTGCATTGGAATGTTGCCAAAAATAAACCAGCATGGCTTTCGAGAATCAAGAATGGAGAATTGCGTTCATGTTGTATTAAAATCAAAGATAATTAGACCTTCGAAAATCAAAGAAGTTGATAGTTGTGCTAATGAGATCATTCTAATGAAAAATAGTTTGTTGGCATGTCTTTTCGGATATCGCACGCAATGCTCTCAAAAAGGTTCCCGATCACTGCACTAGAGTGTAACAATCATTACTAAAGTCATTGAATGCTCTTGTATCACTTGCTTTCGGAACTTTAATCTTATCTTATTGCTACAATGTAAGTTAAATAGTTTATTTGTATCAAAAACTATAATATTGACGGTAGTCAGTGACGTGACTTCACTACATTATTGGAGGGTGCCCTTCAAAAATTTTTTGTCTGTGACCTTTTCCTTTTTTCCTAACAGTAGTTGGCCAATGGTCACGAATCCAGTAGGCTGCCCTGCAGTGATACATTGTATTACTGTTTTTGCCCTGCAAAATTGCCAAGTTTCAATGTGGGGGGGTTACTCACCCCCATAGCCCCTCCCAAGTTACGTTCCTAACAGTAGTTCATTTGTTCGAGCTTCATCCTATTCGTTAGTTTGAGCTATTAGCCACATTTTCACGTTCCAAAGAGGGCTTGAAAGGTATTTTCAAAATATAGCTATCACGTCAGTGATGAAGACAGATAGCAGCTGCATGTTCACTTCTTTTTTTAGAGGGTAATCTGGTAAGGGGCATTTGGACTTTGCACGTTGCTATGCCAAGAAAGGCTGTGACTTTGGCAATAATCAGAAGAAGGAACGAGCAATTGTCACCAAATAGACTTGCTTACTAGATAGTTTAAAAAGAGAAACGCTGGGCAGACACACAAAAAATACTTCAATCTCAACGATCCCAGCACACACACACGTCTAAAAAACATCCACTCATCTCCCACCACGCCTGCTATTTCTTGGCCTCTGTGCTGGGAGAACGTAAGTGTCCATAAAAATTATAAGAGCAAAAAATTTACTATATACATCACACAATGCAACTTAGCTGTTTTGTGTAACTCATGTATAAAAACTTTTGAGTCCAAAATTTTGGCCTCACTACTTCTAAAAGTTTCAATATAATGTTTTAAGAGTAGAAATGGTATCAGTGTACTCTGTACACGCGGGAGACTTCATCTAGCACGCGTTAGATCTCGTCATGTTCTGCCGATGCTCTGCAAACTGCATATTGGCTAAGTCATTTACAGTTCTCTGGGCTCCAAGGCACGAAACCATTCCTTCTACTCTAAAAGGCGGCCATAATGCAAATCGAAAAAGATGCATCCACAACAAAAAAATGACTTCTCAGCGTTCAATCATTTTGGAAGAAAGATGCCAGATCAAATCTTGATGTTCTGAGTTGCGATTTCTATGATGACAAACCTATGATTAAACCATTCTTACATTGGGGAGCGAGATATTTTCACATTTCTTGGGGCAGAGGCAAGACTGCGTCGCCAAGTGACCAATTTTGCAGCTCTACAAGTTATAATTCTTTTTTGACTCATGGGATGCCAGGGACGCCGGAACAATAGTAAGGTAGGAGGGGCAGAAGTTTCGAAAAGGGCACTTTCACTCACTATGACGTCATAATGACGTCAGACTTTGAACTTAAGGGTTACTTTTCACAAACATATGCCCCCAACCATTGTTGCATTTTATGGCAAGTCATGAAATTCTGAGGATAAAAGGAGATCGAGCCTGATAGAAGAACGAACGTAAGAAGAAAATATGAAAAAATTAAATCAGTAGATAGCATAAGAAGGGCACGTTTGCCCCCTTGCCCCTCCTATCAAAGGGCAGGAGGGGTGCTCGCCCCCGCCCCCTCTCCGGCGTCCCTGTGGGAGGCCATGAAGGAGAATTATGTGCTGCGGCATAGCAAAACGCTGGGGCCACGCCTATTTTATTCTGCAAAACGGCTTCTCTGTAGAAAAATTTCTAGGAATTCCCAGTGCCAAGAAGTGTTTGCTATGCTAAGACTAAATTGCAGAATTCATATTTACTGCTCATCTAAAGTTGGCGCCACAAACTGTTCCGTCGAATGAAAATCTATTTAGAGATTAATGATGGCAAGAATTTGCGTTGAAAACGGAATCGGGAGCAATGGGAGTGCAGTATTTTGTAATTCTGGTTTTATTTCATAGAAGATTTACTAACCAGCCTTCCTTCAGAAATAAGTATCTAGCTACAATGCCTGCAGATTCTTACAAGACATGCTACAAGCTAGGTACAAAGCCCCCCCTCCCCCCTAAAACATTGATGTGTGAAGCATAAATTGCTCCAAAAAACAATAGTTGACAGACCCTGTAAGTAGCATTTTTAGCTACATAGCCATGGGTTTAGCTAACGAATCAACTTTTTATAATGGTCAAAGGGGGGCTTACGCTGTCAATGTTGACACAGAAAATGAAAATCTTCGAAAGCCATCAATGGTCCAAATGTTTCTGGTAGGCACTATTCTTCCTGGCACTCCATTGTAAACAAGCATATTATATTCTAAAAGCATACTACTGCGGTAAACAGACAGTAACGTATTAATTTCATTTGCTATCCTAGCTAAAGTGAAAATCTGTGCGTTTATCACGAAACCCCCAGAATCGGTGCATCAAATCAAGTGCTGGATTTCTTAACAAAAATAGCAAAACAGAAGATGAAAGCCAAAATAATAAAGTTAGTTACTGCAATAAAATGTCTTCAAAGCTGAAGGGTATTTTTTTGGCAATTTCATAGCTGGCCCATACTAACGTTCCATCCGTGGCTTTGCGAGAGATGTACAGTCTTTTATGTCTAGAGCTATTGAATGTTTAGAGCTATTGCTTATGTATTGTCTCAATCATTTGCTACCTGCTTTCGTATCATATCCCTTCCTTGGTATGAACAAATGGCAGTAATATTGCATCAACTATATTTGACATAAAATTCCAGCGCTCAAGTGTTGAGTTCTTCCTAGAAATAGATTACTTAATAACTTCCCTTAATTCAGTTAGCGGTAATGGCTTGGAGCACACTTTTAGAAGGTGGAAATGCTTGTTGAGTACATGAGCGAAGTAGTTTTCATGATTCGTTTTAAATCGACACTTTGGACATTGACTTAACTTCTTTAAAGTTATCAACAACCTTCAACAGCTTCACTTGCATTTTCTCTGTTACGCACGTGAGATAAAACTCCTTCAACCGTAAGGCATGACAACGCCTTTACATACTCACTTTCATTCATATTTATTCATTTCATTTCAAACATCAAAATGTTTTCTTATACATACCTCCTTCGTGAATTCTAATTCTCACTTCTGCTCTCTGCCAATTCGACCCTCGTGCTTTGTTTGTACTCTAGTATCTCAGTAACAAGATATGAACCTCAACGCATATCTATTTTATTAATGCACCATCGCCAGACAAAAAGCTTCTGAAGACCTCTACCTTTCAAACACTGACCCACAAATTGCGCGTTGTCCAGCTTGCTTGCTTTGATAAGATTCCACATTGATCATGTGACCTTGTGACGTTGAATTTGTTAAATATGAATTAGCTGTTGTGTGTGATAGGCAT
Organism: Cassiopea xamachana; assembly: GCA_900291935.2. Lineage (NCBI taxonomy): Eukaryota > Metazoa > Cnidaria > Scyphozoa > Rhizostomeae > Cassiopeidae > Cassiopea > Cassiopea xamachana. The sequence goes on along the minus strand of OLMO02000009.1, from coordinate 2,354,097 downwards.
AGGTGATAGGTTTGCCGCGAAATTGCCCAAAGCTGATATAAAAACGACGCTTTTGCTTTGCTAGCGCTATTCGAAACACGTTTTCTACAGTTGAAACCCGCATAGAAGAGCCCGTGTTTTTCCTGGGCAGTATGAATAGCAGTCACGAAGCCAGTTATCACTAGACAGGGGGAACCAGGCCGGATGGGCACAGCAGCCACATCCAAATATAAGAGGGTGCTTATTGGAAATACTGGAAAAGGAAGGAGTTTGGGGGCTCCGAAAAGAAATGTTTTGATCACCACATTTTGATCTAAGTTGGCTATAATGTTACCATGTCTTTTACAGGGAGAAAAGGGGTCTGGGGGCTCGAACCCAGAAAAAGTGTCTCAATTACATTCCCTGCAATGCCGGAGAATGGCCTTTACAAACATCATTTGAAAACTTCAATCTATAATCTTTGGCATAGAAAAGACAATAACAGGACACCAAATGATCAAGACTCAAAGTAATGAGAGGGCAAATCGTTGGGCTGGGGGCACTGCCCCCATGCCAGCCCTTGGCTTCGTGGCTGCTGGATAGGGTTTTAAGTAATTGGTTGGTACTCTCAAGGCCAGCCTGTAAGGTTCTTAACAAAGTTCGCATACACCAGTTTTTCTCAAATAGTGGGGTACAGCCACAGAGGGCACGATGCAATGCTAAGGCAGGCATATGACCCCAGGAAAAAGGCTATAACCCCAGAGAACTGGTACATATACAGTTTTTATAGATAGTGAGAGGGGTGCAAAATTTTTCTTCTTCTTGGTAGGGCTTTGCAAAAATAATTTAAAAACACTCTTATAGCACAGTACCTGATAAGATTACATACATGATACTTCACAGTAGATAAAAGTAATTGAGAAATACATAACAAGAACTCTTGAAAATTCTTAAGAACACATTCAGGTCAGAATTCTTGTTTAATAATATTGCCATATGTTATATGACTGGCTAATCTTGCAATATGTTCTGTGGCTGAAAAATTCTTAAAGATTCTTGCAATGCTGGAGTAGTAACTGCGTGTCATTTTTGTTGTAAAAATCCGTCAGTACCCAAACAGCCTGTGATCGTTTCTACTCTTGAAGTTTTTAACTAAATGAAATTGCAGCCTCAAGGTTCTTATAAACACAGGCTCTTTTATGCGGGTTTCAATTGTATTGCTTGCTGACAGCACCATTACGAAGGTGATACTTTTTGAAGTAAGGGTGTAAAATGGAAGCTCATCTTGAACTTGATGTACCGATATTGTCGACAGCAATCTACACAGTTATCTAGACATACCCATAGAAATATTCTAAGGGCATATCACAGAGCCTCTAGATTTGCCAAAAAATGATGTTCCAGAGGGTGTGGCGCCCCACGCCCCCTCCCGGTGGGTCTGCCCTTTGGACCAGTTCTACTTTTTTGCAGACGCTACGCTGATGAGCCTGTCTGGGCGATGGCTTTGTGAGTAACGATGGCGGTGTCTTAACTCTATATGACTCCATTGTACTTCCTTGAGGAATATGACTTTCAGATTGTGAAAGAACATAGGCTTAATGCCATGTTTATGTTCTTTGCAATCTCCTACAAAAATGTTAGGCTCTCTGTAACCAATATAAAGCTTTCTAGTTGACAAGAATCACCTGGTTATACTCTACTGTCTGGGCGATGGCTTTGTGAGTAACGGTTTATGGAAATCTCTTGGTGATTGCATCTCTGTGTTCAAATGCTTTGGAATTCCAGTGCAGTTCAGGATAAGAACATAATTACGCCCAAAGGAAATTGATGTATACACGAAACTACTCAAGTTCACCTCATAAGATGCACCAAACAACGGCATTTTCACTACCGATTGTCCACCTTCTACAGATAGTAAAATCCTATAAAGTAATTAGCAAAGGGACTTAATTAATCTCTATTTGATTCTTTAGTGTTTTATAACAACAATTCGCTTATATTTTAATAGTGTTGGTGCCGTCGTATCTTTTGATTGTTGACTTTAAGAATCACTTAATCTATTTATTTTAACTTCAATCTAAACAAACACAATGCTATCTATAAGACATCGCTTACGGTTAGATGAAGCATAATTCCTGTCTCTTAACAATTTTTATACAGATCACTTTATCTTGTTTTTGTGTCTAGTTTAAGGTCTTCATCAATCAACTTTGCATGTAGAGACAGACGAGTTCCAAAAGATCGTTAATCCATTCTATTTTAATTTTGCTTACCTGGTACATGCTTTGGAGAATTGATTTTGTGGTACCTGGTCAAAAGGTAAAAATGTACCAAACTTTCTTTCAAATTACAAGCTGCTGCTTTGCAAGCCATCTACTAAAAGCGTGCTAAGGGACGCCAGAACATTAGTGGGAAAGGGGGGCCAACAGGAGTAAAGGCGCACCGACTAGCAAAGGTATCTCTTTGGGGCCCAAGGTACTTCTTTGGGACATTTTCAATCCGTCGTTTAGCCCGGTCCATATGTCTCACAATCATTCAAATATCTCTCACTTCCAAACATATATTGCTTACATGTATCGCTCACTTAATCTCCGTTGTATCATATCAATGGCTAAAAAAGATTCTATTCCATTCCAGAAAGGACACTTTGCTCCCCCAAATGAAAGGCAGGAGGGGTGTTTGCTCCCCTCTGCTCCCCCTCTCTGGCGTCTCTGGCTGATCATGTGATTTCTGTCCCCCCTTTAATAAAATACAATGAAAGAAGCCTCTTCCAAAGAGGTTCCCCCGTTGCTAAATAGACTGACACTATGTGTGTATAAATCAACACTAGCTAGCATTATTAGACATCAGTTCAAAATCCAAAACAATACTGTCTAACTACTGGGTAGCTCCCCATTCATCCCCTAAAAGTTACCTTCCCCCTAGGCTGGGAAATGTGGTACTAGAGATTTGACTGCCAATCATGTAGCTTGTCCTTATCGACAATTCTTATCGTTACCCTCACTTTGGCTGATAAGAATTTTATGCAGTAAACAAGCCCTGAATACAAAATTGTACCACCATTCTTCCAAGGTGGCAAGCAAATAAACGGCTGTTTTTCATGTTGGTGGAGTATACAAATATGCTAGCAATTTAGTGAGCTTTAGCAAAACCCTTATTTAGCCTATGCCGACTTAAAAGACACGTCTTGTTGCTTTTGATCCATCGAACCCCAGAGAGGATTAAAATTGCTGGTGTATTAGGACGAAGCCAGTTAAATTTTGCTTGATTCTTAGATGGTCTGGTGAAGTGCGCTGTCTTTTTCATTATATATAGCTAATACTTACTTTGGATCCGTTTAATTGAGGGATATCAGGGTAAATGAGTGTATCACATTAGTCATTCAATTCGGTGTCTTAACTCTATATGACTCCATTGTACTTCCTTGAGGAATATGACTTTCAGATTGTGAAAGAACATAGGCTTAATGCCATGTTTATGTTCTTTGTAATCTCCTACAAAAATGTTAGGCTCTCTGTAACCAATATAAAGCTTTCTAGTTGACAAGAATCACCTGGTTATACTCTACTATTTTGGCTTGTTTGTGCAACGATGCGCCCTAATTTGATGATATGAAGTGTAACAAAAACGCAAAATGCTTGTGGTTTTCAGCAGTACTTTTTCACGAAAAATAGGAAATTTGCCCACGATTACAGTCATAAAGGAAGGAATGCTTTACCAAGATAGAAATCTAACCGTTGGCTTATACTAGAATATGTTATTACAAAATTTAATTACAAGAACATTTTGTAAGGATTGAAGCACATAACTTGATTCATGATCCGTTAAATAAAGTTTAGATGGCACTGAAGTGTTGTTAAAGCAAGTCTTTAAAAGAATAATAACCAACCACAGATTAGCAATATATTTTGGGTTGTGTTATTGATGGAAATTAATTCAATATTCTGAACTCTTATGATTACTTTTAGTCACGTCCTTCGATGAGAATGGGTTTATATATGCTGTGTGACCAAACCGCTCCTAGTGGTGCCCAGTGAGTGTAGCTGTGGTGCCCAGTGAGTGTGGCAAATGATAAGTTAAGCCCTCTATAAACGATGTAATTGTAGGCCTAAGATTTGATCAGACCTTGGAATCACAGAATAGTTCATGTTTTGCAATTGTTCAAAGGAACCTAACATCATTCTGTCAAAGCAACAAAGGTAAAGGAATTTGGTCCAATAGTTTGACCTTTTCCAGCTTCTTTAACAACAAAAATGGCTAGAAATGATGCTCATTCAGTATACCTAGCAGAACATGGGTTATACAGTTCAAACTTGGCTGAAAATGAAACGTGTCTCCTGCATGGAGTTGGCCTATTAATCAAATGTTTCTGCCCTATTTTGAATATCAAATGCCAAATGTCATTGCCCTGCCCTATTGTAAATGATTCCCTGCCCTAATATAAAACGGCATATTTGTGCGAGTGACTATTTATCTAAATGTAAACCTTGAACGACTCTCCCCTTTTTACTCTCTCTACGTCCCTTTATATACTCTAGCATGATTAACTCTATGACGAATTCGGAAGATTTAACTCGGAGATTTTACTCATTACAAAAATACCCCTAGGTACGTTCTTACTCTACCAATTCATTCAATGCAGAAGTTACGTATACAGATGCTAATACTATTTTCGTCATACAATGCTTGGGAACAAAACGAGTATATGTGGGCTCTAACCATATGGCTCTAACTACCAACGAGCCTTCTCCTGTAGCGCACAATACAAAATAGAAACCGATCTGGTCCTCTCCAGGCTTTCTCAAGTGCTGAGAGTCCAACCCTACACTCAACAACAATTGTTTCTACGTGAGAATAGATTCAAGTGCTTTCTCAAGCCACCTGAAATCTGGCCTATACGCCCTACGTTAGTTCCTAACTTATACAAATATAATAAAAAAATTTAGATCTTAAGTTACTAGTATTACACTAAGGGATGCCGTGAGACTTAAGAGGCCCCGTGCAAAAGCAAAACCCGAGGCTCCCCGAGAGCCAGGCGTGGATCTAGAGAAAATTATTGGGGGCACCCAGGTACAAGTATAAATTGGCGTCAAAAGTGGGGCGTAGCTCCTTGAAAATGTCTTTAGGCCACACCTCCTAAACTTTAAGACGTTTTGGGGGAGCTCTTATTGGTGGTATAGAACAATTGGTTTTTAAGCGTAATTTGTAAAGACCTGTCTGACTAGAAAACAAGGGAGTCTGGGGATGGTTTCCCCAGAAAAGGTTTTAAAACCACGCCTTTTACTTTGGCTTAGAATACATGTCCTAGTAAACCAAACTTGCTATGAGTGACAAGGAACTTTGATAGCTTTTGGCAGTTTTCTAAAAAACAGAGTGCTTGGAGGAAAGCAGCTTGATCAGACATTCTTCAGTTTTGAGCTCTCGATTATGCAGTACCGGTCTTGTTTTGGAAGAAGTCATTTTGCATGAGCTTCAATTTTCTTAACTTTTCCCGAAATTGAGCCTGAGATTTTCTTAAATTCTTCCTAACTTTTTCTGAAATAAACTGGCTAAAATGGTTTACACTTTCAATAGTAATATTATACTTGAGTTTGAATTCTATCTTTAACCTTTTAAATGCAATGATGAAGAAAAAACGAGTTTTGGCCAACAAAAACACTTAATGTTGGAAATCGAGCCTCTTAATTTTCTGAAGCTCTTCTAAAGATTTTGACCATTTGAGCCTCATTTTCTTATAAATTTTTTCTTATAAAAAATAACGTTTATGCAGCCGTAAACATAAGATAAGTATAAATATAAATATAACATGATATAAGAGGATGGGTTAAGAAAGCGGACTGTCCTCCTCCACTCAATGTAAAACAATAACTACAATACATTCCGCAAAACTGATAAGGTGTGTTTACTAAACTTCGCATTAGCTATGCTGTTATAGTTATAATTGATACATTAAACATTTCAAATTCTTTATGGTGCTACTTTAAGTAGGATGTAATCCCTTTGCACTACTGTGAGCGAAGCGAGCAGAAAATATCCAGGGCCAAGAAATTAACTTTGGAAAATTAGTGCAGGTTTTACCTTATGAGGCCCCCCCAGATCTTTAAGCAATGGGTGTTATGAGGCCCCATTCACTATGAGGCCCTGGGGTAATATGCTCCATGCCTCCCTCTCAGCGGCTCTGGTTACACTATGGTTGACCAGGCTAAGGTTCTAAAAAAGTCATTAGCAAGCATGGTTGTAATGTTGGGCAAAGGCATTGAGGTCTAGGGATGCAGGAGCAACAGTAGAGCAGGGACGCAGGAGCTTGGAGAAGCTTGGAAGCATTATCTCTATGCTTGGAGAAAAAAGCTTGGAGCAGGGCACTTGCACTGATTATGGTGTCATAATGACGTCAGAATTTTAACTTACGGGTTACTTCTCACAAACATATGCTTCCAACTATTGTTACATTTCGGGCAGGTGATGAATTCCTGAGAATAAAAGTAGGTCGAGTCTGCGAGAAGAACGAATGTAAGAAGAAATGTGAAAAACTTCATACAGCATAAGGAGGGTTTTTGTCCTTGCCTTTTAAGGGCAAGAGGGGCGCTGCCCTCCATTCGCCCCCCGTGCTCCGGCGTCGCTGCTTAGGTCTATAGCAAAGCCTCCACCAAAAGAAGAAAGAGTAAGCGTAAGGCCCAGTTGCACTTTTCCGCTTTCATACGAAAACAGTATGGAAATGCTTGCGTATGAAAACGGCATGGCGTACACGGCATAGCATTTTCTTTTGCAATAGTCTTCATTTGATGCCGGATAGTATAACAGCTCAGTTTAGACGGTAGGCCAAAACGGAACATTTCCATACCGTTTTCGTATGAGAACGGTATAGTGCAAATGGGCCAAACAAGAGATGGTGATAAGATCAAAGAAGACAAGCGTTATGAATCTGGGAAGGAAGAGGAGGTAGGCATGCAAGAATGCAAATACATAGAATATATGATGATAGCCGTTCTTAAATATTTGGATTATATCAGTTATTGGGCATGACAAGAAAGATAAGTGACGAGATAAGGCAGTAGCTGAGAATAGCGTGTTGATTTGAGACTTTTATGTGTAATATCGATCAAGGTTTTCGATCGTCCAAGCCCAGATTTCTTGGAAGAAATTTGAACTGTTGAGCCGTGAAGTACACTCTTTTTTATAAGAATAAAGTCTATAAGAATATTGAGGCTCAAAATTGCTAAAATTTAAGAATAATTTAAGAATATTGCCAGGCTCAACCTTCATCAAAACTAAAATATTTTGTTAATCGAATCAAAGCTTTATACGAGAATGGATGGTTCATGGGATAAATCGAGTACTTCAATAAAACTCTTGCCAAATATAGAGTTACGTATTCAGATGATAGCGAGGACTACATTGGCATTGATGATATTGATGGAGTTGAAATAATGCTTTTGGACTAAAACCGTATTTTGACTTGTTTTGTTTGCTCTCGTTGAAATTTATGATGAATCAACGCATCAAAAATGATTTAATATGTTTCTTTGATCTTAAGGCGAATTTACACCTTGTGTTGAGCAAGAAAAATTTAAGAATAATTTAAGAATAATCTGAGGCTCAAAACCAAAAATTGTTAAGAATATTGAGGCTCAGAAAAAAATTAGGTATTCTTATAAAAAAAAGAGTGTAGTGCTGGAGTGCTGCTTGCCCCAGAGATATGCCGAAGCACTTTATATTTGTGGGGGGGGGGCCTTTTGACCATCTGACCAGCTACTGTTGCTAAAAAAAGGTCACGGAAAATACTGTGACCATTTCTCTTGCAGCATGGCTGACTTTTGACGAACTTTCTTGCATTTTTGAAAATACTGGGGGAGGGCGTGACGCCCCCATCAGCGCATCCCTGGATAATCCTATAAAGCAATAGCGATTCGACTCAAGTCATAGACATTTGCAAATATTGTTTTTAACAATAAGCACCTTGCATGAGCCAAATAAATGATAAAATATTAGCCAATTCTTGATATTGTTGTTCAGATTTATATTTAGTATAGGCAGAGAAGTAGACAGAATCCGGGGAAGATACAATAAAGGGACATTCACATATTACGTCACGCAAGGGGTGGGGTCTTGGGATGGGTGGGCTTATTTTTGGAATGTGATGTTACATTTTGAACAACTTGATATTTAGCAAACTTGGCCTCAAACTAGCAAGTCTGGCCCCTTTTTAGAACAAATTTGGCTCCACGTCGTAAAGTCATCTGGCATTCCTATTTTGATGCCATTTTGAAAATTTTCACTTTGTTATTTTCTTCATTTTCAAACAAAGACATAGAAAGCAGAAAAATTTCCTATTAAGATTTGACTGATGTGACATCACACAAATTGGGGGGTGGTTTTGAGTTTGTGAAAAAGTGTGACAAGACTTGAATGTGTTTCTAAAAATGCCAAAACTAGTGTGACGTAATATGTGAATGGCTCCGAAGTAAATTCATTGCTCATGAATATTTTGACCATAACACTGTTTGAACAGTAAGGACCATCTCTTTTTGTAAGGAGGAAGGATGAGAAGAGAATTTCACCAAAGCAAGTAATGTTTCGGAATTCTCTTCCAAGTGAATGCTCCATTCCCAGGAAAACTGACGGTTCCATTCTAAAATGAGCTGATGGATGTATGCCAAAGTGAAGAAGCGAAACCAACAACCAGAACTGCTGCCCTCGCGTAAAGACACACAGAGCAGTCTGGAGCCATACAATAGGATGAGTAAGAAAATTGAGATACACATTTTGTTTTAAGAACAATTTTACAAGAACACGAGCTTGAAATTTGGTGGAAAATGAAAAGTAAATTAAGGACAAGGCTAAGCCTGAAGCACGTTCGTAAATTGTATTTTTAAACAATGATGCATTAGCCTTCCACAAAAATATGTACATGAAATGTCCTTGACAGCCTTATCCACGTCTCCTCTTTCATTTTCGCGAATTAACTGCCCCTAGCGAAACTAGCTACGGTGTTATCATGGTCTATTTGCAATTATTTATAAAGTTATTCAATAAAACAATGATATGCAAGAGAAATCTTCTCGGATGTGTAACATTTGGCTAATAGACTCTTAATCAATCAAAACACCCAATGTTGTCTTGTATATTGTCTTTCCATGTATTTCTAAATTGCCGGTAACCTGCTAACCTGATTCATCTATAGAAATATTGAATTGTAGAGTGCACGCATAGAACAGAACATAGAAGTTTTATGGGTACATACCACAGAAAGTTGTTGCACAACTCTACTTCCTTCTTTAATTCACATTCCTTATGACTTTATTAGATATTTCGTTGTGACTACACTTTCCGTCAATTTGACTCCTAAACTAAATCATGTTACAACTTCCTCTGGAAATGATTGACTGTTTATAGAGCCAACTTGATTTATTTAACGATATGCCTAAATAGGGCTTCTTCTGTCAACATGAGACAAAAACTGGGCCAGTATTATTTGATTATGTCAGCTTCTTCTGTGCCAATATGGGCGATGCCAATGATATAGAAGCGCCGAAAGCGCTAGATGTCCAACTCAGGGGTTTGCACATTGAACCGAGTGAGGCAAATTTTTGGTGGCCATTTTAAATGGTGGCAAAAAGGATTATCACCAGTACTGAGCCCTTATAATTTGGTGAAAAGTAAGGGCTGGCTGATTTCATGAAGTTCTGCACCGATTTTAAGCGCGTAAAGTGGTGAGTTAGTATGAATTATCTCTTGTCCTTTCAATTTTGTTTGAATTTTGGCAATTTGTGCATTTATCGTGACGTTTCAAGCAGTGGCGTTTCTAAGGGGGGGCCAGGAGGGGCCATGGCCCCTCCAGAAATATTTTTGGCCCCTTCATTGGCCCCCCCACTTTT
>OLMO02000009.1:2333175-2344164 GCA_900291935.2 Cassiopea xamachana | reverse complement strand
CAAACATTTGATTGTCTTTATAATTTATTGCTGATTTCAGTTACATTGCCTGTTACCACTGCATCATGTGAAAGAAGTTTCTCGAAGATGAAACTTGTTAAAACGTATTTGAGAAACTCAATGTGCCACGAGCGCTTGAGTCATTTGGCTGTTCTATCAATAGAATCAACTCGCGCTGAATAAATAGACCTAGAGCAGTTTGTTGATGAGTTTGACTCACGACATGACAATCGCCGTATTAAACTATACTAAAATAGATTTGACCCTAAGGACCATTGAGACAATCTTTGAAGAATTTTTTATACTACGACATAATTTTTTCTGTTGGTAACTAACAATTTTTGTATTTTTTCCATTTGTAGCATTTTTTATAGGACTGACATCCTCCAATGGGCTGTATTTTCTAAATTGCTGCATTTTAGGTTCATGTAGAGAAAACTATAATAATTCAGATATATGTTCACTGGCCCCCCCAGATTTTACTGGCTAGAATCGCCCCTGGTTTCAAGTACTATAAAGGTGGCAGTTGCTGCGGTATGGTTCTGTCTTGTTGAAATAAATTGTTCTGCAAACATTTCATTACAAGGGGATTAAGTTAGTAATTGCGATTTCAATTTCATTTGCTGCAATATTCACTCAAATAGCCTTAAAAACTTTCATTTTTGTTAGTCTTATCAAAGAAAGAACTTTGTAACATTATATGACGGTAATGAGATTAATGACTTTTGAAAAATTAAAACGCGAAGGAAGGAAATGCTTGCCACATAAATAGCTATTGAAGGTAGGTTGAAAATTTTTTCTCTCTGTTGCAACTATCCACGTTTGGAGAAGGCTCTTGTCCTTCAGAGGAAATTTACGAAATGAAATGCAGTTTTAGAAAAACGATTTGTGCATCCATATGCAGAGCAAGATTTATCCATCTTCTGAAAAAAGATCCGATCCAATTTCACTTGTTAAAGCTAACAGTGTGGCATATTTTATGTGTTTACCTCAATGGCAGCAAACAGCATACAACATAAGTTGGCATTCATAGTTGGGTCTGCTGACCTCGAAGTCTTAAAATCACAAACAACCACGGGGAAAAGATTATTGCTAGCTTCGCATATAAATGTTAAAGCAAAAACAATGTAAATAGTTGCCAGTGGCTTCACTGCTACGTTGCAAAAAAATTTAATTATACTCTCCGAATACGAAACGCATCGCAGCACCTGCCACTCTTAAATTACCTGAGACGTGGCGATAAATACATGAATCATTAAAATTCAATTGAAAGTGAGGAGATAAGAGATGGTTAATGATGAATTACCACTGTACAAACTAAACATCCATTGGGAACTTCACAAACTGCTGATATATGATGCACTGTTAGGTTTTCAAGAAAGGAGTCCAACACAGAATTTTAAGGCAATGCCCTTTTGATTAGAGTATGATTACTAAATTCAGTCCTCGATATTCCATTGAACACAACATTATTTCCAGGTTATGACATATTTCTATATTTAGAAGACAGTATCAAAACAAATTATCAAATTTGAGCAAAGTAGAAAGATAGAAATTTTTCAAACGCTTCATATTCAAATAGGGGCTCCAAAGCCTGCATTGATTTTAGCAAAAGGAACTGCACCCCTTGACCCTACCAGAAAAACAACTTTTTACAAAGATTTGCAGGATCATTCTGCATATCTGTGTAGACTGGATTGCGTTATCCTTCAAAACGAGAAGTGTGCGTATAATAGGAATGGATATTGTGGCAGAAGCATAAGAGAATAACATAGAAATGTGGCGCAAACTGCACGATCATTGACGCATTAACCCTTTGTCTCCCAAATTAAGTTGCATGCCTGCTAAAATTGTGGTAACATCCAAGCGTACTTCTAATGGCCCCATTAACACATTTCCAAAAAAAAATTTAAATATAGCTCATTACCATGGAAACTACAAATTGTGCCAATTGGCTACATTGGGAAGATTTGGTTACATTTAAAATGGCTTTATTTTTTGTATGAAATTTTAAAAAACAGTTGTTGTTTTTATTTAAGTACAATGGAAGTCCATATTTTGAACATGAAATTCTTGTCAACCCTTTGGGGCAGAACTTACACCTCAGCTTGCACTCTGTGTGGACTGGCCATGTTCCAATGTTTTGCGCATGCCCATTAATAAAAAGTGAAAGGCTTCATGTGCACTTGAAATGATGAGAACTTTCAGTAAATAATATATGTTAAACTGTTAGAGGGTAGCCAACATCTTTGGCCCAGTGGTAGAGCGTCTGCCTCACAACCGGTAGGTCATAGTTCGAGCCCCTGTCGAGTCATACCAAAGACTTTAATAATGGTACTCACTGCCCTCTCGTCTGGCGCTCGACATATGAGAATGGAGTGGGAAAGTAAACTCGCGGAGCCACCAGTGAGCCAGCCCACCGCTTTAGCTTTCACTGCATTCGCAGACGCGTGACCCAGGGCTATAGAAACGGAGATAGGCGCCGCCCTATGCGCCATTGGGCGCGGGAAAGGACTTTGACTTTTTGAAACTGTTAGAGTGTAGCCAAAATCTTATACAAAACATTTTGTACACAGATAAATCGAATGTTAGATACATTTACACTTGTAAACTTGCTTAGGTCTCAAAAATCCAGTACTGAATTTTCTTAATTTTTTGAGCAGCTGATTACTATTTTTTTATAAACCACTTTCTTATATAAAACCGGGTTTCTCCTCGATTTCTTCTGCTCCTCCATGATGGTCATCTCTTTCTAGCTCAAGGAAATGAGTAGCATTAGTTTTCAGATCGCTAGAAGGGTTCTCAGTTCATCCCTTTTATATTATTATTTAAGAAATTTAGATTATATCCTTTACTTTGAAGTATTTTAATTTGAATTTTTAAATAGGTTATTTATTTATTCTATCTTTTTAGCTGTAGAGTAACTTTTAATTTATAGCTTTTTAACAGAGGCCTCTTGAAAGTCAGATAAGACTGAAGAGCAGCCCTTTTTTAAATTTTCAAAATGAAACGAAATGAAAAATGAGTTACCACACCTGTTTCCTCGTCACAACAAACAATGGTGACGTGTCTAACCATGGATGTTAGTACCTGATAAGCAACACATTCAAGACTCTGAAGCCATCATTTGTTACAGTACAGGTGGGAAACTCATTAATCAAAGATGATTTTATCATGTGACCCCCTGAGGGGTGTGGTTGAATTTCAGAGCAAAATTGTTGATAAAATTGCAAGAAATTATAGTGAAACAATGATTGCAAACCAACGCTAGGCTACACGGTTCTACATTCCCTCTTTCTTTTATTGGACCGTATAGCCTAGCGTAGGTTTGCGATCATTTTTTCATTATAATTTCTTGCAAATTTTATCAACAATTTTGCTCTGAAATTCAACCACACCCCTCAGGGGGTCACATGGTCCTTCACAGCAACATGTGATGTTATCAATTCATTCATGCAAATGGGGGCACTTCTTGTCTTTCCATGGCTAATTTGCAGATATGCACGCGCAGCGGGCATTGTATAATACTTGGTAACTAACTAGGGGCCACGCAACGATTTTGAAATTGCGGGGGCCAAGTTAAAGGCAAATATTTTTGTCGGGAGTAGCCCTTGAACAAATACTTTACATAATCCATCGTATTTCATGAAGGAAGACTGCACAATACTCTCAAAGTATTTGAGTTTTAGCACATTCTGTGGCAATTGTTATATAGTATCTGCAATTTATCGTTAGCCTTTACACACTAGGCTTGGCAAGATAGCAAAGATGTTTATTAGCAGTTAGGGATAGGGGTAGAATGGGGGTTAGGGGTGAAGCCTCTGAAGAATTTTGAAAAATTACAATCTTTAAGCCTCATGAACACACCCTTTTTACTTAGAACTACACCCTTTCTAGATATCCAACAACACATTTTATCGTTGATTTGAGAGGCTTCAATTCCTAAAAAAGAGAATATAGGGAAAAAAAGCTGAAAAAATTGAAGAAGCTAAGTTCCAATTTAAAGATGGCAAGGGAGTCAGTGGCAAAGCCCACTAGAAAATTGTTAAGAGATATGTTAGTCCTATTGTAGAGACAAAATATTTTCTTTGTTACAAGAAAGTGGTGTCTAAGAAATGAGTTCTCTACTACTCAAAAAGCTAAGTACGTTTAATGCTGCATTCACTCTCTACGAGAGTCGATAGGTTCCAGTGCACTCCAGTTACTCAAAATTCCAAATCAATCATGTATAAGATGATATACATTACATTAGGGCTCCTCTTCAACAGTCAATATTCTACTACTGAATAAGATTTATAAATATTTTAGGTGTAAAAACAACTTTTTCATTTTTCACTATGCCTACGCAAAATATCTGAGCTTGAAAAGTGTCTTCTAAGAAAGTTATAAGAGCGTCTGGATATTAAAAGTGAGGACAAGCCAAGAAAGTTTAAATAAATGGCTACCGAGTGAGATTTATTACTAAACACAGACCTAAGCACAAATCTAAGCTACTACTGTTTCCTTGTCTATATTGCTTCTACTCGTTCGGATAATGGGAATATTGGGGGTATTGGAGCACATGTGATCCTTTAGCACACAATTATTGAGCTCCCGAAATACAAATTTCAGACTGATAGTTGATGAGTCGCACCAATAGCGTTCTTCTTTTTTTTACATCATATAAGGAATCTAAACTACAACCACAACTACAACCTACTGTCTTTGCACCATATACAGCAGTAAGGACATTGAGTCATCTGGTCCCAACTGTATATGGTTATTACAATTTAACATATTTACAATAAGGTGAACAAAGTTCAACTCACAGCAGATGCCATAATGTTAGCAGAAATTAGGAATATAAAGGACATGCTAGATGTCCAAAAATGCACATGTAGAATATAGATTGGAAAATTATAGATGTCCAATAAAAGTTGACAGATGAGGTGAACTGAGCTTTAAAACCTCAAACCAAAACAACTATGGAATTATCTAAATATGTGGTGGGGTGTTGGGAGCTTCATAAGCTCATTCCACCCTTTTAGTCGATAAAGTATATGATATTGTTGTCTTCAAGATTAGTTTATTAAATTATTGTTAAAATGCAGATTTCCAAAAAAGGAGAAGCTCACAAAAGACCTCAGAGCTTAGATTTCCAAGCTCAAGTCCGGGGATTTCCGAAAGATTTCTTGCCTCTTTTCTACAAAATTACATCATTTGTTCGCCCTCATTCATTGCTACTGGTAAACTACGCATTCCACGTTGCTGATACTTCTATAGACAATGCACAGCTTACAAGTCAAATACTTTTTAAGGTTATATAACTTGTATGCTAAAAATGTCTCCTCTCTGCAAAAGTGGAGGGCCATGGTCTCTCGGCTCCCTATTCCACGGTCCCTGCTAAGCATAGGCAACCTATCACAGAACTTTTTGTTCTGAAGGTTGGTTTCCATCTTCCTCTAAGGGTCTTATTGCCAAGGGTTTGAATAAGTGAAGGGGTTGAAAACATTAGAAGAAGTCAGTAACCGGAAGGGGGTCGGAATTAGCGGGGGGAAGGTAGAATAAATGCTTTGAAATCTAAGGTTATATTGTGTCTAGGGACTTGAGATGTTAAGAAGTACAAAAATTTTCCTGACAGACGATAAAATTTATTCAGAATATTTACTCAAATAAGCGGGGGTCCTGATAACAGTGATGTGTTGGAAAAATTTTCAAAATAAATTGGCTTAGGCAGCTAAGAGTAATCATCAGCTAATTAAAAGCTACAGTTCTGCATCAGTCTGTACGCAATGCCCCTTACGTGGAGTTGAGTTTTACGGTCAATGGTAAATATTTATATGTCGCTGAAAAGTTTGCTTACCTTGAAAGTGGCGAAGAGGTTAGCAGCAAGATTACGAAGACCAGTTGCACACTGAAATATGAGGATGTAAATGTAGCCTCGAAGAGGTATCAATGTGGCAGCCCAAAAAGAAGAGCACTATGCTGTTGTTGTTAGAACACTACGGTGTACATGTAAGATTTGAGTTGTTTACTACTGTAGGTATGCAAGAAAATTTATCAGTTTCCTCATGAGGAGAAAAAAGCGGATTATATTGCAGGAGAACAGTTCTGAAACCCAAGTCCTGTAAACAGCTAATCTATATAGCATCCGCACTATCTTGAAGAACGGTAAGATTCGGTGAGTTAGGCATGTAGAAAAAACATCTGATAACAGGATGCTCTATGGTGAACTGTCATGATGCATACAATCAAGCGGATATCATAAGATGAGGATCAAGATCACACAAAATTCTTCATGAAATTCTTTGGCAAAAAACTGTTTTTATCGTTACATTGTTGTGTTAGCGCCAATGTTGAATAAATTTATTAAATTATATATGATGTATTACGTGTTAAAAATTATTATGTATGAAGAGGATGGGGGTGATTGGAAAGAACTGGCTGAGGATAATAATAATTCAATTATAGCCTCCTTTATTTAAACTTGGCTATTTAAAGCTGAGGTAGAGCTAATTTATACCAGCTAAAGTTTTGCAAAATCTATAAGATGAATATGAAATAAGAGTGCATGAAAATTACCTTGATTTTTTCACTTAATTTTTCAAGTTCTATGTTCCCAAGAAATTGCTAATGTCCGCTTCTTGTTCTTTCATGTTGAAAGCTCCCAGTAAAATAAAGTTTTACAACCGTTACCACAGGTATCAAGTGACTTTCCTATTTCTTCAAAAAGGTATCTTCCGTTCTGAGAAGGAGGGTGGTATATATTTGCGAGAAGCCATTTTTCATTTCTTATATTAGTGGCAACAAAACTACATGCTATACCCTCAAGGAGACTGTGTGCTCTTAACTCCTTAGCTGGAATCCCCTTCCGAACAGACGATTGACAGTACGAAACCGCAGGAGGTATCATCGAGCACATCTCTCCTGCAGTCAGCAAAAACAGTGAGCAATACAAACTCACATATATCTAATGAAAATACAGTTTTATTTCAATAGGGACCTTTCAACCACAAAATACTTTAAAGAGAAATTCCCTTCCGATGTCTCCAGTGACGTGAACTTGAACACTGGTCCCCATCATCAACAGCGGGTGCAAGAACACACGTGGAAACTCGAACTGTACCGACCCCAATTGGCTTGAGTTTGGACCATCAGTGTATAAATCGTTAGCGGCCATGCCGTGCTAGGATGGAATTAACTAGTCACCTCGACATGTCGTGAACGTCTTCTAGCATCTGATCCCACAATAAAGACTGAATCAAACTTCTGATTTTAGAGTTTCATGTCTGAGCTAAAGGATTATCTACAAGCCTTCGAATTTAGCAAAGAGTTGAATATTGCCTTATGCAATTTCCGAAAAGAGATTATTGATGCACACCATTGATTGAAAAGAGTAAGAAGTGCTTTGGATGCTTGAATGTCAGGCATGATGGCAATAGTATCATCCACATAAAGCAGGAGCCAGATACTTATGATGTTAGTGAAGGTTGAAGAATGGAGTTTAATGAATTTAGTACATTTTAGATGTTGCAGAAAGTTGCAAGATTTTTGAGAAACTAGACTTCTTCTACTTTTATATTTCGCTTGAAAAGAGATAGATAAATGCCACTATGTCTCACATTTCCATATCTAATTGTGTTTTGCCTATCATTACATACCTAAGTCTACTTTTTTTTACAGTTACTGTAGTTAATTTCATACATGCTTTGGGCATTGCATCATAACTGTTATAGCTCCACAGTTTTTCACTCGAATTGCAAAATTTTTTTCAGAACTGCACATTTTGTGTAGAACTGAATGTTAGAAAAAAGCTATATTGTATCAATTGAAATGTATTTACTATTAATTGGTTCAGGACTTGAGTACTACCTATGTAATGCCTGTTCACTTGCACTAGTTACATGAAGTACTGGCAGCATGCCTAAGAGGCCTCGCATATATGGAGTTGTTTAAAAATGCTGAAGTCTGCATATCAAGCCCCTACATCCACAACCTTGATATAAATGGTTCATTCAAAAATCCAGACAATTTGTTTCCATTCCAGCAATACTTGCTGAACTAAACTCAATGTTGAAAATCATGCATTCTTTTCATTCCTTTACATTCTTGGCTTATCAATTGCTTTCCAGCATAAGATTGACATGCTCTACCCTGTTGATTGAGCAAAAATTAAAAATTGTAATATTAATGAAGTGCTGCTTAACCAAACTGTATGCACTAGAGAATGCTTGAATCAGAAAAATGAAACTCTTCATATTTTTACTTTCCAACCATCCTAGTTGATTTTATTAACTCTTTGAAATTTATTGCAACAAAAAATCATCTTGTACTCTCAGGTGCCACATTAATGTTCCCCTTCCAATTGATTTCTTGATTTTTCTCTAGCCCACCAGACACTGATCCTCATTAGGACCCCTGTTTATTACTTTTAAAGAAATTGGCTGTCTTACAAACACCTGACTTCATTTCTTTTCTTTGTTACTACTTTTCACACCCACAATTCAAAGGAAAATAAAGAGCTTCTGTATAACTTTTACTTCCATGCTGCTTTATAGCAACCTCTTTTGTTCTTTCCATTGTTTTATAATCACTTAAAGCCATTTCTCAAAGTATGATCCCCCTTTTATTTAGCATGCCATTTATTAAATTTTAGAATTTTTCTGACCCCTTGTTTATTAAAACCCCCCAGTTATTTGGCACTTGAGATTACTTCTGTTGCCATGTGAAAAAACATCAAATTAATCTTGGAATCTTTCCAAGATGACTTGAAGCAATGAATAGAGGCCGCTAGTTGTCCTCTTAAAGCAAGACTGCTTCACTCTTTTGCTCCGCAAAAAGCACAGGATTTTTCCCATATGACGTTTTCATACGGGGTATTAGTAGATCAATCGCAGAATTCTGAAGCTCACGTGTGTGACGATCAGAAAGTTTAGATATACAACTGCTAAGGTAGTCAGGAGCTAGCTTGTTCAAATATGTATATTCCACAACCGATGTTTCACGATGAATAAGCTCCTCGATTGCAGGCCACTCTAGATCTTGAATCAGAGAAGAATCAAATGGACTATGCGTCACTATTTTTGCAGCTCTGTTATTCAAATTTTGTAATTTGTTTAGCTTAGTAGCTCCACAGGAGCCCAAATAAAGCATCAATAATTGAAGTTAGGTTCTCCAATACCCTTTTACATGTCTTTAAAACTGGACAGTGGAACATACTTCTTGGCATATTTCAGAAAGCCTAGGGCTCACGAAATTTTAATCTGTATGCTCTTAGAGAGATTGAAAAATATGCTAACTTAGTCACAACTTTCCATTATCTATTATGCATTAGTTGAAAGTCAATTACGCTGTGGTGATATTGTTGAGAACAAAACTGGCTGCCCTTCAGAGACTACAAACATGGGCTCTCAAAATAATCAGGAATGCCAATATTAGAGATACTTGGTCATGTCCTGGGATGAATGTAGAATACATAATTTGCTTTGAGAGGAATGTTATGACCTATAAAATCACACACAAACTTTGCCCAAATGCCTTCCTAGAAAAGTATTAACTACGGTCTTGTTTCTCATCCCTAAACATAAGACTGAGTGCTATAAAAAAGCTTTCATTACTTAGCTCCTAAGGAATGGAATAATACGCCTAGGACAAACGTGAGTTGCCAACAATAAATACTTTCAAACGGCAACTGAAATTATATATGAAGAGCAAGACATAACTATACACGACCCCCTGGAAGAACAGCTCCATGCTAAATAGGTGTTGTTTCTATTGTTCAATTTTAACACCAGTAACAATAGTACTGCTACAGCAGAACAATAGTACTGATATAGCAGGACAATAGTGCAGCCATAGCACCGCTAGGGCAGGACCATGGTACTGCTAGGGCGGGACCAGGGTACTGCTAGGGCAGCGCCATGGTACTGCTAGGGCAGGGCCATGGTACTGCTAGGGCAGGACCATGGTACTGCTGGTGCAGGACAACAGTCCTGCTGATGCAGGACACCAATCCTGCTAATGCAGGACAACAGTCCTGCTAATGCAGGACAACAGTCCTGCTAGTGCAGGAAAACAGTCCTGCTCTTGCAGGACAACAGTCCTGCTTTTGCAGGACACTGGTAATGCTAAGGCAGTAGTGTATTTCAATGGGTTATCCACTTTCATGTGTTATTATCACAAATTCTGTGTATAATCAAAATTTCTTGAAATGAATACAATAAAAAGTATCTCTTAAATAAAGTTATATAACATTAGAATGCTCCTGGCATATATGAACTTCACTCAGTTGATGATGTTTTCTTTTGTTTAGATGCTTCTTCAAACTGAAGCTCCCTTCTTCTCTTTTTGCCTCTTCTTCACAAGCCATGCTCTGGAATGAAAAAGGTCATGCTCTGCCATGACAATGGTCATGCTCTGGCATGACAATGGTCATGCTCTGGCATGACAAAGGTCATGCTCTGGCATGAGAAAGGTCACGCTCTGGCATGACAATGGTCATGCTCTGGCATGACAATGGTCATGCTCTGGCATGACAATCATCATGCTCTACCATGAGAAAGGTCATGCTCTAGCATGACAATGGTCATGCTCTGGCATGCCAACAGTCATGTTCTGGCATGACAATGCTGTGCTCTGGCATGACAAAGGTCATGCCTTAGCATGAAAATGGTCATACTCTGGCATGACAATGATCTTGCTCTGGCATGAGAATCATCATGCTCTGGAATGACAATGGTCATGGTGTGGCTTGACAAAGGTCATGCTCTAGCATGACAATGGTCATGCTCTGGCATGACAACAGTAATGCTCTAGTATGACAATGGTCATGCTCTTACATCACAACGCTCATGCTCTGGCATGACAATGATCATGCTCTGGCATGACAAAGATCATGCTCTGGCATGACAAAGATCATGCTCTGGCATGACAAAGGTCATGCTCTAGCATGACAAAGGTCATGCTCTAGCATGACAAAGGTCATGCTCTAGCATGACAAAGGTCATGCTC
>OLMO02000009.1:2314008-2333075 GCA_900291935.2 Cassiopea xamachana | reverse complement strand
TAGCATGACAAAGGTCATGCTCTAGCATGACAAAGGTCATGCTCTAGCATGACAAAGGTCATGCTCTAGCATGACAAAGGTCATGCTTTAGCATGAAAATGGTCATACTCTGGCATGACAATGATCTTGCTCTGGCATGAGAATCATCATGCTCTGGAATGACAAAGGTCATGCTTTAGCATGACAAAGGTCATGCTCTAGCATGACAAAGGTCATGCTCTAGCATGACAAAGGTCATGCTCTAGCATGACAAAGGTCATGCTCTAGCATGACAAAGGTCATGCTCTAGCATGACAAAGGTCATGCTCTAGCATGACAAAGGTCATGCTCTAGCATGACAAAGGTCATGCAATAGCATGACAAAGGTCATGCAATAGCATGACAAAGGTCATGCTCTAGCATGACAAAGGTCATGCTCTGGCATGACAAAGGTCATGCTCTGTTATGACAACGGTCAGTTTCTGGCATGACAAAGGTCATGCTCTGGCATGACAAAGGTCATGCTCTGGCATGACAAAGGTCATGCTCTGGCATGGCAGTGGTCATTTTCTGGTATGACATTGGTCATGCTATTGCATGACAAAGGTATGACAACACACCCCCTGCTAGGGCAGGACCATATTACTGCTCTGGCATGACAAAAGTCATGCTATGGCATGACAACAGTCATGTTCTGGCATGACAGAGGTCATGCTCTAGCATGGCAAAGGTATGAGAAGAGTCCTGCTCATGGAGGAGAAGAGTCCTGCTTGTGAAGGACAAGAGTCTTACTTGTGTGGTGCTAGGGCAGGACCATATTACAGCTAGCGTGGATCCATGGTACTGCTCTGGCATGGAAGAGTCACACTCTGACATGACAGCAGTCATGCTCTGGCATGACAATGGTCATATTCTAGCATGACAAAGGTTTGACAAGAGTCCTGCTTGTGGAAGACAAGGGTCTTGCTAGTGCATGACAAGAGTCCTGCTTGTGTGTTGCTAGGGTAGGACCATAGTACTGCTAGGGCGGGACCATGGTACTGCTCTGGCATGACAACAGTCATGTTCTGGCATGACAACAGTCATGCTCTGGCATCACAAGGGTATGACAAGAGTCCTGCTCATGGAGGACAAGAGTCCTGTTTGTGCAGGACAGTCATGGTCATGCTCATGCTCATGTCATGCTTGTGCTAATGCGAATGGGACAGTCATGCTCTAGCATGACAGCAACAATCTTGTCCTACTAGTGTAGACATACCTTACCTTTTGTGCGTAACTTAGCACTTACATCTTGTGCTAAGTGAAGCCCATGCCACTATGTATGCTGATGATACTACCATCAGTTACCTACTTGACAACATGGAAGACTTAGGTACCGTTATCAACTCAGAACTTTCAAGCCTGAATCGATGGCTGCAAGGTAACAAACTGTATCTTGTAAATCAAACCAGATATCTTGGCTTAATAATTGATGACAACCTAAAATGGGATGGCCAAATTAAGGTACTAGTGTTGTCTGAAATTGTCAAAGAATTGAAAAAATTTCTTTCACGCCCAATGGAAAGCCCCATCATTGGTGCTTCAAATGAAACCCGTTTTTGTCATTGTAGGTAGCTGAAAACTAATAATTTGTGGCATTGTTTAACAGTGTTCTTGCTAATACCATTCACTTTTGTCAATCATCTCCATGAATGAGATGATCATCTCATTGAATGAGGTACACCTTTTTAGCAGTAAAAATTTAGTGAATGCCATGTATCTATATACCCACTTGAAGCTCAGAATTTCCTCTTTCAACCAAGATTGGAATAAAAGGTACTTCACTTACCACAATCATGAAATATTGATTTATTTTCTGTGACCTATATCAATGTTTACAGGAAGTATATCATAAGTTTGCTTCTGGTTGGCTCCTTCAAGCCATGTAATTTATTATTGATTTTTGATTGGCAACTTAGATCAGTTGTGAGCAGAAGAAACTAGGGCTTACTGTTGTTTTTGGCATGGGGAAACGCGTGAAACGTTTTGCAAATATTACCTGATTATCAAAGAGAAAGTGGAGAAAACAAAGTTCAGATCAAAGAATAAGTTGCTTGTACGCCGAAAGAAGCCGGTGGAGCGTCTTCCCAGCCGCAATCTACTCGACATTTCAATCTTTACAAGAAACAGTTTGTTAAGGTAGCAAGTAGGCATAGAATGAAATTTTGCAGAGGGCAGTAGAAAAAGTGAAAGAGGCATACAGGAAGATTGCTGTTGTTCCAGATGAAAATGGTAACCTGGACATAAAGAGTTTCTTTTAATGGAACCTGGCAACAAAAGGGGGACAGTCATCACATAATGGTGTTGCTTCAGTGATTGCCAGTTTTCTGTTGGAGCAATAGTTAAATCACTGCTACTGGAGCTACTTTGCTTGTCACCAGGAAAATCTTTGATGGATGCAGCAAAAAGAAGATCAAAAGCTAGGGTAAGACTTGCTGAGAAGGCTTGTGAAGAAGAGGCAAAAAGAGAAGAAGGAAGCTTCAGTTTGAAAAAGCATCTAAACAAAATAAAACATCATCAACTGAGTGAAGCTCATATAAGCCAGGAGCATTCTAACTTTATATAACTTTATTTGAGAGATACTTTTTATTGTATTCATTTCAAACAATTTTGATTATACACAGAATTTGTGATAATAACACATGAAAAATGGATAACCCATGAAAATACACTATTGCCCTAGCATTACCATTGTCCTGCAAAAGCAGGACTGTTATCCTGCACCAGCAGGACTGTTATCCTGCACCAGCAGGACTGTTTTCCTGCACCAGCAGGACTGTTGTCCTGCACCAGCAGTACCATGGTCCTGCCCTAGCAGTACCCTGGTCCCACCCTAGCAGTACCATGGCGCTGCCCTAGCAGTACCCTGGTCCCGCCCTAGCAGTACCATGGTCCTGCCCTAGCAGTGCTATGGCTGCACTATTGTCCTGCTATATCAGTACTATTGTTCTGCTGTAGCAGTACTATTGTTACTGGTGTTAAAATTGAACAATAGAAACAACACCTATTTAGCATGGAGCTGTTCTTCCAGGGGGTCGTGTATAGTTATGTCTTGCTCTTCATATATAATTTCAGTTGCCTTTTGAAAGTATTTATTGTTGGCAACTCACGTTTGTCCTAGGCGTATTATTCCATTCCTTAAGAGCTAAGTAATGAAAGCTTTTTTATAGCACTCAGTCCTATGTTTAGGGATGAGAAACTAGACCTTGGTTTATTCTTTTCTAGGAAGGCATTTGGGCAAAGTTTGTGTGTGATTTTATAGGTCATAACATTCCTCTCAAAGCAAATTATGTATTCTACATTCATCCCAGGACATGACCAAGTATCTCTAATATTGGCATTCCTGATTATTTTGAGAGCCCATGTTTGTAGTCTCTGAAGGGCAGCCAGTTTTGTTCTCAACAATATCACCACAGCGTAATTGACTTTCAACTAATGCATAATAGATAATGGAAAGTTGTGACTAAGTTAGCATATGTTTCAATCTCTTTAAGGTACTAGTAGGGTCTGAATTTGTCAAAGAATTGAAAACTTTTTTCCCGCCAAATTATGTCATAATTTTAGGGCGTGGCACTCAGAATCTCCCCAGTCTGCGATGGCTGGCACCACCCCTGGGTGGGTAGGTCATGGGGGCAGCTGCTTCCCCGTCGGCATATCCATGATACCCCGTCGGCAGACCTATTTGCATACAGGTGAAGAGTTTGTTGGCATCTTGGTTAGAGTATTAGTTTTGTCTTTTGTTTCGAGAGTTATGTATTTAAAAATTGATTTCATGTTATAAAATCAAAGTTCGTATTATTCTCCCTTTTGGAGCGCTATATTATTGTATCAGTACCTGCGCTTGTTTGTAGATCAGTCTTGTTCAAGTCGCCGACTGGAAGAGAAGTCGTCGATGTTATCGTTGCCGATAGTTCATGCCTTTGTGGTCGTCAGTGAGAGTGGAAGCATTTGAAAAAGCCATATTGCCGCATGCGTTGTTGTCCTACGCTAACTCTGTGAACATTAGACAGTAGCTTGTGTTTGCTTTAGCTTCGTGTATCATTGTTATAATATCTGATCAACGCGTTGAATAATACTAATCTGAAAGCTAACTACACGCGCTCTAAACTTTACTAATAATTTATGACATATTATGATGACTAAATATAGATCTAAAACATTGCAATTTTGTCATGTGTTACCATAATAATTGTTTTTGTTTCTGGTCTGTCGTTATATCTGGGTAAAGCTCAACTAGTTTTACACCTTGACTCGCCGAAGATTGAGGTTGTTGCTCGAAGTCTTCGTTTCGTTATTTCTTTTCTCGGACTGTCGTGCTGTGAAACTTAGAAGAGACTGTGCTATGGAGTCAAATGGTTTGTGGACAGCTAATGGTTCGTGGACAGCTAATGGCTTCATTTCATGTTCGCTTCTATCCCTGCCCTTTTCGTTAGAAGGATAGAGTTGCCACTCTTCTTGGAAAAGTTTTGGCATTATGTACTGTATTCAGATTTCAGATCAGTACCTCCTCTACACACAAACTTTAGTGACAGCAGCAATTTTAATTCTATTTTTCAAAACAGCTTTTCCAACTTTCTAGAGGGAAGGACCCTCAAAATTTTTCCTTGGGGGCAAGCCCTCAGACCCCTATTTTCTTCCCTCTTCTCTTCTATGCCAATTCAAAGTGTTCGTAGCTAGAAATCCGAATGACTGTCTCTCCTTTTCAGCACACACCTCGTAGTTGTATTGCTTGCTTTGCGCCGTGGATAAGCAAAGCTTGCAAGTTTCCCTTTCCTAAGAATTTGATGGTTTTTGGTATTTGCTACCTTGGCGCTCAGGCAAAATTCACTGACTAAATCTTCATCGTGAACTTCACATGGAATTAATATATCTTGGTATCAATCAGATAGGAACTTACAAACTTGGCAAAGACAACACTGTATCTGATAAGTATTGTTGCAGCAATGGCTTTCTATCAATTTTGCTATCATGTTAAAAATCTCATTTTCGCAGGGCCAATTCCTCTAGCACCCCCTGTAAGTTTATTGAAGTTACACTTCTGTTCGCAGAGTTGCATTTTCCAGCGTTGTAAGGGATGTAGTGGTAATAATTTTTCTGTAAGCAAACCCCAACCCACGTTGCGACCTTTATGACACTACAAAAGGCATTCGTTACTTTATAGCCAATGTTAAGGGTAAAGGGCGTGGCGATTAAAGCATTTCTGATAGGAGACCTCCCACTCCTTCATGTACCGGTGTGAAATAATCACTTTCTTTAAATTTAGGTATGGCTGCTCGTCGGCAATATTTTCTAAATCGCCGGCACTTTTGATCTTCTAAATTTTTTTGGCATATGAGCCTTTAGTCTCTAGCGCCACCCCAGAATACACTTACAATCTCTGCCAAAAGTCCTTGGAAAACCGATTAAGTAATGCATAATTTCTGATAAAAATGATTTTCTTATCCATGTCGAACGATGGAAATCCCCACCCCCCCATAAATATTGAATTAAATGTTTATTTGTCAGAGAAGGGTCTACACGCATAGTGGCTTTTTCTGTACCTCTCAACACTGTATATAACGACATTGTTTGAGGAGGAGAGGGATACTACTAAATGAGCAGCAGAAAATAATGCAAGTGTTCCAGACTTTTGGCAGAGATTGTATTTTTTATAAGAAACTAAGGTTCTGTACTGGAAGGCAGCTTCTTAAATTTTCTGGCTATTTAGCTACCAAAGGTTCCTTACATTTTCTTGCCTTGTTTAGGTAATGAATTTTTTAGCCTTGCTTCCAAGGTGAAGTAAATAGTTCACTCACATTCAGAGCACGTTAAAGAGGGGCAATTACTGAGAATTAATGTAAACTGCAGGTCTGTTGTAGTGTTCCAATATACAATATAGTGGTGTTCAATGTCAAGACTGTTTCGAGTGTCAACTCGGAAAGTTAAAACTGCAAATACAAAAGTTTCTTAGCTTTTTTCACTTTGGGTAGGGTTGTTTCTTAATTTTCGAGAGATTGAGCCTACTGTTTCTTATATGAAAATCTTAGCCTTGTGGCCAAATCGCCATGTAAAAATGCTTGCGGTTACGTCATAGATATTTATAGAACGCGTTCGTAATAACTTTCGTTTTAATGTTGTTGGGAGAAACTATTTTCATTGAAAACGGTCACTTGCGTCATTGATTTCCCATGTATAGGGGGTGCAAATAGTTAGCATTACGTCGTTTCACGGAAACTGGATTTATGAGCTGAAATGCTCTTGATCGCTGAAAGCCTGCTGCAGAGTTGAGATTGCTGAAGGCCTAGCCCCTGACTTGGGAGTTTGAGGACCACTTCACTAATAGAGAAGTTAAGACAGCGTTTTTTTAGGACAGTTATGATAATTCCAAAGAAGAGCTGTCATCCAGCACCCATATTATGAAGATTCTTAGGATTTACCAGGTACTTGTACGTAGGAATGAATGGTAGGCTTGAGCGTTATAATTTGAAACAGTTAAACATAATTACACTCACTAAGTGACGTTCACAACAGCAATTTTTCAATATCTGTAGAATGCTCATGATAATCTAGAAGAGCTGTGCACATAGTTTGTTCAAAACCCATTTGCCTTAGCATATTTTGTTTATTGTTCATTATTTAATACATACCCTTGCATATATTTTACAGTAATGTTGATTTTAGATTTATTTTTCAATTCAAGTGGGATGCTTTTCATAAGCACCATAGCTAACCAGTTGTTAATTTCTTCTGAATAATTTTGTCCATCTTAGTATTGCCACATTATTTGTTGTGTTTAGTTGTGTCCTTATGTAACTAGAATGTGGCATTGTAGATAATGGCTTTTCTTAGTAGCACTTCGCATGCCACATCAGGAAATTTGGAGTTTGTATTTCATTAGCCAGATCTTGTGGCAGCTATTTTTTTGCTCCCTTTCAACCTGCAGTGCTGCATAATATAGTGCTCATTTTTACTTTTCGTAGCCTCTAGTATACTTCAAAGTGTATAGCAGTTGCATTTTGATGTTTTTGTGAAAAGAGAGAGGTTGGCCAAGGATGAAGTAGTTTTGAAGTATGGACACTGGTTACTTGCAGGAACATAGGCAGTGGGAACTAAACATTAAATGTGACGGTTAGCATAGGCATAAGAGAGGGGGTGATGCGGGGCATTGCAGCCCTCCCTCCTTGTAGATAGAAAAAGAATTGCATTTGGGCATTGTGTTCTTGCAAAGCAATAGCAAATTTTCTGCCTGCTTCTCAAAGTTAAAGCCATAAAAATTACACACCTCATTTGCCCATAATGAAAAAGATTTTGTGTAGATTGTTCTATTGCTGTTTTCTTGGCATAGATGGTGAGAAAGATGTTAGTGTGGATGATTATGGCAAAGGTGAATGTGTTTATTGTGAAGGATAGTATCATAATGGTGTTGATGATTAACCATAAAATAATACTTATGTAATGTAGGTAGTAAAGTGGTTTTAACAAGGTTATAATTGCCAAATGTAGCCACATCCTTGTGCTTACATACTATTAGTTACAGTAGTGAATTCCCACACCAGCTTCCAAGGGGATTATTGTCTTTGTATTGTCATGCTAATCAAATAGGATTTGCATCTTTCTTAATTTGTTGTAGGTAAATCTTATCATGTTTGCAAATGTGTAGAATTGAGCTGATTATTTGAAGTAGAGAAGTGGAACTTGAACCTTTTTGAGCCATGAGTGATGTCAAAGGATCCATTGATGACTGGCAAAAGCTGGGTACTTTAGGAAAAGGAACATTTGGAAGAGTATCACTTTGGAAACACAAGGTTTGTGGAATTGTATTACAAGTATGCCTGTTCAATGTTTTAGATATATATTGCACAGGCAAAGTCCAATCTCATCATTTGGAGAGATCATGGCTTTTATGTTTTCTCCATAATTCACATGCTGACATGTTGGCATCAATAATAATTTATTTCTGATTTAGCCTGATGATGAACAATTTCATTCATTCATGCATTGTGTGTCATCTGCTCTCAGCTAGTGGACTATCTAGTGCTTGGCCACTCAACCCGTTTGCATTGTGAGTGGCCAAGCGGCACAGCCAGTTCCATTAGCTTAACTGAAGTTAAGCATGGCTGTGTGTGGTCAGAAACTGGATGGGTGACCAGCCATATGAATGAGCAAAACAACTCACTCCGTCGTCCTTCGGAAGGGACGTTAAACTAGGGGTCCCATGCCTGGATGCGGCATGCATAGTAGGCCTAAATTAGCTGGAAAAGCTAGGTATAAGAGCCTACTCAAAATGAAGTAAGCAACAAGCAACAACTATCATAGATCTCTAGCTTTCTTGGTCACCTGGTTTCCTTACACAATCTATGTAACTTAAATATATTCATTCTTTGATATTATCCATCCACAAGGTTCTAGGCATTCCTCTCCCTCTTTTTCCATTTAGCTTTCCTTCAACCATCAATATTTTTAGTCCATCTCTTTGAATTATTTGCCCAAAATATGCTACCTTTCAATGTTTAACTGCAGTTGTCTACTGTCTGTCATTGGTAAAATATGGGTCATTCCATGCCAAATGAACAGTCATGTCACCATCCCCTCAGAATTGGCTTATTTTTGGCACATGAGTTTCTATTTCTGAATTAAGGTTGTGTGTTAAACTTTACTTCAAAATTCCTAGCCATTGTTACAATATTGAAAATTGGTCCCAGACCCTTTTTGGCATTTTTTACTCAGTGCTGCCACCAAAATTTCATGCTCTCTGTCATCCTTTTGATAATAACTGTTCATACAATTGAGGAATTGAACTAAAAATTTCAAGTTAACTATTTCGTAGGGCAAGGAATCCAAAAATGATATCAAAATCATTGATTTATAAGTGGGAAATATTCAGATTTTGACTGAAAGTTGGATATATGAGTTTTCAATTTTTCACCACATGCAAAGACACAAATGCTATAACTTTTTATGCCAAGCATATAACAACTCAATTTTTTGCCAAGTTAAAGTATAAATATAGGCTTATCAGAAATTCCAAAAATGGAGATGGTTATTTTTCCATAGCTCCCACAATTCAACTTCAAAATTCATGTAGAGTTTTTTTAAGAAACTTCTATTTTGAGAGGGTCTGTATTGAGTAAGACTTTAAGATAACTTTCCTAGCACAAAGTAATGACTAATATCTATGCTGTAGAGACCAAAGTAGAATCTGAAAGGGTAGAGCATAGCTAAAAATAGACTGGAGAGCAAATAAACTTGTTGAAAGTAATTGATTCAAGTATCTACCTCAATACTGTTATATTCAAAATGATGGAAATTGTGCTATTTTGCAGCTTTAGTGCTTTAATGGGCTCCTCATCCCAAGAAATAGTCAACTTGAAATTTTTAGCTCAATTCCTCAATTGGATGAACAGCTATTATCAAAAGAATGACAGGGAGGTTGAAATTTTGGTGGTGGCTCTGAGAAAAAAATGCCAAAAAGATACACCATACTGCTCATTTGCTTAATTGGTGCTCCATCTATCAGTATATTGACATCTGGCACTGATCATATCTTTACATTTATCATTTATGCTAATTTCTTTCCTTGTTCGAACAAAATTGTTTGGTAAATATTATCTGTATTTCATGTTGCATTGCTTTAACATTGTGCCTTGGTCTGGACTGCTCATGCCTATGTAGAAATTTTAGAAATGCAATACCAATCTATTTCCTTTGCTACTTACCACTTGTGCAGCATTGTGCTCATGACTAGGCCTGCAACGCACCTGCAAACCAACACCTATACACATTCTCTCACAGAAACACACTCTTAAACACATACCAACACATTTATAGCTATAGTGATAGCCATATGCATATGAACAGAATTTTTTCTAGGTGACAGGGGAAGCAATAGCAATTAAAGAATGTTGTGTTACGTTAAATGATAAAAGCAAAAACAGATGGCAAGAGGAAATTGAAATGCTTACACAAATAAAGCATCAAAATTTGGTGTCAATGAGAGAAGTTCCACTTGCATTGTCTACATTGATAAATAGTACAGAACCATGTTTAGGAATGGAACATTGTGAAGGAGGAGATTTACGGAAGGTACTTACTGTTTGAGGCATTGATAGATCATGTGGGTTAGTGGGGTTTTCATTTAATTGCTTGGTTATTTTTGATTTGCACATTGGTAATTGCTTATAGAACTGCAAAATGATTGATTGTTTTATTAATTACTTGATTGATTGATTGGCTGAAGTTGTGGCTGATTGAGTGAGTAATTGATTTAGTGATTTAGTGATTGATTGATTGGCTAAAAGAGTGGTTGAGTGACTGTTTGATTTAGTGATTGGTTGGTTACTTGATCAGTTAAGTGAATGATTGAGTGATTGATTGGTTGATTGATTTATTGCCTAAATGAGTGGCTGATTGAGTGATGATTGACAAGTAGCATACATTTGATGTGTTTTAACGGCTATATTTATTTTGCAGTAGCTATGATTCTTTAATTTCTAGGTACTTAATCAGCCAGTTAATTGCACTGGCCTTAACGAATTTGATGTTTTGAATATTCTCAATGATGTTTGTAAGTATCCTATTAATTTATTCTTTGAGATTTGCACATAATTTATTTGATCTATTTTAGAAAATATGTCAAATGATGTTATATTTCAATTTCATTCTTTTCAGTAAATGCTGTCAAGTTTCTTCATTTACATAAGATAATTCATAGAGATATTAAACCTGAGAACATTCTTATTAGTTTCATTGGTGACAAGGTGAGTCTCAAATGGGTTGAATGACAGTTCATTTGATTTTCACAAAAAGTACTTTTCATATTTTTATACTGTTTGCAAATCCAAGAGTGAATATGAATTTCACATTTTAAATGTTTGTCTCATAGGATGTTGCTTTTCCATGCAAATCTACTTTCACTAGGGCCCCACCCTTTTGTCTATATTCTGCAATCTAATTTATGAAATTTATTGAAGTCATTTTGCATCAAAGTATGTCTTGTCTTGTGTACTATACTACTTTAACTGTTGAAGTTCTGGTTGTGGAAAGTTGAGATAACTACATGGCATTTAATGTGAGATTGCTTTTGGAATGCAGAAATCTGAGACTGCTCTGATTCTTTCTAGGTTGTATATAAGGTGACTGACTTAGGATATGCAAAACATTTGGACCATACAAGTGTTGCTAATTCATTTGTTGGCACCATGAAATATTTGGTATGTTGTTCTCTGCATCACCATTCTAATATGAAATGTCTGAGGATTGTAGAAGGTATAGATAAGCTTCTTAATGTACACATTTGATTTTGGCATTCAACTTTATACTTTAAAACATTCATTGGGATGAGATCAGATTTTACTATGCTCAGCTCTATCAATATTTGAGTTGCATCATTGCTATATAAATCACAACTGATATATTTTAAACTTGACATTTCTTCAAGCAGTTAAGCTTTTATGAGGAAAACCTTTGAGTATCACATTTCTTGCTGCCATTAAATATTTCAGGCACCAGAATTATTTTCAATACAAGAAAATGGATACACAGTCACAGTAAGAAAATTTCATTATTAGTTGGGATTGGGGTGTTGTTACAAAAATCTTGTCAACTCCATCATTATTGTAAAGGTCTATGTTGAAGATTTGATGTATAGTTGCACATATCTTTTTCTGTGATGTCACATTATTCAGGCCTTGTCTTGAGCAAAATACTGAGTGTGCAATTAGTAATGGTTTAATGGTTTGCATGTGCAATTACACTGCTAGGTAAGTGTTTACATGCCCAAAATCAGATCAAATCAAGAAACTCAGAAAAGAATTGTGTGGTACACCAAAGATTACATTAACCAAATAAATTTGTTCAAGTATAGAAGCTACTGTAGTCTAAATAATAAATGTAAAAGCAATTCATCATCATCAGACTAAATGCTGCTTCTGAAAGTTGGAAGTGAGTGATGATTGTGGTCATCATGCTAGGGTGAAAGGTATGAAGATAAACTAAGAGCCATTACCATTCCAAATGACAAAATCAGAATTTGAAGTCACCTGCAAGCATAAAAAAACACCTATTTGCCAGTGTGATCAATCGCATGCACAATTTGATTTGCATGTGTGTGGTTGTGTATGTGTGCGATCACACACACTATATGACAAGGCCTGTGTTTTATTGACCTTTTGGATGTAAAGTAATAAAAATGAAACACAGTAGGAAGCATTAGTCAGAAGGGTCAGCGTCATTATAAATTTGAGATTGAGACCATTTCCCATGTTTTTAGTAGCTGGAGATGGGATGAGCTGTCCCAAAGTATACTATTAGGATTAGTCTTCACATGGATTTGTCAAATAATTATTTTGACTTTAAATACTTATGGGAATTTGCAATGATGAATGTAAATTTCTTAATAATAATAGATGACCTGATGATAATGATCAACTGTTGGTGTGAATGAATATATAGTTTTAAACAAAGTGTGGCATCTCATCTCTGCTTTCTTTTCTATGACGCTTCTGGTCATCTCGTTTTTAATCAAGTTACTTGCCTAAATTAACATTTGTCATTTGTCAAATACTGTAACAGCTGTGTCAAATTATCATTGCCTTGAAAATCATTCTCTCAATGTTGAACAATTACTTTAACAAATGACTGTTCAGTTTCTGCCCCTACAATAATATTTGTTATTGCTCTCATCCTAAAATTTATAGTGGCAAGCATTCATGGAAAAACAAACATTTCTTTATTTTGAAATCCCCTGAGGCCCTAAAGCTGTACTGAGTTATAGATATTAACATTCCTTTTTTTACTTTTACAAGTTCCTGCAATGATGTGATTTCAAATTTATTTTCTAGGCTGATTTCTGGAGTTTGGGAAATGTTATTTTTGAGTGCATAACTGGACATCGACCATTTGACTTTAAAAATGGTTTTGTAGAATGGTAAGATAATCTGTAATAATTATATCTTTCTTGGATATTTATCTTGCATATAAGCTGAAATATTCTTCAGCTACTTAAGTATTTTTTGACTTGAAACAGCAGTCTCTGCTTGGAGATACATGCAATTGCATGTGTGCATACCCACACTCTCTGCAAGATCCCCAGCATAAGTAAAAGATTAATTATGTCAGTATCACTATTCAATATGCAATCACATATACCAAATGCAAAATTCTTTGTTGCAACTGTGAAACAGGTGCATGTTTGAATTGATGCTCTTGCTGCATTTTCTCCAAGAAATTGACTGAAACAGCATTTGTTCACTATGTGATGCTAAGGAATTTCCTTGTCACTTGTGTAGGCAGAACAAATTATGATTTATGTTATTATAAACAGTTGGGTATTCTGTTTTTTGGGATATTTTTTAATTTGTAGTATATTGATTTATATTGATTGATGTTTCAGAGGTAGCAATCTCTTTCAATGTCTGTGGTTAATTTTTAATAGGCATAAAGTTATCTCAGAGAAAAAATCTGAAGATATTTGTGGCACAGAAAAAGCAGGTTTGATATTAGAGATTTCCTGTAATGTTTATTATGCCTATCCTATTCAACCTGCTTAGCTGTTTTAGGTCATATTAGTGACCTGCATTGTTTGAGTTCTGATAAGACCAAGCTTGAATTATCAAATGGGGTGACAATGGCACAGTTTCATTTATACAGCAGAGCTTTTGAAGGATTTCCCCAACATGGGTTGTATTTTCATATTCTTATGGATGTAAATTGTTATGCTATTATTGTATCTGAACTATTTATTTATTTCATTTTGGTTGTTTATGTTAATTTAAAGTATGATATAGAGGACCCTCATGAAAGCTACTTCCAAGTGAATAGGACCTCCTCTTTAAATATCTGTTTCATAATTATAATTATTAAATTTGTAAGTTTCCTGGTTGATTTGATTTACCTTATGCAAGGCAATTGCTCCCAAAAGAAACCCATAGGTCCATACCTGCTGCTGCTTACACCTTCTGGTCAATAGTTGAAATTGAAGTACGTACTTTAGCAATTTGCCTTTGTAATTGTTGCATATACGTTTTTCTTATAAGAAAACTGTTTATAAGAAAATGAGGCTCAAATGGTCAAAATCTTAAGAAAATCTTAAGAAAATCACGAGGCTCAATTTCCAAAATATAGTGTTTTTATTGGTCACAAAATGAGATTTCGTCGTCATTGCAGTCAAAATGTTAAAATGGAATTCAAATTCGAGTATACAATTTTAATAATGAAAGTGTAGACCATTTTAGCCAGTTTATTTCAGTAAAGTTTAAGAAAAATTTAAGAAAATTTCAGGCTCAATTTCGGGAAAAGTTTAAAAAATTGAGGCTCAGACAAAATAAGGGTTTTCTTATAAAAAAAAACGTTTAGTGTAACTTCTCTCTTTCCAGGTAAAATAGAATTTCAAACAGCAATACCACCACCATATAAATTATCAAGGTACTATTTTTGTATTTATTTCTAACCTTCAAATAAGCATTTCTTTCTTTTCTATTGTATCATTTTCAACAAAGAATCATGATGTTATTTTAGCACATCTCAAAGTTTAAATAATGGTCATATCAAATTGTGTATAATTAGCAGACTTTGCAACGATGTCAGTAAAGTTCCAAGCATACATATTACTACAATCAAGGAACTTTACTGTCATTGTTGCAAAGTCTGCTCATTATACACAATTGGAAATACTTACAAAAAAAATTCTCGGACGCATATGAGAGGGAGGGAGAGTCAGGTCTCAGGGGTTGGGGGTGGGTGTTACAAGAACTATATATTGTTCCCCCCAACCCCCGAGACTTGACTCTCCCTCCCTTTCATATGCGTCCGAGAATTTTTTTTGTAAGTAGGACACAAATTCACGAATTATTTAAGAATTTAATCTCCAGTTCGTTTGCATCTAATGGATTTCAGGTGAGTGTATGGTTTATGTAATTTTTTAGTCCACTAATTCCAATGTTTGAGTCTTGGCTTCGTTTGGTGATGGAATATGACCCAAAAGTTCGTGGCGGAGAAAAAGACGAAAATGGCGAAAGGCATTGTTATCGTATAGCTGAAGAGATTCTTAGTACAAAGGTATGATGAAAGCAGAATCAAACTTTGTTATTGATTATGATGATTGTAAAGCTATGGTGAGATAATTTGCTATGAATGAGATTAAATTATTGGCCCACAACATTATCCAGTTATTTCCATTATAAGAAGATCAATCTCATCCATTCAGATCTTTCAATAGAAGCTGGCTACCAGCAGGTTATCGTCGGCTTCTTCTGCCAAAACTGCGGTATACTTTGACATAAAGTTGCGTAAAAAAGTACACATAGCGAGTGGCCCTCCATGGGACACAACTACCTACTATTCATGATCAGGCACTTACTCTAATTATTATTAAACGCTCTGTACGAAGAAATAAGTTTCACTACCAGCGATTTGGCGGCTACCAGCAATTTATCGCTAGTGATTTTTGCCTAAACTGCCGTCTGCTTTTGGGATAAAATGACGTGAAAAGGTACACATAATAGATGACCTTCCATGGGACAAAGCCATGTACTATTCATTATTAGCCACTTACTCTAAATATTATTGAAAGCTCTGCCATTTGAACTCTTCTCTTGATTGATTTCTTTTATATTCTTCGGTACTCATATTTTATTATTGTTGTGTGTAAGATTGATTTATTGAATTAGTAATGAAATATATTAATTAATCTTCAATTATATTGCAGAGAAATGTGAAATTCTACTTTATTTACAACATAGCATTAGATTTTTAAGACCCCCAGGGGGGTCTGTGTACCCATGTTCCCAAAGAAAATATCCAACATCTCCCTTATTCCAAAAATGTTTTTTGAATGTTCTCTTAAAAGAAATGCCGAATTCCTCCCCAGAATCAACTTTGATTCATAGCTCCCATAACAAATTTGATAATGTTCCCATTTTCCATTAGTAAAAGTAGCAAATTCCCTTGTTCATTTAGAACTTTTAGAAGGCCCTCACCAACGATGTAGGGGTGTTCTCCTTGAAAGAGAAACATGAATTGCAAGAAGTAGTTTGCTTTGTAATAGTTAATTTTCGATGATATTTTTATGTAGTTCTGTCTGTTAGTGGTTCATTGATTTAAATTGCCTTTTGTTACAGGTCGTTCATGTCTTTTGTGTAAATTGCTGTAAATTATTATCATTCAAAATCAATGAAACTGATACGTATGTATATTATCAAAAGTCTATACTCTCACAGATGATTCAAATTCTGTCACATAGGCACTCCATTCTGCCTAGCCATATTTCCTCTTTTTCGTATAATTACCCAATTTTATCATGCCTGAAGTTGATCAATTTATTGAAATAGCAGTACCATTTGCCTTTTAACACACAAGATAATTCTACTTTACAACGTTATAAGTTATGTTAGCTGAAGATTACAGTGGGGTAGAGTTCAGTTGCATCTTTATTTAAGGGGATACATAACCTCTTCTCACAATCATGACTTTAGATTCTCTGATCTTGCTTAGTCATGCCAAATTCATGCTTGATCAAAGACAGTTGTTAAAGTCAGCATGTACACAGCATGCTTTTGTAATGTTTCTTTGTTCTATTTCCCGGGTATCCATTGCTGAAATCATCCTGCAGAATTCTGTTAAAGTGTAATCCTATAGTGATTTTGCAGCTATGAGAATTCAATAAATTTATGGGCGTATTTAATTCAGTTTTGGAACATCGTAGTTGACCTCTTACTTGATTATTAATAAACTTTTCTCAATGTGATTTATCTTGAATTTTAGTGTAAAATTGTTGGAGGAAGAAATTTCAATACTAGTTCCAGAATATCAAGAATTTACTTTGCTGTTAGCTGATGGTGCAATCCTCCATTCTAACACTTCTTTATTAGATTGTTATAATCAACGCGTAAGTTTATATTTTCATTCTTATTATTAATTACTATGACATATCACTGGTTCTTTTTATCAATATTTCTTTATTTCATCAGCTCTTTCTTTCATTTATGCTTAAAGCCAGTAGTTTTTTTTGTCATTGGCTTTCTCTCTGATATTTTGCTTCTTATAAATACAAAATTGTTCACATATTCTTTCATATTATTAATATCCTTTCATGTTATTTCACATTCTTCCTCTGGAAGGTCGCAGCCATAGCAAACCAGACTTCTCAAACTTTATAGAAAGCTACTTCAGTTAATTTTCCTTTAACATTGCAAGTATTTCCAGATACTACGTACCTCCTTCCTTTGTCCTTTTTATTTTATATTTTACTTTACTGTACTGGACACACGTTTATAGCAGCTTTAATGGGCCTCTCCAGCCAAAACTTTGAGATCATTTTTTTCTTGAAATATAGTTTCTGATGCACTGAATTTTGTGGCTTTAATATCTTTTAAAAACTCATTATAGTTTTAAATTAATAAGCCTCTAAAGTTGCCCATTCCGAGGAAAAAACGAAAAAAGGTGAAAGGATTAGGTGACACTGTGACGTCACAATGTTCGGCACTCGCTTGTCGTGAATCAGACGACTATTCCGTGAACTCACTCGGTTCACCGAAATTCACTCGGTTGGCTATAAATACTTTGTGAAAACCATGGCGTATTGTTAAGAACTTAAATCGATGCAAGAGTCACTGCATTCCTCCATTGCTACTGACGAAAATTCTTTTGCGACGCAACGACAACCTGCACGGAAAGACACGAAAACCCACGAAATACACCGTGAAGTCAAATTTACGTTACTGTGTCCCTATTTTTAGGATTTGTCAAATTCAACTATTAAACATCAAACCCCTATAACTTTGAAAATATGACAGATACGCAAAAATAAATGGCAGATTCATGATCAGCACCTTTGAATTCTTCATAGTGTTTGATAAAATGAGATTTGAGCTTTTGACTGGAGAGACCTTTTTAGTAGTTGAAGTGCTTATTCAGTTAAAATATTCGTCCATTATTGTTATTTTTGTTATCTATTCTCTACTTAATTTGTTTCTGTTTTGCTGATTCATTTCTTTACTACGTTTGACTCCCTTCTAGTCTATTGAGGTACGTCTAGGAAACATCTTTTGCTTGTTCCGAGATACTAATTTAATTCCCTGCATATAAAGTGCGAGATGAAGAAACCTCTACGTATTGAAATGATATGTAACTAAGAAGGAAACAGATTACATTTTATACTCTGGCTTTTTATTAATATTTGAAACCATTAATCCTACTCCCATCCCATTTGCTTAATTTGACTTGCTTATTAATTTCACAAGATTATTTACCATTTCCTGTTACTCCAATGTGAAAGTGATGTGCAAATTTTCCTTGCGAACAATCAGGGTGACAGTGAATGGCTGATCTATGCCATCAATCCTACACAATTGGTTCAACTGGTTACGTCAAGAAGAGGCTCATCAACTGGCCAACTAGCATTGAGCAACATTTACCAGGAGTTGCCCGATAACATTCGTGAAATGGGTGCGTGTTTAGCAATGTTTTTCTAGCTTTCTGGTGTGTGCTTATCACATATGAACACAATGGGGGTAACTGACGTGTATTGGGGCTAGGAGAACCCCAAATGATCGCTAGGTTTTTGTGGCCTCGAAGGGACTCCTTGAAAGTGCTCAACAGACCATTTTTGCAGTTTTTTTGGGGGCACCCAAATCTTTTTAAGTTTCTTAGAGCCCCGAATGTCACCGTTACCACACTTTATCAACATATCACATTTTTTGATTAAGGAGCTTGATTACTTATGGTATAATTATTTGTTCTTGTATGTAGCTCATGTGGTAGAAGCAGCCATAATACTCTCGGTTGCATGCTCTCATGTGCCAAATAAATGTTCCCCTCCGCTTTCTAATTTTTCGATTTTTTTCCAACCTCCCGGACCTTGTTAGGACCCCCCGTTTATTAATTTTAAAGAAATTGACTTTTTTACGAACCCCTCATTTCATTTCCTTTCTTTGTTAGTACTATTCACGCCTAATACTCAAGGGAAAATAGAATGCTTTTGTATATATTTTAGCTTTATGCTTTATGACAACCTGTTTTTGTTCCTTCCATCATTTTATAATCATTCAAAGCCACTTCTCAAATTCTGAGTCCCC
>OLMO02000009.1:2302399-2314003 GCA_900291935.2 Cassiopea xamachana | reverse complement strand
CCCCCCCCCCCGTTTACTATATCTTAGAATTTTCCCAACCTCATGTCTATTAGGACCCCCCCCCGTTTATTTGGCGCTTGATAGTAAGTGAAGGGGGTCTCAATGGCTGGGAGTGTTGGAAAACTTTTTAATGTTTTGTCAGTCGGGGGGGTCAGAAAGCTTTGAAATGTGAAGTAAGTGTACGATAGAGAGAAGGTAAGGAGCTATGAGCAATGCAGTTACAGGACAGTCTAAGTGCTTTCCAAGAGGCAGCTGAGAGTAGTTGGTTTTCAACATGGCATATGGGCACCTGTTTTTGCAATATTACTTCTTATAGAGAGACAGATGAGCAACTGGCCAAATATCCTCAATCACGTGAAGGCCCCATTAGCAAATAATTATTCTGTTTCGTCTCTTCTATCCTATTTAGAATGGCTTCTATCTGTACCAGGCCATGTGTGACATTGTTTATGCCTCTTAGTTTCGAAAACGCCTTCTTCACGTAAGCTTTGTTGTTTGCACAAAAGTAAATATCGTACCCTAATTTTGAAAGCACACAAAGAAAGCTCATTGTATTTATGTTCAGCTCAAAGCGACTTGGGATTTGTATTGAAGTATGCTATTTCTAACGCAGTTGAAAGTCCAGAAGTCCCTAGGAATCACATGGAACGTAAACGTCTCTGGGGATGCGCA
Source organism: Cassiopea xamachana (assembly GCA_900291935.2). Taxonomy (NCBI): domain Eukaryota; kingdom Metazoa; phylum Cnidaria; class Scyphozoa; order Rhizostomeae; family Cassiopeidae; genus Cassiopea; species Cassiopea xamachana. The sequence goes on along the minus strand of OLMO02000009.1, from coordinate 2,313,331 downwards.
TTCCATTATATCAATGAAATAGCGAAGACATTTCGTCGACTTGTCCAAGCACAACGTGCCGTAATGTACGTCTTCCATACCTTCTACCATTTCTTAAATGCATTTATAATTTTAATTGATGTTTACTGTAGATAGCTTTCCAGGTTGTTGCATAGAAGTGAATGTTTTCCTATCCAAGAAATTTTCTTTATTAAACCTAAGTTCTATTTTGATTTTGATTTCAGTCTCTTTATTTCCTTTGCATGCTCTGATTTTGTTTTGCTAGCTATTTTTCATTCTCAATTTATTGTTTTGGTGGATGTTTGTCTTTTTAGGATTACATTAATGCGTTGCAATTCTGAGTTGATGCAAAAGAAGGAAGACATGACAGCTGAGGCATATAGACTTGCAGCCAGCGTCGATTTATTTGTGTTGAGGTAAACGTTCTTTTTATGAAAAAACCATCATTTTGTCTGAGCCTCAATTTTCTTAATTTATCCCGAAGTTGAACCTGAGAATTTCTTAAAATTTTCTTAGCTTTTTCTGATATAAACTGGCTAAAATGTGCTACACTTTAGTTGCTAAGCTTGTAAACTCGAATTTGAATTCCATCTTCAACATTTTGAATGCAATAATGACGTGATATCGATTTTTCGCCAACAAGAGCACTTATTTTGGAAATTGAACCTTGTGATTTCGATTTTGGCCATTTGAGCCTCATTTTTTTATAAACTTTTTTCTTATGAACATAACGTATACCCAAGTGTATTTTTGCCTTGTAGTTACTGAAACCTAGGAAGCTTCAACTGCGTGCATGCAAGTTTGAGAGGGTAGAACCCGATGCGCAGCAGCTGCCATAATCTGTTACACCCTGCATTTACGATAGTCTCTTGATGTTTTGATTGCATCCCCCCCGTGCTAGCACGAAGATAGATTTATCTGGAAATCTTGCTGATTTTAATATTTCTTTCGATAAATATTCACAGAAAATAGTTTGATAGCTATAAGAAATTCTCAATAACTTTTTGCGATTTCAAGCATAGCATAATTAGGTACAGTGATTTGTGGTTACGAAGTTAGGTTTTGCTTCCCTACAATTCTTCATCCATCTAAAGCAAGAGCTGGGTTTTCTCCTTTAATAAATAAATCAGAAGTTTTTTACTGGCTTTGTGTTACTGTTTAACTTTGCTTTTGTTATTCACAGCTGTGAAAATGATCTCCACCATTTTTCTTGCACGGGCTTCAGCGAAATGCCAGGTATTATAACTGCAAAAATACAACTATGCAATTTTTGCTTGAATCTAGGCATTGCTGGTTGTTATATGTTCATTCTAGAACTCCATTCGTTATTTATAATTGTAAATATTTATCAGAACTTACAAGGTCATTGAGTTATGTGACAATTGCAAGGCTCATAAGGTCAGGAAAAATCAGGAAAAAATGTCTTTTTAAGGACTGTCAGCAGAAGTCAGGAAATTTTATCGAATCTTGAAGAAAGTCAGGAAAAAGTCGGGAACTTTTATTGAATCTTGAAGAAATTCAGGAAAAAGTCGGGAAATTTTATAGCCCATGCCAATGAATTGTCAACTTTACAAATTACATATACATTACATTCAAAATTTTATTGAATCTTGAAGAAATTCAGGAAAAAGTCAGGAAATTTTATAACCCATGCCAATGAATTGGCAACTTTACAAATTACATACACATGGTATCCCAAAACAAGCAAACCAGCTTTGACTTGCTTCGATGAAATTACTAATAAATGGAGCATTGGCGTCATTGCTATGCTTAGTTTCAAAAGATAGTTCATTCTCACCTTTTGTAACACTGATGGGCAAGGAAAAATATTGTCTATTTCTAAGATGCAGTCTGGAAAAATACCCTCAATTTCAAAAACAAGTCAGGAAAAGTCAGGAAGAAATATTAGGCAAGGATGCTTATGAACCTTGAATTGGTTCTAGCAAATAACCGATGAACCACAACAACGTTTTCTTTGGGTTTCCGTTGATTTGAGGAGTATTTTAATTGATGTATTATGGGAGCGTTTCTAGGGTGCCATGAAGCACAATTTGACTACAAAGACCTTTTTTCGCGTAAATCTCAAAAACAAGATGTTATCAGTGTCTGTAAAAGGAGATGTTATCAGGAAAGATGTTTTAGACCAGTGATTTTAATCAGCAGTGCCGCAGCATACTGTTTTGCCATAAGAGTCAATCAATCAGGTGTTTCATGAGAAAGTGTACCGAGACAGCTATCGGTTTTGGCACTAAACATCGGAACATTAACGATACTGCTACTGAGTGTTTTTTATAAGGCCACGTTTTACCATTTTAGAGTGCATTTTCTTGGTGGTATGCCGCAGGGTTATTTTGAAATAGAAACTGCTCCGTGGCTGAACAACACTACTTTGAAATGTCCAATCTTACTGCTGTTTTATTATTTAATGTTTTTCTCAAGTTTTACAAGTTTTTTATCCCGTAAATTTTAGATCCCCTTTCTTTATGATTTTAGCTATCTTGCTTCATTGACACAGGTTGTAGCCCTTCATATCTCTGTAGTCTGAGTGGCAATCACTTTGTTTATCTTTTCTTCAATTTTTTTGATATTTTCTTTATTATATTTGTATAAAGGACATGAAGAGTATCCGGAAAAATTAAAAGGCATGATTGAAGAAGCAAAATCGTATCAAGTGGTAAGTGTGTTGTTGTTTACTTAAAATCGTATCAAGTGTTAAGTGTGTTGTTGTTTACTTAAAATCGTATCAAGTGGTAAGTGTGTTGTTGTTTACTTCAAGCAGGGTTGCCATCAAATCAAGGACACCGGGGATTTCAGGTAAAATTAGGGAATTTTGTGCTCAGTCAGGGAAAATCAGGGCGGTTTTGAGTTTCGTATCATTTTATTTCCGAGCAATGACTTTCTTCGTGCTCAATCGCACAACCAATTGAGTGTGATAATCGCCAAACTTAACCATTTTGTGCATTATTTTGTTCTGTTCAGTCCTTATGTACCACAACCCTGTGTTTTATGAATCCAAAAATTAAAGTGGCGAAACATAGGGTAAGCAAGCCTCACATCTGTCCAATGGAGCAATGAAATCTCAATTGAGGGTTATAAGAAGGTAAGGGGCAATGATGGGGCAATGAGTGGGCTTTCATTGAAAATATCAGGGAAATTCAGGGAAATTTTTCCAAAAATAGTAGTGGCAGCTTTGCCAGGGTAATTCAAATATCTTCATTTGCTTATGTTGCACATGATGCTAAAATTTTGAGATGTGAAAGTTTTTTGTTTAAAGTATAAGCTATTTTTGAGAGGTTTGTTGATAGTTCTCTCGTTTTTCTAGAGCATTATTGAAGAGGTCTCAACTCGTGTTACAACTGCGCAAAGAGAACTCGTCAAATTGAAAAACAATCCATTACTAGGCAACCAAGACTCAGAGCTTGATCAAATGTAGGTGCACATTGTTATTGCAAAGTTGTTCCAGTTAGCTACCCTTCTTCTTAATAAGTCATGTTATTGCACTTTCTCTTTTAAGCCTTGTGACTTTCAAAAATTTCGAAGTGGGTGCCATCACAAGAGGAAGTACACTTAGACTGTCCCAGACATACATGCTTTTTTATAAGAAAAAGGTTAATAGGATAATGAGGTTCAAATGGCCAAATCTTAAGAAAATCTTAAGAAAACCACGACGCTCAATTTCCAAACTTTAGTGTTTTTATTTGCCAAAATCAATATTTCGTCGTTATTGCATTGAAAATGTTAAGATGGAATGCACACTCAAGTATACAATATTAATAACGAAAGCGTAGGCCAACTTAGCCAGTTTATTTCAGTAAAAGTTAAGAAAAATTTAAGAAAATCTCAGGCTCAATTTCGGAAAAGGTTAAGAAAATTGAGGCTCAGGCAAAATGACGGTTTTCTTATAAAGAAACGTATGTTTGATGTTTATGGCAAGTACTTTGCTCTGAATTCTCCTATTCTTACCATGTCAAAAACCATCCCGTATGCTATCTACAGATGTACACTTACCTCCAAAAAGTATGGAAACGATTGGCCTAAATGTTCATTTAGCTAGACCCTTGAGCGAGGCTGTCCAATTTTTGAAAGAAATATGAGCCCGAATTTCGAAGCTGACGTTACCAAAAATGAAATTTTTGTAAACAAATCTTACTCTTCCTCAAAAATAATGCAAAACGATACACATATGTGGACTTTGTAAGTAATTAAATGCGAAAAGCTGACAATGGTTAAAATTCGAGAATTGCCTCTTAACGAAAGAGCTGCTATAAAATATTTGAGGGAAGCAGGGCTATCCTATGCATAAATTGCGCAGCAAGTTGGTTGTTCTAAATCTGCGGTTTTCAAAATATACAAACCATTTGAAAATACAGGTTCAATTGGAAAAAGGCGAAGATCTGGTCGGCCGAAAAAGAGCTCAGATAGAGCAGAGCGTGCCATTTGCCGAGCTGCTAGAAAGCTAAGGTTCTCAACCTTGCGAGATATAAAACAAGATGTTTCAGATATTTGCAACCTTTCAAATAATTCAATTCGAGGAGCCCTTCACAAATATGGCTTGTTCAGTCAAAGAAGGAAAGCAAAACCTCTTGTTTCAATCAAAAATAGGATGAAAAGTTCACTATCTGTAATGGTATGGGGGTGTGTTGGGCCTAATGGTGTCGGTCGCCTCGTAGTTTGCGAGCAATGTCTAGACTCCAATTATTACATCGAAATTTTAAAGAAAAACCTAAAAGCAACCGTCGGAATGATTCATGGCCACCCATCTCATCCATTTATTTTTCAGCAAGACAATGCTCCTTGCCATTCATTACAAAAAACGATAAAATATCTCAACGATGAGAATATTTTATTGTTACCATGGCCTGCTCAGAGTCCAGACATAAATATAATTGAAAATCTGTGGCAATTCATGAAAAATGCGCTCCGACATGATCCTCCAAGAACAAAAGATCAGTTGATAAAAAAATTATTTCAAATCTGGTACGCAATTCCAAGATCCGTGATCAACAAATTATACAACTCGCTACCGCACAGAATGAAGGCCATCACAAAATGCAAAGGCTACCCAACAAAATACTAATTGCAACTTACATATTGTTCACAATGAGCTCCAAGTTTGTTTAAAAGTTAATTTATGCCGTGGTTAATGATTGGAATTAGAAACATTTGGATAACAACACTTTCATGGGCCCATTTCCCAGTTTGTTTTTCTGCCTCTTGAACACGTTCGAGCCGCGTTTGCATGTTTTCTAGGCTTATCGTTTCCATACTTTGTGGAGGTAAGTGTATCTACTAGGGGGAGGCACAGTAGGCCCAGAATGCGATTATGCGGAAATTGGGCATAACTTGGTCAATTTTTCTCGTACGAGGGAGTATGACCCCTCATTTTAATTGTATTTCTAAGCCCGATTCATTGAGAATGCACAATTCTCTTTAATACCTACATATGAAGGGGTTATTTGGGTCAAAGTACCCTATTGGATACTTACTGCGCCAATTTGGGCGACAGGTAAAGGAGAAAAACGGTGTTGAAAAGGTTTGGATTAACGATAAATGTTTTACTTGATGTTGAAAAGGTAGCTTCGCTTTTTAATCTGATACATAATCAGCCAAACAAAATCATGTTTTACGGAAATTTCCTTATGAAAACAAAAAGAACAGGTTACTATGAAAATTTTGCATCAAAAACTTATGACGGAATTGCACAAAGCTCACCAACCTTGGGCTTGAGGTCGGAAATAAAAAAGTTGGAAACCTACCATATCGCTGTCAAAACAAACAAAAGAAGATTTTGTGAAACACAAAGACTTCGAAGTTAAACCTTACGCCATTTTCGATTGTATCGATCGATTTTCAATGAAGTAAGAGACCAAAATAGAAGCCATTGCTTCGCTGAGTTTAGGCGATGATGGTTCACCAATGGGACGGCAAGAACCTAATTTATCTAACACTAGAATCTCAAATAGAATGAAACAATTTTCTATAACAATATGTGAAGATAAAGATGTGCACTATCGTTTACTAGACAAATCTTATCCATATTTGATCTACATTGCATCAAAGCACACACGCATTTTTTATAAGGAAAAAAGTGTTTTACGTTTTTTTTTATAAGAAAATCATTATTTTGCCTGAGCCTCAATTTTCTTAACTTTTCTCGAAATTGAGCCTGAGATTTTCTTACATTTTTCTTAACTTTTACTAAAATAAACCAGCTAGAGTGGTTTACACTTTCGTTAATAATATTGTATACTTGAATTTGAATTCCATCATTGACATTTTGAATGCAATAACGACGAAATACCGATTTTTGGCCTATAAAAACACTTAATTTTGGAAATTGAGCCTCATGATTTTCTTACGATTTTCTTAAGATTTTGACGATTTGAGCCTCATTTTCTTATAAACTTTTTTCTTATAAAAAAATGCAACAAGTACAAAGGCAAATTGCTGAATGTACAAGTGTATAAGAAAGTAGTGCTCGAGAGTTCAAAGATTTAAAAATGTTCAGTGCTGGATTTTTGAGACTTAAGAAAGGTTTTTAGTGTATATGTATTTAAAATTCTATTTATCTTTGTATAAAATGTTGTGTATGTCATGTTGGCTACCCTCCAACAGTGTAACGTATTTTAGTGAATTGTTTTATTATTGTATGTGTGCATAGAGTTGTTCACTTTCTACTCATGCGCATCCTTGAAACTTTGAAATTCTTAGAACGTCTCTAGGAAAGTCTTAAGATAGTTTTGATGATGGAATTGAGAAAAAGTTTAAGAAGTTTCAGCATTCGGGTTGAGAGAACTGCCTATAAAAAAGCTTTCACTGTGGGAAATCTTTGTGCACAGTTTGTGAGCCTATAGATCACACAGTGCGCACTCAAGATGCTCACCAGTTTTCAGTACAAGCCTTGATGAACTTTTTTGTTTAAGTTCAATTTTATGCTGACAGCGTCGAAAAATTTAATTGCTTGAGTAAAATGATCCTACGCCCCTACAGTGTTTGTTGCATTGCTTTAAAACCATGTTTGTTTATACTAGATAGCATGTTGAGTCTTATAGCATATACATCAAGGATTCAGAATATATGTTTTTTTATAAATGTCCAGAATCTATCTTCTAGGTGTATTTTGAAGATAAACTTCAATTTTTCTTGGATTTCATACTTCAATATTACCATGTTAGACCCCCTGTTCTCCTATATCGGACCAAAACTGAGTCAATAGAGGGCTAGTTTATCCGAAAACCAGGTTTCATGTGGTTTGTGGTCATTATTACCTAATTCCACGAATTTAAGATAGTTTGTATTACATTCTGATAATAAATGATCTGTATTGAGGGAAGATTCACGTGTCCAAAGAATTTGATTGCTCGCCTAAAATAAGTCTACGTCCCTAGAATTTTATTGCATTCCCCTAAAACCGGGTTTGATTCTTGTTGCATATTTTTCAGAGATGCAGAATCTAAATTGTTTACGTATGTCCAGACTCCATCTTCTGGTTGTAATCTAAAGATAAACTTAAATTTTTCGTTGATTTCGTACCACAAAATTAACATTTTAAGCCCCCCAGCTCATCTGAAAGGGACCCAAAATGGGCATATGAAGGGCTGAAATGTCAAAAAATGAGATTGCTTGTAGGTACAAAAAGCATGTTGTACCAGAAATACGGTATGGGTATGGGAATTTGTAGAAAGCTGTTATTTTACAGTAATTTCCATAAGCTACCGACTTTGTTGAACTGTTTGAAAATTTTGCCCATCTTCAGATTCTATGCATATTCTGAAATTCAAATTAACATAACTTTTGTTGCAGAAATGATACCGATCTGATTTTTATGCATTGAATCAGATATTCTTTCTAGTTTTCAGAAATGTAAATCTTATTTACTCATCTGATAGCCATTTTTGACCAAATTACCACCCTTTGACCCACTGTGGGAGACCTGGGAGAGACACACTCTTAATAGTTCCAAACAGTGAGCAAGTTCAGGCAGATATTTGGAAGTATCCTTATTTTACACTCCGAGACGTTGCTTATAATCTGGGTGTGCCACATTTTGCTAATCTGTGGGTAAATGTAAAATTACGTGGAATTACTTTCAAGCGTGTGTTTGAGCTCTTGAATAAAGAAGCGCTTGAGACTTTAGGAAAACGGGGAAATCCCGGCAATATTCCGAAACTCTAACCTATTCTTGAAGTATCAATGTGCCCCTGATGCTGAAAATTAAATTAACAGTTTCACTATTTCATGGATCTTTCTTTGTGGTAAATTGACTTTCTTTTCATTGTAGATCGAAATTAGCGAAGTCCCAGTATGAAACCTTGCTAAAGACGGAAAGAAGTAAGTAATTTTTCCTTGACACATCTTTGATGTGGAGGAGCTCTTGAAAACTCAACGTTTGAACCAAACTGTGCATGCAGAAATGCTTGAAAATTGTACAATTGTCAGACAAAGCGTCACCCGAGTATGCTAATATTTTGAATTGATTTTTACGTTTACTCTTCATCTTAGTCCTTGCGATGTTCACACTTATTCTCTTGACGGTACAAATTTATTCTTTGTATTAATTCACTATTTTTGTTTCGAATGATATGTTATTGTTTGAAGCTCCTTCCTCTGTTTTGTAGCAACTTCTGATCCTATGGACAGCCAGTACATGGCAAAGTTGACCCTGCAAGTACTAGCAGTTTGGGAGAGATCTGAGTCAAACTTTGTTCGTCAGTTAGGGTTGGTATGCTTAAAACAACTATACAGTACTCAATATATATATATATATATATATATATATATATATATATATATATATATATATATATATATATATATATATATATATATAATACTGTGTGTGCTTGACACCACAGCTTAAAGATTAAGGTCGCATTGTATATCATGTGGGACAGGCCTAGTTTGATTAAGCAGTTACAGCATTATAACGTTTCGCTGAGTTTTTAGCGTTTGTTCTTTTCTCGTTGCTTTCGTTCTTCTTTTCCATTAATATATTCGATTGATAATGTTGTGTTGTTATATATTCTAACGGTAAATCTTACTATATTCAACTGATGATGGTTTTATGAACAGACCGAAACATGTCTTGCAAATTGAAAAATATTGTCGTGTTTCTTCGTGTAATATATATATATATATATATATATATATATATATATATATATATATATATATATATATATATATATATGTATATATATATGTATATATAATATATATATATATATATATATATATATATGTATATATATATGTATATATAATATATAATATATTTATTTATTTGATTAAGTTGATTGTGGAACATGACAAAGCCTCATGTCGTGGAAGCATTTCATGGCAGATCCGCATTTCCAGTTTCCTTCATTTTCATATTCGTTTGCTACAAAACCTACATTAATGTGTATTGCATTGTTGTTGCACGTTATTGCAGTATGTTGAATTCAGTTTTGTCAGATGTTCCTATACCTTAATATTTTGAATTCGTTAGCGTTCTATTCATGGTAGATTTCGAATGCAATGGTTTTGCATTTCATTTTAGTAATTATACTCAGCACAAACTGATAGAATTAATTTGTACGTCGAAATTTTAGGATATGTAAAGCATCAAATTTTTTGCAAAGAGCAATCATTTCTATTTTTTGCTTTAAGTTTGATTTCTCTGCTGAATTAAGTTCGATTGGAAGGGAGTAGCATATATTAGGTGCTTTAGTTGTGGATACCATCTTAATTTGCTTCTGGAGTGTTTCAAAATTCTCCTCACCAGAGCTTTTGCCTCGGAACCAGAATGAATAGAAATTGCAGAGGTGTTTTATTAAAGTGAAATGCATGTCTTGAACAAGATTCCTATTTTTACGTTTCAGAAATGTAGTAAACTGCAAGTCACAGATGGAAAGCCTCATTGCAGAGGTGGAGAATGTTATACTAAAGTTAAAAAAATATGGAAAAAATATACGCGAAGTAGGTTGAAATTATAAACATTTATCCACTTTGATTTTTTTATTTTCTATTTTCTTTTCAATTCTTTTCTCCTTTAGTTACCGTGTTTCTGTATTCTTATTTACTTTACAGGCAATGAAATGGAAGCAAGAGATGACGTGGAATATACTTACACGAAGATCAGTATGTATTCTTAGAAACATTAGAAACCATTACTTTACCCCCTGCTTACTGATTTGTTCGTTTTCAGTTTGAGTGTTCACCTCGCAATAAAAGATGGAAGACATGTTATGTTTCGTTTTCTCTTTCCGTAGAAAGCCTTCTCCTTTTGGTCTTTTTTCAGTTGTTATCCTAATCATATGCCTTTGATTATGTTTACTTTTCATCTTTTCTCATGATCAGCTATCATTTCCGACAATGAGGTCTGGACCGATGACGTATGAACTGACATCTATCTTGGAAGAAGTCGACAACGTGTATGTAGAGAGCCATTTACAGTCTATAAAACTCGTTCCATTTTTTCTTTTTTAATTGCAGATTTTTGATGATTACGTACAGGGATATATATACATTTGCTTGTAGGAACAGTGTAAATGTGTAGGCACGCAACTAGGAACTTTAGAGGGCAGGAGCTCAATTCTCGAAAAGGGCACACTAAAACTTTTTAAAGAAGATAGAGCCCCTTCAGGTACTGCTTTTCAGAGTAATAAGTGAATAAGTGGAGGAAGTTCTGTGGGAGGTTTAGAGGTTTACTTATATCGTTGCTCTGAAGGCCAGTGATTCTTAATGCCACTTCTTATCACGGCAGAGAATGGAAAGGTTTTGAGAACGTGCCTTTTCCATCTTGGGGAAACGCCCTTTTGAACAGAGAGAACACTTCAATAAAGGGCCCTTTCGTTCTTTTGCTGAAAAGAGTAGGGGTGTAGATCCTAAGGATCCCTCGCCTAGTTACGCGCCTGGTATGTGTGTGTGTGTGTGTGTGTGTGTGTGTGT
>OLMO02000009.1:2272915-2302392 GCA_900291935.2 Cassiopea xamachana | reverse complement strand
TGTGTGTGTGTGTGTGTGTGTGTGTTTGTATATGTGTGTTTGTATGTGTGTGTTTGTATGTGTGTGTTTGTCTTCTGTCTGTGCGCACCATTATATACCTCTGTGCTGGATTTTTTCATATTCATTTAGCTGTTTCATGATACTGTAATACGTTTTTCTTTCAATCTTCAGTGTTTTATTTTGTGATTGTATATTTTGCAGGCCCCTTGATCCTCAATCATTAATAGATGAAAGTCATGGTGCATTAGAGAGGTTGCGCATACTCTTTTTGCTTCATATTATACGCAATACTGTAGATTCATCAAAAATGTTTCCTACAGCGCACGAGAGCTATCCGCTGAGCAAAACAATACACGTGTTCTATTTTGTACGAAAGTTTTTTTCAGCCCAAACTGAAAATTTCTTAGTTTTTTCAAGATTCCAGTATCAAAACTTTCTTAAACTTTTCTTAAAATGTTTGGCTTCAGATGTCTTAAGCATGCATATTAATGGAAAATGAAAAAGCCCCTTACACACCTTAATTAATGATAAATCTTTGTAGAAAACAGAAATTAAACTGGTACAGGGCAGCCAAAATAGGGTACATAAAATTTTGTACGCAGATAAATCCACCTTCACACACATTTACACTTTTAAACTTTCTTAGGTCTTGAGAATCCAATACTGAACTTTCTTAACGTTTAGGACTACTTTCATATAGAGCATTCTCTTATAAATAAGAAAACGTGTACTAGTTCCTGTTTGTTCAGCTTGTACCTCACTGTGTGCGATTGAATTTCATTGAGTTTTGCATGTTATGCAACTTTGAGTTAGAAATCAGTTATAGTTGATGTTTTCAGACTCATAAGGCGAAAATTCACTGAATGCTCTTGATGTGAGCATTAACATCTGGTTCTCTGTATTCTATTCTCACGTTTTATTTCCATGCACCTTTATGTTGCTTTTGGAATGAACGGTAGTACTGACTCCAGCAATTGCTTTTCCTGTTCTCTATTCTTATTTTTCCTTTGCTGTTTTTTGTTGTCATTTTGTATCTTATAGGGTCTTTCTCTTTGCTTCTTTGCATTATAAAACTGTCCATCTTATTTCTGTTAAGCCATTTCTGATGAAGGAAAAGCGAAACATTGATTTAGTTATGTTTTTCTCAAATCGTTTCTACATATGTTTATGATATTTGGCGGAGGCACTATTTAGAGCATCAATCAGTTTTGCTTTTCGTCATTTTCTGCCTTTTTTTCATTTACATGTGGCTAATTCATTGGATTTTTTCTTTAATTCTATTAGTACCTTACACACTGTATTTGTATCACTACTCTTCCGTCCACTCTGATTCCCAATCGGTTCAAGAATTGCTTCTAACTTTGATGTATATTTTTCAGGCTCGGTAATATAGTAGAAGGATTTCGAGAGCCAGCAGAAGAACGAAGAATGGTAAAGTCCTAGATATGTTCTTCCTTGGTAGCTTTTTATATAACTCAGGCAGACTTTAAAAGGCGTTACTCCTTTTGTTCATTATAGAAGTGCAATGCGTGATTTTCTCTGTGTTAGGCAACTCTCCTTTAGGTGCTGAGATTAGGGGTAAGGTGGCTTATTAGCCATGCAAATAGTGACGGTCGAAGATTACAGTCTGTTTAGATAACTTTGATTGTTCAAGTTTTGCTGGTGGTCGCTCAAAAACTGACTCATGGTTGTTTGACTGTTAAGCTTATTTACGGGCACGCTATTTGTAACAATTTTTGAACCTCCCCCATAAACTAAAATTTATATTTACGCGACACTTTGTTTTTACTGAATCCTTTGCATTTGTGTTTCACTTATCCTTAATTTTCTTACACGTATCTTCAATTTTCGTATAGTTATATATACACTTCCTGAACCCTAGCGCTCTCCGTCTTTCAAATGAGACCTTCGCAATCTCCATCAAGGATCTCATAGATTTAGCCGAAATATTCATATATTACGTCACGCATTGAGGGGTGAGGGTCTTATGATTTTTGTGACAAAGTGTGACAAGGAATTGGTGGGCTATTTTTGGAATGTGAAGTCACATTTTTAGACGACTTGATATTTAGCAGATTTGGTCTCACTATAGTAAGTTAGGCCTCTTTTTTTAGAACAATTATGGGTCCATGTCTAAAAATCATCTAGCAATCCTATTTTGATGCCATTTTGGGTTTCCTTATTTCATTTTCCCGTTTTCAATACAAAAGACATAATAAGCACATTATTACGAGACAGAAAAACATCCTATTTAAATTTATAATGTGACGTCACACATTGGGAGTGAGTGGATAGTTTTGAATTTGTGACAAAGTTTGGCAGGTATGGGTGGGGTGCCTAAAAATGCGAAAATTAGTGTGACGTGACATGTGAATGGTCCCAAATGGCCCTCCATACATATTTCTTTCCCATATTCAATAGCTTTCACTGTTCTGTACCGTAATTCATAGTTCACTTTTTGGCGAATTTCAATACTAGAACAGTAGTTAGCTGATTCCATTCCGTTTTGATCATAGCCGGAGCAAATTCGAAGACAAAGTGCTGATGCAGTAATGGAGAATAGAGTTGAAAGGATGCGGGAAAGTTATTCTCAAAGACGGACCGTAAGTGAGGGAATAGCGAAGGCTTCCGATTGATGTAGATTTAATAGTAGGATAATGTATTGCAGTTCGTAATGCATAATTATTCTAATTATATCAATTATGCATGATGTAGATTGTGTAATCGTATGTTACATCTGACTATAGGTGAATTTTGGTAGACTTTAGTTTGGTGTTTACGAAGACCAATCCTGTCAATATATTTGATGAAATTTTGATGACAAGTTATTCAATTGTAATTATAAATTTTGTCATATATGCTCTCGGCATATTTTTGAGAAAGTAGACCCTGTAGATAAAAATACATTTTCCCAATTTATACAAAAAAGAACAACACAGTTAGTTACATTTTCTTGTAAGCTAGGTTTGTGCCCTAGACAGACAGGCCATAGTTTTGTCCTTCAGATGCACCTTTAGAAACAAGGATTTATTATTTCTGTAAATACAGGATTAGAACTAATTTTTTACGATACTGTAAAAAATATCAATGCTGGGGTGGCGTTTGATTTATTTTTAGAAGAGAGTTTCCATCATTGTATTGATTAAGCCACTTTTTAGAAAGAATGCGTCGTATGATAAAGAGTGCTTATTTGACAATTTTTGGTGTCATTTCTCTGAAATTTAACGTTTTATTTTTGTCGCTTAATTATGATAATTTTTCTTTTGATTCCAAAATCAGAAGTATTGTAGATTGTTACAATAAAGATTTTTTCCTTTCAACGTGGCAGATTTTTCTCCCAACTCAATTGAAATTGAAAATTAGAGTGTGTCTATTTTGATTCCATTTTTGATAGGGAGAAGAGAGATCACTCATTCCTTGTGGTTGTTATGGCAACCTCTCTTGATTGCGTTATTAGAATTTTACTTTAAATGGGAGTTTTCCTAATTAACGTGAGAATTTTTCAGATTTGTTGGCCTAACTCAAACTGGCTTTTACTTCCACAATAATCAGCTAATTATTGACGAACAACTGTTTTATGATTTGTAGTAATATGAAATATAAATTGAAGATTAATGCTGATCCAGCTTCTAAATGTTCTTCTTAAAACGCTGCAAATAGCTTGTCAGTATATTTAGTCCTGGAGAATAAGTACAATGCGAGTTCTTCAAGCTTACCGCTATGAAGTCTTTGTGACGTCATGATTGGGCATTTTAGCAATGACTACAGTTGAAGTTTATATTTGTTTTGACGATGAACCTAATCCTGTAAAGCCATTGTGGAAAAGGTCCTCATGCCCACCCGTCCCAACGACCTCGGTAATATGTCCTTAAATGGCAAGGATATCGTTGCCAGTGCTATCATGTGTTGTTTCTGTCTAGTAGAATATTGTAGAATGATCTATCGCATCTTCGTTCCAAATCTCGACCCAGGCCTCTTCACGCAAGAGAATCAAAATATCCATTTGCCGTATTGTAATATTACTTAAAGCCACGAGTAATGTCTTACGTGATATGAATTTGAGAGTACAGAGGAGCAGTATGTTCTTTTGTGTGTTATAAGTCCACACTGAGCTTCTCCCAGTTAATAATGACATGACTCTAATTAGCTGCAGTTGTTTTCATTTTGGAAATTTGATGGTGTTGCAGTTAGTTATAGAGTCACAGGGAGTAATTGATTTTAAGAATGAATTTAGCTCCAAATAAAAGATGCCCATACAATGACTCTGCAAAGGTCATTTTCAGAACCCTTAACCCCCATGAAGGAATGCGTTTAGTCTGCCAAATTGCTTTGTTACGTATGGTCGTTGCGTGGTGAATTACTCCCAACATGTCGATGCGGAGCTAAATAATCACATTTTTACGAGAAAAAAAAGATCTTTAATGCTAGGATGTTTTTCAAGGTTGTTTTTACCGGAAATGAGGCGCCCATCAATACAAGAGGACAAATAACCGAGCATGTGATTGAGGAATGGTTGTTACTCATCAAAGGAAACAGTAATCGTTTTCCCGCCCCTGTGAGCGGAGACTCACCAACGGTTAATCAGTGCAGTGAATGCTGTACAGTTTTTTAATGTGAAAGTTAACGAGCATTTGCTAGTGGCAACGCAGTTACGTGTTAGGACTTTTCTAATAAATCAATTTATTCAATGTAGTTGCTAGCAAATTAACGACTTTTTGATATTTATGGCATTGGAAAATCGACTATTTTAGTTTACTATGAATTACTGGTGTGTAAAGAGGTGTACATTCACTAAAGAGCCTAAAATCATTAAGGTCAGTCTCTTTCTGCATGTTTTAAGTGAACTTTACTGTTTAATATATGTGTTTAGTCATAGGGATTTCAAGCCGCCCAAAATTATGCAATTTTCTATTTTTAAGTAACTTTTTTGTTCACTTGGCCGTATGCTGTTCGATATGTAAGATACCTAGTCGAAAATTGTGATGTGACGTCAAGTATTTCTAATGTGTAGCGTTGATCTTTACCATTGGAACTTTTCCTTAATTTTTAAGCCAACAATTCACTTGAGTCATCGCTCCAATGCTCTATCAGATTGTGTACTCTCCATTTTTTCTAGTCAAAATGCGGTGCTGCGTGTTGGCTTCTCTAATGTTTCTATTCATATTGGCAGCAAGGCCTATCTCAGCAGAAAATGTCTCCACCATCCATTTTGTTGCCTTCGTCCCATACATAACAGGTGGAAATCTAATAAAATCAGATCATTTTGGCTACAAGGCTGCAATTCAAATGGCAGTTGATATCATCAACAACAGAACAGATATTTTACCAGATTTCAAGATGAAAGTTCATTTTGGAGAGACTTTCGTAATTGTCCTTTTTAACTTTCAGTTTTCCTTTTCTGTGGTGTTATGCACAAATTGTGGTATAATGGCGTTGATGGTTGTTCTTGTCCAATAAAATATTAGCCCATGGGGACACGACCAGACAGAAATTATTATTCAGACAGCAAATCTCACTTCGAGTGTTAGCCTATTATTCTTACATAAGGTACTTTCCTGAACCACAGATAGAAATGGCTTCCTTTTTTCTATCTGCTTGGCAACAAACTCAAGGCAGTTGCTATTTCTCAGTAAACTATACCCAACTTTGAAATGGGTGATAAGCTACTGCTTTCAGCCTTAGCCATACTTAATTTGTAGGCTGAGCCATTAACTGTCTTCTTGTTCTCTTGACTAGGCCCACGCAGCAGTGGCACAAAAAGCATTTATTGATCTCGTGACGAAAGGCCCTGTAAAAATGGGACTTCTGGGGCCTGCATATTCAGTAGCTGCGCAGCCTGTTGCACAACTTTCAGGCTTATATCGAATACCACAGGTGAGTGCTATTTTATTTCAGCGCATCGTTGTGTGTTTACCTTCGTAGCGTTTATGTGGTGGACTCTTCTATCTCAAGTGCGCAAGGCGCCTAGAAATTTTCTTCAGACAGAGTACGAGGCAGAGAGTTTTGATAATGAGAGAGATAAATTTGGTGGAAATAGTAAAGGTTCTCCAAACTGTTTGAGAAGGAGAGACTTAGGAGATGGAGGGTAGTAAAGATGGAGGGGGCCTACTTTTGCTGTAATGTCCGATAAAAAAGCAGTGCTGTACTTGTTTTTTAAAAAGAATAGAAAATGTGCTGAGTCCAATAAACAGAAGGAATGTGGAATAATAAAAGGATGTAGAAAGAAAGAAAGTAAAATAGGAAATTAACAAGGAGCCAAAATCAAAATGACGCCTACTAAAAGATAGAGATTGGTACATGAAGTTACATAATTCACTGAAGGGTCGTGAGTGAATGTTTTGTTTAATATTATTTGTGTTTATTAATATTATGAAATATCAACAAGCTTGGCGTTATTTGTTCCTGTTTAGTTCAGTAAATATAAAGAATTTGAGATAACTGCAGGGTATTTCAACCTCATCGCTATTCTCCATCTTGCAGATAACATATGCGTCATTGCTACCAGAACTTGTCAACCACAACAAGTTCCCGTTCTTCTTCAGAAGTACCCCGTCTGTAATTTCATTTAATGAAGCGAAGTTGGCCGTGCTCTCCCACTTTAAATGGCGTAGAGTTGGAATCATTTATGATTACAGTCAAACTCTGAATTTTCAAGTAAGTTACACCTTTCTCATCTCCTCTTTGTCCTAGTATTCAGAGTTCTGTGTGACTGTCGATTTGTGTTGAGCCCTTCTTGCAGGGAAGAGAGAATTCAATGAGGTTATAGCCTCTTTGTCATGATTTCTAAGCAGGCTTGCCAGATAGGCTGTATTCACACCAAACTGGGCTTGCTTTTTCTTCACTTTGGGGACTTTTTCCGTTGGGTGTTTTGCGTTTTTTGGGTTGGATTTAACATTCTGACCTTTCTGTAAGATTTTGAATCAAAAAATGGAAAAAAAACGTTTGTGAGAAGCACGTAAGTAATGTTTTGTAAAAGAAGGAGAAACCATTGTATAAGAAGTACGTACGTAATGTTTTATAAGAAACTGATTCAACTGATTCAATTGGTTCAACTGATTCACGTATGCAAGTTTTATAAGAAACCGAATCATAGAAACCCATGACATTTGGGAAACCCAAAGTACAATTAGAGTGTCTCAGATGTCTGATACTTTTTTTCGAACATAGGATACTCATGTCGCTGCACTTTCATATTGTGTGTAAATGCGACTCTATACCTTAGATCTACGTTGATTTGGAGGCATGTAATGTCGGGGAAAGGCCGTAAGGCCTATAGCAAAGCCCCAACAAAGGAAAAACTGAGAAAATGGGGAAGTTTAAGTAGAGAGGGAGATCTGATCAAGTTTGTTGATGTTAGATTTAAAAGATGACAAATTGTAGGATTCACTGTGGGGGGTTATGGGCTGTTCTCTTGTAGATATGGGCTTGTTTTAGGCTGTTTTTAGAGTAGGATTTGTGCGGGAATATGGAAGAATATCATCTGGTAACACTGTAAGGGGTTGTGTTATGAACAAGCTTGTTTGCTGAAGGGAGGTTTCGTCAAAGCCAGTCAAATCTAGTTTGTCATCCTTCATCTCTAATTAGTTTTCGCCTCTTTGTGATCAACTGTCATTGTTTAACGGTAAATTCTAGTGATTTGGAGGTAGTTCTAGCTCAGTGTGATTGAAGCAATAGGCAAGAAGCTCAAGTCAAGTTACGGCAATATGAGTAAAGCTGATGGATTTTGTACATCAGAACATTTTGGCATACTTCTGGAAGCAGATTTGGTTTTGACGTAGTTTTGAGTGAGAGGAGGCTTTCCATATATTCAAGATCTGGACTTTCCTCAACCAAAACAACGCCTTATTAGTAGAAAAGTTCCAATAACTAGCAAAAGGATGGGGAATATAGCCTTTTTAAGCCCCATAACTTGTAAAAAGATTAGGGCCGTAGCTTTTTTTAAGCCCCATAACTAGCAAAAGGGCGGGGGCCATAGCCTTTTTAAGCCCCACAACTAGCAAAAGGATGGGGGCCATAGCTTTTTAAAAGCCCCACAACTAGCAAAAGGATGGGGGCCATAGCCTTTTTAGGCCCCATAACCTGCAAAAGGGTGGGAACTATAGTTCCTGCTCAATTCACTATGAAGTTATATTCTAATAATGTTTAGTTTTAGAATAGCCTTAGAAGCTAGTTGTTGATGCGGTCATCTGATGATTAAGTAGCTCCATGGATCATTGTCTCTTCATCAACCATTGTCTTTTTTCAGTCCATAGATCATCTTCAGAAATTGCTGAAGATGAATGGTTTTGAAGTCATTGCCATCGAAGGATTCTCGATAGACTTTGGAGCTTCTTCTGCAAGTGAAGTCAAAAAAATGAAGGTTTTTACCGTTTACTAATTCTAGCACAAACTATAAGTTTTTCAACTGTTTTTTTGTGTAATGTAGCCTTCATTTAGATTATCTGATGCGGTCATAGCGAGTATTAGGTTAATATTGCCGCTGAGAGAAAGTTATGTCGTCATAGTTGTTGTTAATGACCATGAACATAGCTCTTTTTGTCGTACTTTTTCTGCTCGTTCAACATCTTTGGTGTGAACTAATACTCATATCCCCAACATTAATGCCACTTTTAAGATATAAAGCGTTACCTTGAGAGTAGTTTTAGCATTTTTGAATGCCAATACCTGCTCACTTACGGTTTTGCGTTGCGATTGCTCAATAGTGTGAGAGAAATCGATGAACTCATTAATTTCCGTTGCAGAAACAGGCATTACTCTCTATATGAGTAATCGCGTGGGTTCTTCTTGAGCTTTTACTTATATTTGATATTAATTGTTACTGTTCATAGCCATTAATACAGTTCTATTTTTACGTTCCAAGGATCTTGACGCCAGAATCATAATTACTGAAGTTTCCATAACCGGAGCCAGATCTGTATTTTGTGAGGTAGGTGTTATTTATCTCCCGGGTACCTCTTTGGGGACTTGAAAATTTGGATTTCAAGATTTAGTCGTCACTACGTCACTGCTCTTATGGCAGCATTCGGCATTAGTATTTTTGCATAAATTTGCATGAATTTGCATTAATTGTTACAGACCGTATATGTCCTTTTTGCAACTGACCCTCCGCTTGAGGCTGTTTAGCGGCTTAAATCAATAAGCCACTAAACAGCTTTAATCTGGAAAAATATGATGCGTGCGCAGGATATCCAAATGCGTGCACCTAATATGGGCAGCGTCACAAAGAACACATCACGTGTGAATTGAGCTAAGGCTGTTATGGCCTTTTACTGTTAAAGCCTTTTACTCTGTTATTACATAAACTCATTGATACCAGTGCTGAATGTATGGATCCCAGGACTTAAAGTGTACCAGTGATTTCGCTTCAAATTTTCTGGGGATTCAGATTTGAGCATGTGTTGTTTTGCAGCGAAAGCTCAAAAGCCAACAGAGCATGCTCAAATCTGAATCCCCGTTGAGAATTTGCAGTGCAATCTTTGGTAATTTTGCCTGTGGAATTAACCTTTACACACATTTATTAGAAACTTCTCAATTTATTCACTACAGGTTTTATATATAAAATAAATTCTCTGCCTTCAGCATGGATGTTTCTTAATATTTCGTCAAATCCAGCCTTAAGCATTTCTTAAATGCTTCTTAAAATCAAAGACTTTCAATAGCAATAACAATCCAGATTAGGCAATTGTGATGCAAGAAAAAGGATGCTCAGGTTTAGTGAGGCAAGCAATGGATCTTAATTCTATTTTCTTGCTAGTTTGACCAAAATTTACTAGCAAAATCAGTTTTTAAAAGTTATTATGTGAAACTCAGCCTGCCAATGTTCGTACAATGTTTCTTAATTTTGCCTAATTTCAACCTCACGTTTCTTATGGACATGCTTCTTATAAAAGAACGTGTACAATAACATTGCTATCTTACCACGTGACTCATTATTCCATTGTTTTGTATTGGCTCACCATTCTTCTTGTTTGCTAACTCTTTACGATAATTCAATCTTTTTGTTTTTCCATTTTAGGCCTATAGACAAAACATGTACGGTGATAATTACGTCTGGTTCACCAGCGCATCATTGGGAACAAAATGGTATCACAACACTAAGCCATTTGATTCTTTCTGCACGCCTGCGCATTTACGCACTGCCGTTGATGGTCATTTTTTTGTGACAAGGATGGATCTACGTGGAGATGGAGCAATAACTGCTAGTGGATTGGTACTACCGCTTTCTGTCTTTGATTCAATAGCGTTTTATCTCTTCATGCCTTGTTCTCTCTGTCCGACTTTGCTCTTCTTTTTGAATTAATTCTTCTCTATAGCTTTTCTTATATCTTTTTTCTCTTTCAAGGTTGTCTGTTATCAACTTCATTTACTCTTGTATTTTGTTAAGCACTTTGCAATGAATTAAGTTTATCATAAAGGTTGGATAGATTTGCACTTTTTGTCATGGCCCAGATTAATATTAAGAAGGTCATTTATTTCTAGTGTCCATTCATAAATATTGGAACCCTATTTTTCTAGATGTATTTATTTGTTGATAACGAAAATAGATTTTAACAATAAAGCGTTGTAAATGTATTCTAGAATGCTCTCGTATTGCTAGAGTACGTAACTTCGTATAAAGGAGAGACCTCTCCATGTATGCAGCTAGCAACGTTTTGCTTCTTGTTAGCTTTTATTACCTTAGTAAAGATTGGTATTTTTACTCACACAACACATATTACATTGCAGACTGCCCCAGAGTTCTTCACACAATTAACAAAGGAAGTTCCACACGCCTCCACCCTGGCTTCATTCGCATTTGATGCTGTGTGGATTCTTGCTAAAACTTTGCATAATTTAAGCCACAGCTACAATCTTACTGACTTCAAATACTTCGATCCGTCTTATAATTATTTTGTATACGCAAAGAGAATTTTGAAAACGGACTTTGAAGCCATATCCGTAAGTTGAAGGTTTCCTCATCATTTCATATTTTTTCACTTTGTTTTATTTTTCATTTAATGCCTTCTACTTGTTTAGGATTCATTTGATTCCATAATCATTTGAATCACTCCATCATTTCACTCAGTTTGACTAATTACGCAGTTGTAAATTTGTCACGTTCAACTAATTTGAGTATTTAAGATGAAAGAGGATAAAACTTGTGCTTCAAGGAGTATTTTGGTCTATTTTACTTTCTCTATTATATCTTCAATTGTTAATGTAGATAATGTATTGTCCAGATTTTCTTATGGTCAAGGAAAGCATATAAATAGTCACATAAAATATGGGATATATTGAGCAGTGATATCTCCAATTAGGTTTAACCTGAAGTTTGTTTTGGTTTTCTTTCACTATTCGCAACAGCTGAATGGAGTTATTGTTGTGGTTTCTGATCTGTAAGCACCAGACTACTTTTAGTCATCATTTTTTTATCCCAGGGCCCACTGAGATTTTCTGCAACCTCTGAGAGAAAAGGATATATCTTGGTTGGACAATTTCGCAATGGTAGGAATGCCTTATATTAGTTTTGCTTATCACAAGTTTCATCTTAGAACTCCATGGAGAATCTCTTAAAGTATTTCTTATTTTATTGAATTTGAAATGCAAAGGTGCAAATATCACGAAAATTTTAAGCTTTTTCCTTCAAATAAAACATATAGTTTATCAGCCAAGTGAATAAACCAAATAAATAGAGAATGCGTTCTAGTAAGCACAAATAATTTCTTATTGCGAAAATCGAACACAACTATACACAACGCCCCAGAGCTAGCCTATCTTCAATATACCTACGCCATTCTTTAATTTCATATTTCATGGTTATTATTTAACTTTGGTTTGTTTCTAGCATTTTCATACTAAGTAAGACCAACTTACATGCATAAATATAAAAAGAAAACGTTAATTACAACAACAAAATGCAATAGAAAAACAGAAAGGAAATAGAAACTAGTACCATGTATCAAATACTAAATGACTGGCATATTCAATGTTTAATTCTTCTTTGATTCTTGGGGGTCTTAGACTTAAATTGGAACTACCATGCGTTCTGTGTTGTTGTGTTCTTGCCTCTATGAATACATAACCTTCAAGGCGACCAAAACTGTAGCACTTGATATAATTATCAAAATGAAAAACAGCATGAAGAATACTTTATCCAGATATGCTGCAATTTTCCTCCAGTCTTCATTATTTCTGTCAGCTTCTAGAACCCCTGGTGGTTGATGACATCTAGGCGAAAACTGCCCAGTAATCTTTCTCTCACTCTTGTGGCACTGCCTCTTGATTTTAGCATCTTTGCTTGTTGGCCAATCCTTACTGATGTACTCAGCAACGTCATCATACTCCTTCACAATGTCATCTTTGCTCATCCTTTGAATGACTGAATCTTCTCTATTGGTCCTTTGGCAATCTTTCCTCAACGTGCTGCGTTTGAATTGCTGTTTCATACTGAATGATCTCTGTCTCATTGGGAGTTGCTGTTTACGTGCCAAGCGTAGTAAGATCTTGGGGGGTTTTGATTCCCACAGTGAAATGTTTACATTTATTGTCGACGCAACGTACCCCAAGATCATGACGTAGAACAGTGTGACGTAAAGAACCCCAATTAATGGGGCACTATGTGCTGTCTTTGGCAGATCTTCAGAAATAACCATCAGATAAACACCCATTGTTAAGAGAATGGTCACCCCAAATCCAACACGTTCCCCGCTGTCAGTTGGGATGATAAAGCCAAGCAGCGATAGAAGGACCACTGCGCAAACTGGAAATATCATATACAGCAAAAAGAACAACGGTTTGCGTTTGATCGTCAGCTCATACACGATTTGTTCCACGGATTCATGACAGCAGTCATAATGCCTCTCTTTTGAAAACACTTTCATTCCTTTGTAATCCCATTCTCCATTGGTAACGTGATGGTGTCCTATCAAAATTGAAAACACGTGTGCATGTGACATATTTTTCATATAAGAAACTTTTCTGGTCGTTCATTTAATTTTGGTTCTAAAGCTTCTTTAAAGTCATTTTTCTATTTTTGAGATGAAATTAACAAACTTCTGAAGTTCCTTAAATCTCGTATGTGGTTTCTCACAAACTTTTTCCAAAAGTTTGTAGCCTTGCTTTAAATTGAATTGAATCAGTTTCTGTGTATCTGATATCCGGAGGAAAAGTTATCAATGAGATATTCTCAGAAAACAAATTTGAGTTAGATAAATGCTGCGAAAAGTTTGCATGATAAAAGAAGTTGAAATAAAGATAAAATGAAAATAAGATGAATAAAAGAAAGGAGAATGAAAGTACCTGTGCTATCATGGAAATGCTTTGGTTCATTATAGAAGAGCAGCTTCAATCGGGATTTTGTGTAAGATAGCGATGCAAATATCAGCTGACATGTCTGCAATTAAAATTCATGAATCTCAGACCTTGTACTGTTGAATCCCTTTATTATGAAAGAGAAGAAACTCAGCGCTACCTCTCTTATGAAGAGTGCAGTGTCTGCAGCTGAAGTTGGTTAGTAATAATATTACTTCTCCCAAATCAATGGTTATCGTATTTTGTAGTATAGCTGCACTTTAGTAGTGTGGTATTTGTACTTCTTGAAACTTCAGCTGCTAGTCTGCACAGCAATGAAATTTTAAACGCTTGGCTTGTTGCAAGTAGTACAAGAAAAGTAATGGCACAAACACGTGCGTGCGCACACACGTTTGTATGTGTATATAGGTAATTTATTAAGCTAAATACACATCATAATTATATGTTTTTATATCAGACATTTGTGTCCATACATGTATAAAAATTAATATAATTAAATATATGTGGCTTTTGATATAGCCTATTTAGTATGCGATTTCTGAAAGAACAATAGGAAATTCGGGCAACTTTTCTGCCTGCTCTCCAGCTCTGTTTGATATTTCGGGCAGAAATGTTCCAGCCCCCCTAAGTTTGTTGTGGTTATATAGGAGCTGATTCGTACCTGTGTATCAACAGGAAACCACGTGATATCAACCGTACACGTGCTCTTCCAAACAACTGGGACGTGCCAGATAACTTTTCCATCCGGGTAGACATTTACAGGAGCCTTGTATATGTCACTTGGAGACTTATTAACATCTTCTGCCCTGCGAATGAAAGCCAAAGGTTTACCAAATAAGGAGTGTTTCCACTGTACTCCTACCACCATACTCTCCTGCTAGCCTTTGAATGCCTAGCAGTGTGTAACTCTTGTCCCTATTCACTTTTAATGCTCTTGTTCCTTGTTAATAGTATATTTTAGTGGGTTCAACATCGACAAGGCAAACGTCATCAAACGTAACATAACATAACTCTATTCTGTACAATAATTACTTAAGACGATAATTGATATCATGTTAAGAGGGGTGTATTTAAATGTCATAGTCCTACAAGTGCCCATAACAGAACAAAGAGTTTCTTTTGCTTTCGAGAAGGACCTTCAACGTATATGCCCTGATCTTGGCCCCCAACAGCTGGGCCTTATGGAAGTTATGGACAACGCCCAAATCAATAGGTATGATCATGTATTCCTCAGTATGAAAAGCTACGACTAGGGACGAATAGAATTGGAATGAAAATGTCTATAGAAGCCAGCAGAACTCATGTCTACGTCATTGTTTCCTCTACTTCCTAATGTTTCATATATTTCATCCAGTATTCTATTGGCGTGAACTATTTCTAGACCGAAGTTCTGCGAAGTATGAGCCAGGGGTGCATCCCGTGTAAAACTCATGCCGGAGGTACGCCATTGGTGTCTCAGATGTACGCCAGTGGTGTTTCAGGTGTACGCCAACGTTGAAGGATGGCGTACACTTCAAGTGAAAATATCTAAAGGACTGTCCATCGAGATTTGCATTTAATTACGCCAGTACGTCAAACAGTATATTTTGTGCTATGTCCAAGCCGCCACGCCGACAGGAAAGCTAACTCCACGCCAGAGATCTTCGGGCCTAAGTGCATGGAATGCATCTTGGAGTATGAGGCTCTGATAATATGATGGCTAATTAGCAATGTGGTTTTGGAAAAAGAATTTAGACTAAACACTGACCGATGGGAGGGTATTCAACTCACGTGTTATACAGCATGATGTCCGGCGTCCATATCGATGAACTGTCCATTGTTATGACGTTTGTGCCATTGAATTGTGTTTCATTCCACTTCAAGTGTGGGTCATACCAAACCTGGTCATTAGGAGAATGCCTAATCAATCATCAGTGGAAGGCAGATTATAGAATTTCAATGGAAAATCATTGAATATCATTGTTGTCATCAAAGCAATCACTTTAGCATCATTTGCAAACATTTAATCATCAGTTAAAGGCAGATTATAGAATTTCAATGGAAGATCATCGAATGTCATTATTGCCATTAAAGCAATCACTTAAAAATCATTTCCAGTCATTTCGTTATCAAAATAGTTTTGTCAGAGTAAGAGGGGCCTACAAATGCTTCCTTCGGATCGTGGGTGATGGGGGTGGAAATTATTTTCTTTGATGATCTACAGTTACACTCTAGCGTGGGCAAAGGACAACGCCATTCATTTAGAACAGGCCTTTGCTACTTTGTGTTCCTTAGGGACAACTGGGTGAAATCGTGATTTATTTTGTTATTGAATACATTTGGTATAATTTGACCTTGACATAGTAAACAATGCACATAATTTCTTTTAAGAAATCATGATTCAAATAGTATGTCTTTCATAATAACTTACAATCATTGTAAAGGTATGGATAATCAGCAATTGATTCACTGTAACCTTTGTGAGAAAAAGTAGAACTTTACTACGATGCACACGATTCAAATTATACCACAGACTTTTGATTTAATTATTTGATTTGATTTATTTTGTTACCTTTCCCTGGTATATGCGATTGCAAGGGAAATTGATTTCCTTATTGATATACCATTCACATTTATTCGGCAGTTTTTCGGCTTTGTTTTGTCGTATGCAGTAAAGCAAAGAAGTATTTAATCTAATATGCATTAAAGAGACCGAATACTTCGTATTTGACAGGTTTATCGGTCTATTTGACCATCATAAGGTCATGTTAAATTGCTAAAACAATGCTATCAAAACATTTCTCATTCTTCCTTTTCTACAGGTTTGGCTATTTCATGGAAGCTAAAAACCTTTCTATTTTCAACTTAGAGTTAAATTTTCCCCGTACCATATATACAGGCCTTTTGCAGGTCAAAAATACAAACTCTTTTCACTCACCAGTTTTTCGAGCTTATTCACCTTTACATCATAATAGATAAGAACTGGTTCTCTATTTGAATGCACAGGCCTTGCACCCTTTCTGTAGTTTTTTGTAAGTTTATTGATCAGCATAAATTCAAAATCTTTGTCATCCACTTCAACTTTAATTAGGACAAAAGAATATGATTCAATCCATTAATTGTGGTATATATTTATATGATTCTATATAAGTATAAATATGTGTAGATATTTATACATAGTCATATATATATATATATATATATATATATATATATATATATATATATTATATATATATGTATACATATATATATATATATATATATTTATGTATATATATATATATATATATATATAATGTATGTATGTATGTATGTATGTATGTATGTATGTATGTATGTATGCATATAGAGTTTACAAAATCAAAACCACAATGTAGCTAGTTAAAGTTTCGTGTTACCACTCATCAAGCTACTCCTGTATCAGGCAGATTTAGTGTTGGATGTCTAATTTCGATGATCAAAAAAAGGTTTTCTCATGATTCAAATGCCGGTAGATGTGTTTAAACAAGTTTACCTTTGGTTGCATCAAGTGACATTGCTAATATAATAATAATGCAGAAGAATGACTTGAACAAGTTGATAACGAAGTCCATGTTGCTATATCTCATTTTGTTTCCGTAGGATAAGGAATGTGAGAAATATTAGATTATCTCTTTTTTACTAAACAACATCCCTCAGCAGATGCTTCTTTCTTGTTTGCAATCTTGCGTTTGAGCTTTTCCATGCGAATATACTTTTGCTTACAATGGCTCATGATGCAACCATAGGATATAATGAACCTATTTGTGATGTTGCAGGTTTTTTATTGTAAGTGGATTACCTAGAACACATACTTCAAAATCTGCAATTGAATGCATGAGTTAATCTATTCCAGTGTATATCAGAGCTATATCTTACGTGCTTATGACAATAGCATGTAGTTCATTTGTCCAGCAACGTCATAAGTCAGGCAATGAATTTTATTTTAAATCTCATAGTAGATTTCATCTGACTATTCGTTTTGTAATCAGAAATAAAAGAAAAAAGTCTGCAAATTGAATTCTAGCTTGTAGTATCTTCACGGAGTTTCTGGTTTAAGAACTAGCTAGAAAGACAGAGGCCTTGATTATTTCGAGGGCGATTTTTAGAGCTTGGTACCACTCAATTTTAGACAAACCCTTGTCATAGAAGCAAAAGAAGTGACGTTAGCATCTTTCTGAAAAGAGCTTGCTAATTTGAAGTAGCAGACTTACATCACCTTGTCAACCCATTTATCTATATCAACTTGGGCGTGTCAAGCAACTTTAAAGTAAAAGCGGGTGCAAATGATGACATTCCCCCCTGTTTTCAGCCCACATTTTCTCAAATCTAGCTCAAAGCTCAGTTCTTGAAATTCCTTGTTGTTGATTTCTTCAAACCACATTCTCCTCATCTGTTTTACCTTCGCATAGAGTTGAATGACAGTTTCATTGATCCATGCATTCAAAGCAAAAAGTCTTATATCATAAATATTAAATTGTTATATTACACTCGAACCTTCCTATCCTCTCGGTGAACTTTCGAAACATGGATAGAGATATCATCATTTAAGTTGTTTATAGCACTTACTGATTTTCATTGTTTGAGCTTCTTTCACCTTCAGTTCAGCTGCGTCTTGCATTATTCTTAGCTGTTGCTATCTGTTGTGTTGTGAATAAATCAAAGAGGTTGTCCCATTAGGCAAGATTAAGCTAATCATACCTCCTCCCAGGCTATGATAATGGTGATGATAATGGTGTAATGATGACCAAAATGGAGTTCCTTTATACACCAGTCCGTATTCCCAAGCATCAACCTTCTGTTTGATACTTTTCATGCTAAATTGCATACTTCGATTAAGGGTAACCGCAAAACAGATAGTTACCGAACGACTCTCATTACACAACTTTCTTTTTGTCACCTTTAAAATATGAGAAATTTGCTACTGGAATTATTTTTGCTGTGATTTTGAGAAGTTACTTTACTACGAGCTTGCAATGTTGAAGTTGAATCTGTCTACCATTTGTATTCTGTTGAATTTGTCATTGAAAGTAAGGTGTAAGTTTGCAGCAATAACTTTATCTTGTATAGTAAAACTTGCCTTCACAACACAATTAGAAAGAGTAAAATGAGTGAATGTTGGTGATTTATTCCTCTCACTTTTTGCAGATTCACGACAAAGCATTGCTCTACACTCATCTACATCTGGTAATCTGACATTCTATCCAAGCCAAAGAGAAAAACTTTTCAATGGTATCGTAAACTTTTAATAGTTTATAAATTTATAATCAACCATCAGATGTTTATATCATTGATTGGTTTACTACAATAGTTTTAGAGCCAAAGTAAATATTCTTATTTTGTTTTTAGAGGGAAATGCAGTATCTGATAAACAGCTACGAACTGATTAATCAGATATAGAATAGTGATTGATCATAGTGAATTATTAATGAGAATGTATAAGTACATTGATCGAATGATTGATTTGTAAGAATTCAGTTATTTGAATGATGATTTGTGTAATTGATTGATTGATTGACTGACTGATCACAATATTGATATTGATTGATTTATCACATAATTGATTGATTGATCACATGATTGATTAAATGATTGCATGGTTGATTGAATCATGACATGATTGATTGATTGATTGATTGATTGATTGATTGATTGATTGACTGCGTAATTGATTGAGTCACTACATGATTGATTGCGTGATTTGCTTGATTTGTTGATTGATTGTTTGATTGCTTGATTGATGTGGAAATAATGGGTTCATGTTGACATATGGGACTCATACAGCACCTCAATTCATATTCATTTTCCTTCTAGGAAAACAGCCTCCGTTGGATCATACTGTGAAAATCTACATAGCAAGAACTCTCTCTGTTTCGGTGATTGCTGTGATGTGGAGTTTTGCCTGTTTTGGATTACTCATATCCTGTTTCTTTCTCTATTTCAACATCAAGTATAAAGAGAACAGGTTTGCTTCCTTTATTGCATCATTGATTCATCGATTCATTGATTCATTGATTCATCGATTGATTGCTTTGCAATGTCAATGTGCTGGCAATACTTTGCTGTGCAGTTCAGAAGCTTTGAATGTGTTCACAAGGCCATTCGTTATGAAATGCATTTGAAAGAGGCGGTAGCAGGTCATGGATAATTATAACAATTTGCCTTTTCAAAGATCTAAACCGACAGCATAGAGCCGGAAAGGCAAATTTGCTGGGCAAAACATTCCTCAGTTATTGATTTTGTAACAGTAGACTGAATGTGGTTCTGGATTTGCATTCCACCTGTATAATACCCACTTTCTAAAGATGCATTCGTTCTCATAACTTTTCCAGGTAATTTTCTGGATTCCAAGTTTAGAACTTTGTACTGTCTACATTTGATCTCTTCATTGTAAGTTTGTTCTAAAATACCACCAAGAGCCTAATTTAGGAAACTTTTATAGATCTATAATTCTGTGAAAAACTGGGTGTGGTTTTTCTTTGGAATTATGTGATGGGCATAACAGAATCTAACCATACTACTTCCTCACCGTGATACCACCTTACTTTGATGCCACTTACCCTTGACACCATTTCACCTTGACGCCACTTTACCTTGACACCACCATCACGTGACATCACTTTACTGTGACACCACTTCACTTTGTACCACCTCCCCGTGAGCTTACAGAGCTTAATTTGACTTCAGATTATGCGATGTAGCTTGTCATTTGCTAATGTGGTTTCACTATCTTAATCTTCTTATTTTGATGTTTTCTATATTTTTCTCTTTGCATTTTTGGGTTAGATTAATTAAGATGTCATCTCCAATGATAAACAACGTCATCATCATCGGCAGCCTCCTCTGTTACATTGCCGTTATTTTATATGGGCTGGATACGAGGCTTATTGAAAAGGCATACATTCCAAGCATGTGTAATGTGAGTTTGTGCTTCATTCACCTCCTTTCCAGAATTTGATGTCTGAAATGTTTAAGGGAAGCTGCGTGGATTTTTTCATCTATACGTTTCTTTTTTCCTAAATCTTTTTTTTTCAAACTTTCATATAAATATATTTACTACATACAATAACAATAATAATAATACCATATTTTAACAGGGTAATTCAATCAGCTAAAATGAAGCTACTATCAATAAACTCCCTGTATCACTATTTCAATATTTTTTTAACATTCATTTTTTCATCTACTTTTATACGATAACAGTTTATAAAGATTTTAAAGCTCAAAATCGTTGAAATTTAAGAATAATGCATGGCCCAAGCTTCATTACGACATAAAATATTTGCACGTTCGAGTTTTTATAATCTTGCTTTTCGATTAGCTTTTTTTACTGGTGATACAGTATTTATTTTTCTTTCCACCTTTTAATGTTTTATGACGAAGTAAATGACCAACAAAGATTTAAACTTTTCTTTGATTGTCAGGAATTTGTTACTTTCAGACTTTCAGTTTGCACATTTGGTACTTACGAATAATTTCAGAATACTTGTAGACTCATAGCCAAACAAATTTAGGAAAATTGAGGCTCAGCAAAAATTTGGTATTTTTATATAAATGAGTTTATCTGGTTGATACTTTACATAACCTTGATTAGATAATAATGCTTAAAGATTCTATTTGCGGTGAGAGGTAACTGAAGGGAAATCTTTGAATTGCCATAGTTGATGCCAAAGTTTCATTGATATCCATTACAACATGCTTTAAAAGTTTTGTGGGCTTTTTATTGTTTGTATTTCAAGTCTTTCTCTTTTTATTAGTTTATATCAATCTTCCTTACGGATTTTAAGTATGAAATGAAGCTAAGATACCTTCATATGGAGTATTGAGGAAATTACTGTGACTCTAATTTATGAGATATGTTTTTAAGTCATGAAATTTGTCGATAGGAATTTTCTGTTGGGGTACGAGACCCACATTGTGTCAAAGAAATGGGTGTGGCTCTGAGCTTTCCGTGACGCCATACCACCTAAAACTTCTTCTTGGGGAATTCAAGAAGGAAGAAATCTCCGCAGAAGTGAAAATTCGCTGATTTACCGAAAGAATATTTCACTCTGCTGCAGGGTACATGTCTGTAGTTGTTGGTCTTTAACTTTTACTGTAAGGTGAAAGTAATATGTTTGGTATTTGCAGGTGTTTGTCTGGGTTTTGACAGTTGGGTTTACATTATCATTTGGAGCATTGTTTAGTAAAACATGGAGAGTTTACAAAATATTTACAGCTGCGAAGTCATTGGAGAGAGTTGTAAGTGGTTATCTTTAGTCAAATTTTAAGCCGTGACGTTTGCATTCAGAGTAAGATTGAACCTGATGAGCTAGATATAGAAGATAGAAGAAAATATTTCAAACAAACATTTATGGAATGAATTTACCAATGCCTTTTTTCTGTTTGAAAATCCTTCTCAGTTGTAATCTCTCCTATCATCTTTTCTTCAAACGTGAAGTACAGTTGAACCTCGATAAGTCGACTACCGGACAAGTCGAACTCCCCCGATCTCGAACATTTTCTCATTCCCTTGGTTTTAGTATGCTCTATGTGCAGAAAATACCCCGGACAAGTTGAACACTGGATAAGTCGAACAAATTCCTAACTCCCTTCAACAAATAGCTCCGTTTTAGTCGAACAAAATCGGTAAATTCAAAGAAAATGCGACCAAAAAGTCCTTTCAGCAATCTTGATAAGTATTTCATCAATTTATCTCAACAGGTAATTAATAAATATCCAGTTATTTTGTGAAATTCGTCACTAAATTCACACGACCTTCAAGCTTCAATTGGAAAAGGACTTGCATCTCAGTCGCTCAAATTTTCTTATTGCAATTCAATTCAATTCTTATTCGAATCTCACTTTATCCGTGATTTTGCTTCATAAGCAGTGGTGCAACCGATGTAGGTTGGGGGTAGAATACATCCTAAGGACCCCCAACATATTAAGCCACTAAGGGGTCTCTTATAGGTTTTCAAGAGATAAGCCAATTTGTGTTGTTTGATGTGAAATTAAGATGGGCCCCATTACTCAATTCAAGGAGTATCTAAGGTTCTGCGTTAAGTATATAAAATAAAGCTTTTGCAAATTTTCCATTGCGACCCTTTGTCAAATGGCCAACTGGAGCATTTGGGGGCATGTGATAACTCTAGGGCATTTGGAAGCAACATTCAACCTCTAGAGATGTAAACCTTGACAGAGATGTAAACCTCGATGAATCAAAACCTCGATAAGTCGAATAAGTTCTTGTTTCCCTTGGCAGTTCGACTCATCGAAGTTCAACTGTAAGTGCTCGATTTTATCTCAAACTTACCTGTAAGTGTGATATATCAAGCTTCAGAAATTTAGTGATATTTTACGAATCACATTCCATCTATGAATGCTGTTCTTTTTTATGTTAGTTTCACTGAATAGCTTAGTTTTTACTTCTCAGAAATAGTTAACTAGCCGTGTATATCCTTAAATTGATTCAAAGTCATTAGAAGCATTCAAAGTCATTCAAAGCCATTAGTGGGTGATTAGCCAAGCGGCCCAGTCAGTTCCATTAGCTTAACTGAAGTTAAGCATGGCTGTGTGCGGTCAGAAACTGGATGGGCAACCTTCCAGATGAACGTCCAAAGCAGCTTACTCCGCCGTCCTTCGGAAGGGACGTTAAACTAGGGGTCCCATGCCTGGATGTGGCATGCATAATAGGCCTAAATTAGTTGAAAAACAGCCTACTCAAAATAGAGTAAACAACAAAAAGTAGACAACAAAAAGAAAAGTTCAACAACTAAGTTATATCAACTACAACACTTCAAAAACTGCTTTATTTTCTTGTTTCACAATCCGTGATATTTTTCCTGTATCCCAATCAAGACTTTTTAGTACCGATGGAGCCCGCAATTCTGTAGTTTTATGAGCTATTCATGAAACCAGAGAAGACTGTTCTCAACAGATCTTTGAACATGTGTTCTTCATTGTTTTAGTAGATTCATTGAGCTAGAGTCCCCTTGTTAAAGGTTTTTAAATTTACGAATTTTTATCAGTTTCAATGATTTCATCTTTTTGTTTCCTAAGGCAATCCTGGATCGTCATCTATATGGTATCATTTTCTTCCTCTTTGGCATTGATGTGATATTGCTAACTATCTGGATGGTGATATCGCCGTATAACATGAAAGTTACAGAGTTATCTCGTGTGGTCAGTGAATTTTTTTAAATTTTACAATTCTTTATATCTAACGATATGTCTGTGCATGAATTTGCTGCTGGACGCAGTATGCACTAAGTCCTTTTTTCTTTCAAACTTTTCTGTTGATTGCTTACGTCATATTTCTAAGGAATAAGATATGTGTCACTGATCTGAAAAGGAAATCACGAAAAAGATATTCCTCCCATAGTACACTCATCTTCCATTGTCCGTTTGTATTTTTTGCCTCTTTAGTGGAATTTTGATGCACCTCAAAAGGTAATGGAGTAAAGCTGTTGTTACCAGTACACAAGTGTTGGAGAGCTTTTGAAAATAGTCAGGCTTGTTGTATATGATATTAGAATTAATTAAACCATTATTTATTTGCGAAATTTATCATATAATAGGGTAAT
The DNA here is from genome assembly GCA_900291935.2 of Cassiopea xamachana. NCBI lineage: Eukaryota > Metazoa > Cnidaria > Scyphozoa > Rhizostomeae > Cassiopeidae > Cassiopea > Cassiopea xamachana. The sequence continues at coordinate 2,278,537 of OLMO02000009.1, read as the reverse complement.
GTACTGCGTGATGTCATCGAAGTAACCCAGGTCTACCACTGCTCTGCCAAGTATGGCTTGTATTTCTCATCTGGTGCTCTAGCCTATAAAGGCATCCTTTTGGTTTTTGGACTTTTTCTTGCATGGGAAACAAGAAAAGTTGAGGTAGGAAAGTCCGTCCTTCTTCTTCTTTTTCTCTACTGTACCCCGTTTGGGGCCAGTGACTGATCCCGTCATTGATACTATTCTTTTATGCGTGCCCCCATTTCAAAAACCATTGCTTTCTTTTTTTGATAACTTTTGTGTCATGATAGTGTCTGTTTCATTGCAGGTTCTTGCTTTAAATGATTCAAAATTCATTGGTATGGCTGTTTATAATGTTGCTGCCATATCTGTGATTGGTGTCATGTGTTCATACGCCCTGAGTGCTGCAGATTCCTTTGAGGCCAGCTACACTGTCGTCTGTCTCTGCATCATCCTTTGTACAACAGTAACACTTTGCCTTGTTTTTGTCCCTAAGGTAAATGCCATTTCTCAATTTTCCACTCTATCAATAATCTCATTTAATTTATCAAAAATAAGTAATAATCCACAATCTTTCCACTACCTCATTTTCAGCCTAATGTTGTCAAACTTGATCATTTTTTCTCCTTAAAATTTTTATCTATTAAAAATTAATGACAATTAATGATTGATTAACTTAAACATATGATCGTCATTCTCAATAAAGAGGCAGCTATTATTTGGGTAACGTTTCACTAACCATCCTTGGCTTTCCCTTCTCTTGGAGAAATTTTGTCTTATCCATGTGCCCTTGCACTTCATTGATTTGCATTTCTTTTAATAACCCTTCTCTGACGAACTTTTTTGAGTGGCTCTTCATTAACCAATTCTGCTTTGATTACTTTTTCTTTAATAACTCATCTTTGATTAACTCTTCTTTCAGTTACTATTCTTCTGAGTAACTAATCTTTGAGTTAGTCTTCTTTGAACAACTTTCTTTGATCAACTCTTCTTTCATTGCCTATTCTTTTAGTGACTCTTCTTTGCACAGTTCCTGTTTGAGTAAATCTTAACTATGCAACTTTTTGTATAGTGACTTCACTGGCTGCTTCTAGGACTTGCCCTTCCCAAGGTAGCTCTTATTTGAGCAATATTTTCCTATGTAGCTGCTCTTCAAGACTCCTTGCTGGCTAACTATTCTTGAGCATATTGTTCTCTGGGAAGCTCTTTGCACACGTTTCACAAATGGTTGCTTGCACTTTTTCAGCTTACACTTCTGTTCAGTAAAGAATCAGCAATGGCAACGGAGACACCTCGTTTTGCTACTTTGACAACTAAAAACAACCCTAGAACATCTGAGCAAAAAAGGTCACAGAGCACGGATAGAAACTTAGACGTTGCAGAAAAGTCACACCAAAATACATTTTCAGAGATGTCTGTGACTACACTTTCAAGTTACTCGTCATTGCCAAGTGAATGCAGTAAGCAAGTTTTTGTTTTCACGCTTTTCATATTATTAACTGTTGTTTTCGACTAGTGATATTTGTTAAGTATTTCACACTGTTCTAGGGGACTTATGACCTTTGGGGAATGTTGGCTTCTAGTAACTGGTACTCAAGACTTCCGAAAGGGTTGAGAAAGAGAGATAGGCAGAGAGATAACAGCAAATAGGGGTGTTTTATACAGCTTTGTTAGGCTGCAATCTTTTTAACCTTCTTCATGGATCTGTTGGGGGTAGGTATTCTTACGCTTACTCCCAAATGTTCCAGTGGCGCACCCAAACAAGGGCATTCCCTGTGGGTCCAGATGGATCCGGACACCCTCCTCTGCCAACATGGAGGGGGGTATGCAGATCGCCTTGGAGGACGGCTTTACAAAGAAACTGCTTCCTCGCATTTGTAAGAGTTTGAAAGGCATGATCAAGAAGTATTTTTTGTTTTGTTCTGCAGATATGTGAAATAGGTTTTTTGCCCTGAATATTTGACTTTTGCTGTCGTTCAAATTTTTTTGCAAATTATGCTTACTAATTTAAGATAAATTGAATTCCTCAGGATTTATGAGCTCACATGATGTTAACACGTGGTCAACGTCAATGACTGGGTTGTCACAGGGGTACAAAAGTGAACAAGATCTTAACCTGCCAACTTCAGCCAGTGCAACGCTCCCCAAAGCTCAAAAGAGGTCAACCTCGGGATCGTCGAAAGTAGTTTTAGGAAACCACGTTGTGGCCAATTCTGATCGGATTTCTGAGCAGCATGATAATGAGGCAAGTGATCATGTGGTGACGCAAAGCAATGGTATCACTGGAAAGAGTTTGGGCTCACCTTTGGCTGATGGTGCACCCGCGGAAAATCCATTGACCAGCGAAAAAGCAAGCGATGACTTCGACGTTCCACATCAGCAAAAAGCCATTGAGGATATGTATAGCACCGGTATTAGCCTTAAATTGCCTAATGCATTATTTTATGAAGGACAAAACGAGGGCAGTACTGGGCAGAAAGAAGTTTCCCCAAGACTTCTTCCATCCACGCGTGAAGACACAGGGGAGAAAGGAGTAGAAAGTGCTACATCGTCAGATAATGATTTCAATTTTGGGAGTGATCACAATGATGGGAGTGATCTCAATGATGGAAGTGATTGCGATGATGGACACAATGACAACACTAGGAGAAATGAAACGGAACTAGGTATTCTTAGTGACTGTAAATGAATTCCAAACATTCGACGATTGAAACATTTTAAAAGAAAGATTTAGAACCATAGTTACTATTTCCATTCTTCAAAATTTTACTGTAGCAGCATTGATAGACGGTAGGTGTAGATATATTTAGCAAATACCTTATATAAATAAAATCAGTGACGCAGGCAGCATTGTAAATATGGAGCAGCGTATGCACCTTAACAATATGGGACACCTTAACATTGTGCTACTTTTTCTTACTTCATAAATCACCTAAGGGTTGTGAGGGCGCCTTTTGGGAAGTAGCTCAGAGAGAATTCCAACTGCATAAGTTGTAAAGCCATACACTGTAAAGAGGCACTCTGTCACGTTGATGTTTTTAATTTTGGGACGCGCACCCTTGTGTCCCAGCCCTTACGCTTATGATTAATATAGACGTACACAGACGCAGGCGTATTGTTATATATTAACATACATTAACATACATTAACATACATCGTTGCTTCGCTTAGACAACATTATTCATATACTATAATACTCATGCTAGCAAAAAGGCGTGGATCAAAGGATGAAGAGTTCTCATTAGAATTGCTATCACAATTTCTCGTGCTACTTTAAGATCATCATAAATTTTTCTTAAAAACATTTTGTTGAACTTTTTAAGCGAAATTGCTTCGCGTTTTGCTTCTTGAGTCATCAAAGCAATTTTAGATTCCACTGTGCACTTTGGAAGCTGGAAAGAAACCCATGCCTTCTGATGTGCTGCAGCATTTACGCAGACCATTTTACTAGTTGACCTTCTCTGTCCGTTTTAATTTGATGCAGTTAATAGATTTATATTAGATGGCATTATATTCACATTGTATAATCTCGATGTAATTCGCTCATGTTTAGTGGCTATCCGCAGGTTAGATTGTAATCAGTACGGGTGATTAAATAGGGCAGCCACTACTCCTGTCAATTTTTTAAAATACAGTTGACGCTGGATGACTCAACTAGCCATCTCATGAAAACGCAATGTCTGACCTATTCTGTTAAGGGGCGTTTTCCGACGTTTCAGAGAGTACAATTTTTTTATAAGAAATATGTCTATAAGAAACATGAGGCTGAACTTAGGCAAAAATTAGGAAACATTTAAGAAACACAGGCAGGCTAACTTTCAAAAATTAACTTGAAACAATTTTTTTACAAGAAAATTTTTGATCATACTAAAAGGAAAATAGAAACAATATCCATTACATGCCTTACAAAAGCTGAGCATCCAGTTTTTTGCATCACAGTTGCCTAATCTGGCTTGTTATTGCGATTGGAAGAATCATGAATTTAATAAAAATTTAAGGCTGGATTTGACGAAATATTAAGAAACATCCAGGCTGAAGCTCGAGAGTTTGTTACTTATAAAAAATGTGTATTCTCCTAGAATTTGCTGCAACTGCTTGGCAGCTGGACGGTATCTACTACTCCTCCGCTGCTTTGATTTAACGCTCAATTAAAACAGGTCATGTTGTTTGTAGAGATATTTATGCAAAACATGATTAGCATAGATCAAGTTCTCGTAGGAAACTCCTGCAAAACACCATCGAAAGTTCTGGAAAACTCACGGAGAGTTCCTATGAGGCTCCTGGAATTTCATTGCAAAATTGAGCACCTACCCTGTTGAAGCCTGTTTTCCACATTGTCGTGAGCGACTGTTACGCTATTTGGTTGTTGTTGTTGTTGTTGTCATTGTTGTTGTTGTTTACTTTATTTTGAGTAGGCTATTATACCTAGCTTTTTCAACTAATTTAGGCCTACTATGAATGCCGCATCCAGGCATGAGACCCCTAGTTTAACGTCCCTTCGGAAGGATGGCGAAGTGAGCTGTTTTGGCCGTTCATGTGGAAGGTTGCCCATGGATTTTCTGACCGTACACAGCCATGCTTAACTTCAGTTAAGCTAATGGAACTGGCTGGGCCGCTTGGCTAATCACCACGGTGATGGGTGATGCCGCTGAAGTCTCTGTCATATCACCGACGTCCCCAATAAGAAAGGAAATGTTAATGCTCCTAATGTATCGCCGTCGCATCGTCGTTTGATGTGGAGTTGTAAATATTGAAAGACATGTAGTCAATGCTGTTTTAACCATGTTTATAAATTTTTGCTTCTAGTTTGCTCTCATAAACGCTTAAATTGTTCTGTAAATATATACTCATTTTGCTTTCTATTGTTTTCCTTTAACTAGTAGCTTATCATGGTTATTCATCCAAGAAATTACTTCAAAGTTGACATCAATAAGACGAATAATATTATATCTTGTCATCAGTTTTTATAGCTTGCATATTCTAGCATCGCTGGTGACAACCTAGAGATACATATCTTGTATGGATGACGACAGTCGTGGCTTTCTCGTAACCGTTACCGTCATTCTGAGAAAGATTGCAAAGGGTGTGGCGTTTGGATGTACTTCGTACGCACAATGAAGTTCTCCCTCTGCAATGTTATTAATTTTCAAATATTTTATGCAACAATTAGCACCGAATAATGTCTATTTGCCTTCGTCCTGCAGCATTAGATCTCCGCATTGTTCACTAATGCCATCAGCTGGTTGGAATGGTAACCATTCAGAGATACCAAGGACTTGGCTCCTGGGGTCCCTGTGACAATGCTGTCAAAGAATTCATGCCTTCTCCTATATCATCATCATCATCATCATCATCATTTCAATTTTTTATACACGGTGGCCTATTCAGCTCCGCTGGTTTGCAAGGGGCCGTCTATTTACAAAAGCAAAGCTAAAATCGTTATAGAAAATTGCCATATCTGAGTGCGGAGGAGCTCAGAAACAAAAGGGGACTACTAATATCGCTTCAATAATTATAATTAAAAGTGTTTACTTTTCTTACCTTTTCTTACCAATCCGCCTGTTAGATGAAATCATCTGTCAGCTAGTGAACTCTTGACTAGACATCTCCAGTCCTCTC
>OLMO02000009.1:2196015-2272815 GCA_900291935.2 Cassiopea xamachana | reverse complement strand
CTACCAGTTCTTCTTCCTTTCCTTTCAATGTAGCCACATTGATAGCACCTATCCTCATTTTAAAATCCGCTTTTCGTAGTCCGTGTCCATTTTTATTTGTTATTGACGTAGTCCGTCGATGTCCGGAGATTCTTAGCACCCCCTGCCTACTTAAAGGCTGCCGGGGACTGGGGGCCTTCTCTTCTCGTGTCACCATGCGTTTCTTGAGCAGAAACTTCTTTACACCAGTGGGTTGCTAGCCCTATCCTGGCGACCCTCCTCATTTATCCGGGCTTGGGACCGGCATGGGAAGGAGCTGGTTTGGTCCCCCCATGGCTGAGTTTAAAAGTGTTTACTAGTGATCAAATTCTTCCATGTATCCAAGAACCTGAAAACCTGTAAGAGGTGTCCGTCTTATAGAACGTGAACATTCAGCATTTCCTATTGGGGCTGACAGGGACTTCCGAAAAGTGTCCGTCTTAATGAGGTGTCCGCTTTCTAGAGGTGTCCGCTTATAGATAGTTGGCTGTATTTACAAATATGACTTAATAAATGTCAGAGATGGTGCACGTTTAGCACCAACTGAGAGACCATTTTACGATTTTGCTACTCTCTTGTAGTAGCTTTGAAATAGTAAGTTGCCCCTCTCCCCCACCCCACAAACTGCTTCAAAGACAATTTATGATGTTTATTTTCCAATGCACCATCCATTCAACTCCGTTTTCCTGCAGGCGGAAAAGTCGGCTGGCAATATACACTTGTTTTGAAACTTTTTAAGGCTGCCTTTTCCGTAAACTGATTTACTGACGTAGTAGCGTTCGCAATTCCTCTGCGTAATGGCTTTGCAACGCCAGGCACAAGAGAAAATCCATCACATGAATCACAATCGAGGACAAAAGGCTTCAACAATCAAAAAAGATTTATTGTCTTCTGACATCTGCACAAAGGATTGACTTTAACAAGTAGTCACTTCGTGAGGTTGCTATGCAACCGTCTGTTTTTGCACATGAAAGCCGAAACCATTGGAATCAATGTCATTTCATATTCAGAGTACCATGAACCAAGTTTTCTCGATTCACCCCGAATAAAATCCTCTCAATTATTGACAATGATCAAAACTATTAATTTAAACCAAGACGGGCCAGAAACATTCTTGAAAGACGTCAAAGGAGGTGATAAAATTCCAATCACAAGTCGTTATGCATGGCCTACGAATAGTGGAAGAAGCTCATCAAATCGAAGCTACCCTAGCAGGTCCAGCCGATCAAAGACGAATTCGTTCTTCATCAGAAACAGCCCACACCCTTCCAGAGTCAAGCACATAAAAGGACTTCTTGATGCTCCAATATGCACTGTTTTAGACGCAGGGACTGCAGACACCCGACCTGGAACAAGATTTTCAATTGCAACTCCAAGTACTGGAAATGATGGCAAGAGCCGTAGCATTGAGGGCATTTTGAAGATGCCATTAGCAGGCAAACTCAAAGAAAAACCAGTACCACACATTGGACTAGGTGAGATGAAGTTTTTTCGCATTGAGTTGATTAATATGAGTTGCATAAACAAGATGCTGCAAATATATGCATTTTACAACACAATGAATATCTCAGTACTTGGTGGTGTAGAAGAAACAAATTTCAGCTCCCTTTCCATTTTGGATAGGGTCAGGGACGCCTACGTTTGGGGGCACGAGTGGCAGCTTTCCCCTCTGCCCTCTTTCATGGGGGGACAGGAGGGGCAAAAGTTGCCCTTCATTCTGAACTCTTTCAATCTCTCCTATCTTGTGAAGGGACATTTTCCGGCGTTGTTGATAGTCTGGTTTAAGAGAATTTTTCTGGAGGCAGGCCCCAGAGCCCAACTTCACATTGTATAACTATGAGATCAATATACTAAACATTGTCCTTCTAGAAAAGAGTTTGAAGAGCAAAATCTACCCTTGTGCAGTAACATACATATACCCAGAGGTGCCCCTCAGAGGGATCATTGTCCCCCTTGCCTTAGGTACGTGCAGTGCCCCTGTATGGTGGTATATTGTTTAGTTATGGGTCGTTGTACAATGATCTCCTGACTATAGATGACATTTAGGCTTTTTCCACTTTACTATTTTCTATCAATACCGCTTTCACATTCCTTTCATTTTTATATTCTTTCCCCAATCCCCAAACGCCTCATTCTACGCACTGATTCAGGAAAAATATTGAGGAGACATTTTGCAGAACATGTTTATACTAATGCCGTTCATTGTCGCTCGATAGCACTGGTCCCAGAAATAAAGTAGAAATCATTCAAAAATTGGGAATGTATACATTCAGGTCAGTGGTGTAAAAGTAAGTTAATAGCTGGGAAGGGGGGCTTTTCTCGCCCCTTTAGAAGGTATTCTCAAAGGGGGAATGTTCCCCCTTCCCCTCGGCCTGAACGGAACTTAATGTTATTGAAAATAAGTTCTTCTTCCAGTGCCTGTTGTTCCTGACTGGAAAGAAGAATTAAAAAGATTAACACAAGCAATGGGCATTACACTAAATACTGAGCAACAGAAAACCAGCATAGTTCCAGGTTTGCCATCCCGGCAAGGAACCAGACACGGAACAAGACAAGGATCGAGACAAGCTTCTCGTGATTCCTTACGTAAAATGGAAAATGATTTTGTGCGCAATTCAGTTTCACGTGGAGGCCAAAGATTGTCCGGCGATGAAGCGAACGGGGCTGTAGAAAGGCTGGGAACAAGACCAGGTGCGCCGAAAGATGGAAAGAGAGAGGAGCAGATGATGAATGTTGATGAAGAGAACGAAGAATTTGTAAGTGTTCATAGCTGCTGTTCAATGGCAATAGAGTGAGGCCTGCTAATTCATCCTTAATTTATCTGTTTTCGCCTTTTACACTGGCAAAGGATTCAATATGCTCTTATTTGTAGCATATTAATAAAAAGACAGATCTAAAGAAGAGAAGTTGAATTTCCAATACGAGGCTAAAATTCAGGGAACTCTTGGCCGATCAGTCCAATTCCAATACGAGGCTTTGTTTAACTCTGAATCGAAGCAGGCGGAAACTGGTATTTTTGATCATTTAGAGCCGCTCCACCAACATTGCTTCATTTGGTTCTGTCCTCAATCTTTCCCTCAGTTTCTAAATACACACACACACACACACATATATATACATATAGATATATATATATATATATATATATATATATATATATATATATATATATATATATATATATATATATATATATATATATATATATATATATATATATATATATATATATATATATATATATATATATATATATATATATATATATATATATATATATATGTATGTATGTATTATGAGAAACTGAGGGAAAGATTGAGGACAGAACCAAATGAAGCAGGTGCGCCTTTTTATAAGAGCTGATATCAGAATCTTGTGGTTGGTAATGCTGATCATCCGTTTGGTTTATGTGAATGACTTCACTTTTTCTTTCACCCTTCTTTTGATGCATCTTATTACAGATAGCAGACTATTAGTTAACTTATGTCAGAAACAATGGATTAACTATAGCCAAACTTTTGTAAAAAATGTTGAAAATATTTACTGAAAATGGTTTGTTTATTGATAGGTTTTTGGATTGCTCACACAAATTCTTCAAACGGATTCGGTTCCAGCAATTCAGCATTGGCTAGTGAATGCCCCAGAACGAGGTGAGTGGATTCATCATCATTATTATCATCACCACCTTCATCTTCCTCTTTTTCCAATCTCACCCCTGAAGAGGGCCTAGGACTAGCCCTCGGGTCAGTGCATCGCCTGTCAGTTGATTAATAGAGGTGACTGAGTCGGCTACACGCAGTCCGCTCTATTTCCCCTGGCAGAGCTGTAGCGTGAGCCACTGAGTTTGCTTTTCACTTAAGAGGCCTGCTTGGACAGGTCATTAACATCTGCTCTTATTCTGAATTTGTGCGACATAAGTCTCTATCAACTTAAGGGCAGTCGTATCTCTGTGCCCGCTCGCCACCACGTGGAGGTCTCCAACCACGAAAATCCCTCATTCTCTGCCTGGCTACCACTGAACGCTCTCATTGGCAAATCCTTTCAATTTACCATTGACAAGTCCTTCAGACGCCACCAAAACGAAACGCTTCGGAGCATACTCGCCCCACCAATTAAATATGAGATCAAACGGGGTGTTTTTATAGCCTAAGTTGGAAGCAATAGAACAAATAGGGCGTGTAAACAAGCAAAGGAGGCACAAGGCGTGTAAAGTTTAAGCTGGTAGAAAATGCCTATATGAGGAGACTAACGTAGTCAATGGAAATGCCAATAGGCAGAAATTGCCGATAGATGAAGCTAGTGATATATTGAGCACCTTATGCAGTAATATTTTACCATGAATATTCAAAGAAGGGGAATAGTTGCTTGTTTTGTTTGACTATTGTCCTTTATGCCAAATGACGTGTGTGTGTTTTTGTTTAGAGAAACAAATAGTGATGAACATGATTAAGGCTGTAAGCACTTCTGATGAGCAGCTGAGAGAAGGATTCCAACACATACGAAATCCAGCATTTAAGATTGAAGACAAAATTGCTGAGATAGATGAGCAAAGGCCAGATTATAACGATCAATTATTACAGCATGAATCAAGTGTGGATTACGAAGAGATAAAGAAATACAACGAGGAGTGGAAAAAATCTGAGGAGAAATTCAAAAAAAGTCAACCAAAATCAATCTTAGAGAAACTAGAAAAAGAAACCAGTGAAAGAAAAGGGTATAGTTTGAGTATTTAGTTTTGCTAAATTCAGATGAGCAAGTTAGGAATCTCATGGTTTTAATAGGCTTGGTATTTTATTATTTATTTACATTTATTCTTAATATTCTTAACTTTTCTTTCATTTGAGCCTAAGATTATTCTAATATTGTTTTCAGCAAAATAATTTTAGCAGAAATTCAGGGGAAAAATTAAAAATTTTTGCTGGTGTTATACTACCACGTCATAAAGCCAAAAATTTAAAGAATTGAACAATAAATTGGTAAGTACAATAAAGCTTAAGCTAAAAGCAGTTAAAGTCACAGCAAACTTTTTCAAGGAAAATCAATCAACCAAAAAATCAAAGTCTTCATGAAGCTTGAGCCTTGCATTATTCTTAAATTATTATTTATGAGTTACATCTGCTTCTCAATTATCTTTTGCAAAGCCCCCCGTATGAAAAGAAAGCATTTTGCGACCCCCCCTCTCATTATAAATTAGACCATTATCTAGATGTAAATTGTATAAGTCTACCTCTTCCCCGGAGCCATGCGCGCCTCTTCCAGCATCACATCGCCCCCCTTAGGGGGAGCGCCTCACTATTTGAGAGAAGCTGAGTTACAGCGTTTTTGAGTATTAATATTCTTGTAGACAGTATTGTTATAAACAGTGTGGACTATAAATAGTTGATCAGTTTTAATATTGATCAATCTAATTTCATATTTATCATTGAAGACCTAAATTCACTCTTGAATTCTGTAACATTGAAAATTGCCGATGCAATAATGTAGTTATGATTTCTGAAAATAAAATCGTTAAATCTTCATTTGTTGGTTGTAGAATGTTCACAAAGTTTGCCTTCAACTATAAAATTTGTTATTATTCCTTAGGTACTAAAGATAATCGAAAAATACTAGTTATGACAATTCAATTCAAAACATTTTCTCTATTGTGGTGCTACGATTTTTTCGTTTTTTTGACTTCGAATTTGTTTCTTCTGATCAGAGGCCTAACCATATGGGGTGCGCAAGTGCTGAATGCTAATAGTGCTCGTCTCTGTTGTTTGCTGACAAACCCCAAGGAAAGTCCTGTTTGTCGGTAAATTGGGGTTGTGCACCCTACAAGGAATTTTCTTTAGCTTCGCCCCTGTTTCTGATTTCTGTGGTTTGAGATCCTGTTTTAGCTGATTTGTTGTATTGTTTTATTTGCAGGCAATCCTATACAGACTATGAATGGTCTGCTAACTCAGCTGCCAATAAACCAAGTACGCCGTTCCAAATATTTGAAAAAGAAAAGCCGAAGCCAGGCACTGCTGAGGCGGAGATTGAAGGTAGGGACGTCAACTTTTTTTATTATCGATTTAGAACAGAACAACTTATCTTTTTTTAATGTCTCCGGCCTCAAGAGCTACGAATAGCAATCAACAACCTCCTCTGTCAATTTCTAGCCAGTTTTCAATTATTAAAATTTTAAGTGATCAATCAAATGCAGGAGCGTCGGGGTGGAGAATCATGAGGGGGCATCGCCCATTGTCCATCGTCATTAGGGGTAAAGGGTAGATGCATCCTTTTCAACACAATAGCTTATATATGGTGAAATCAACTCTTTTGAATGATGCAGTATCGAATGAATTGTAGAAACTATGACAGCCTTTCAATAGGGGATGGCAACTGAAGAGAACCATTCTAAATTTACTCTTGTCCTTGATTAGAGCCTGCGCAGTGAAACAAATACGATGCTACATCATTGTGTTTCTTGCAAAAGCGAAAGTTGGTTTTGTTTTTTGAAAGCTAAACTCTTTCTTAGTTAGTAAAGGCATAATGTTTTCACTTCATGTAATTTTTAACAATAAATGATAGCGATGAGATGAACGTTAGGATGGTAGCAAGACGTCACTCAATGCTATAGATATGCATGACATTTTTCTTTGATTTGACCAAGCAAAAATGATCACGAAAAACGCTGCAATAGTCAAGGAAAATCTCCTGCAGCATGACCAATTTTCTTGCAGTTTCTAACTTTTCAGGAACGTTACACCCTCTTATATCCTCCCATAAATACATCTCTGAAAAATGTCATTACTAACGCTGTCCTTATCACTAAGGATTATAAAAAGCAGATTCTTATCAGATTCTTAATTTTCTCTGTAGAAATCCGTTCAAAATTGGCGTCAAGGTCAAGTTTGAAGGTGCTCGGGCCACAAAAGTCTTCACACCAGTCAATGGAGAAAAACAACAACAACAATACCTTACTTAGTCGACCAGCAACAAACCATGGAGAGAAAGCAGATGCTGCAAAAGGCACTGCTGGAAAGAGAAAAAGAGAGCCAGCCAAGACTCTTGCCCCTTTTAGTGAATAAGAACAACCAGAGAATATAGAATAGGTTGTACTGCACTGTTCATTTGAGAATTATCGAACGAACGATCCAGGACCTCGAACTACAGTCTAAGTTGGAGAAAGGCACGGAGTGTTGTTCATTTTCAAAGGTTTTCTTTTTTCTTAAGATCTGTTTTTAGAGTATAGCAGCTGTGGTGCCAGGAATTTTTCACGATGGAGGGCTGACTCTTCCGATGAGGGGACTCAAATACAGTTTTCAGGGTACTACAGATGCCAAAATTCTCTGAAAAATAGCATTTGACATTCCGACGGGGGGCTGTAACCCTCAAGGCCCCTTTCTGGCACCACCCCTGGAGTATAGGTGGTTATAATTTTGCATCTATTCGCGTATTCCACATGCATTTGTTTCTAACTCTTTCTTTCGTATGAATGCAGTGTATCCCGCATGTAAGAAGCATAAATTTAAGAAACACAGACTCTGCTTTTCTAAACTTTACCCTCTTTTAACAGAAACTGGTGAAAGTCTGAAGGATGCTTGTCTCTTATTAAAAGACTTTTGAATTCAATAACCCTTTGAAGAACTTAAAAATATATTTATGTTATGCAAACCTCTTTGCCTTTGCAATATTTCATTCAGTCTGTCGAGCCCAAAGGGGTCACTTGAGCCTTCTATGGACGGGGTTCTATCCGATATTATTGGGTGAGGATTCACGTTGTGACCCGATACTTTTGGGGGGCTTTTCAGTGACGGCATGTGATAGCATTTGTTACACGCAATGACTCCATTTTGAATGGATCTCATCAAATATTTTATTTGATAGTTTTGGATGTATGCAAGTTTTTTTGATACTTTTGGGTGAATTTTGTAGCTCGCAGATGGGCCTCCCCGTATACAAAATGTTCGAGTAACTCCCCGGGCTACACAGTACCACTAAGCTGAGCCATCGTACAACATGGTTTTCTGATAATAAACTTTTCCCTGATTTGAAGTTTAAATCTCCTTGTATAAAAAACCCATCAGATCTGAAATTGAAAAGGCTGTTTCTTATTTACGAGAAACTACTGCAACAAATATCTGATTTTAAAATCAAATTATAAGCCATGTTAATAAAAGTTTTAGAGAGATATTACTAATATGTGTTGCTGTAAACGCTGTGAATTCGTGGATAGTGGCGAGAGTTAAAATTTAATTGTTATGGCCTCTCATTTTTATATATTTCATTAGCTATGCCATGTATTCACTCCTTTTTGTAAGAATAAAGCATGCAAGAATATTTGGGCTGAGAATCGATGAAATTTAAGATTAATTTATAAAATAATGCGAGGCTCAAGCTTCATGAAGATTAAGAATCTCTTACACTATTGTTACAAAATTTACTGTTCTGTTCCGCTTTTGTTTTGCTATATGAAGAAGTAAGACATCAATAGCAGCTGAATATATTAATTTGATTTCTAGGCGAGGCTACACTGTTGTTACTTAAGGCTAATTTAAGCATAATCTAAGGCTGAAAAGCAAAAAGCGTTAAGAATAGATAGGTTCAATAAAAATAGGGTATTCTTTGAAAAGAAGGAGTGTATATATGCTTTGAAATGTTTCAGCTCAGACGCTGTTTTCTTATGTTGCTGCCATACACATGTACAAAGTGCTTAAATGTATTTTTGTTTTGAAATACAATTGATGTGTTTATTTACTTGAGAGTTGTCTGATTCTGCTTCCTTCAAACAATGGTAAAGTCGTACCTTCGAAAAGAGGCCTGTTTCAAAATTAAAACGAGGTGCAGAAAATAGTTTGTAACTGGCCTAAAAAGAAATGTAAGGGTCGCAGACAATACTGAGCAGCAGAGACAGTATACCCTTAACAAATCCTACTCAAAAATAGCTTCCAAGCAAGGCACTGCAGATCTGTTTGTACTAGAATCCTGTCTGTAAGCATACTATGGTAAATCTCACGAATATATGCTCTGGTAGAGGTCAGAGTTTGCTATATGGCGTTAAAAGAGGCAAGATCCCCATGTCTTTGCGACCAAGAGTTCTTCCAAGGCGAAGAGAACAGGGACGTAAGTATAGCTGCCTTTTTAGTATTTATATTGTCCAACAATCTGATTGTGTGATATGCAGGAACTGATTATTCTTTTGCTTGTGTACCAGACTGCAGAGTTTGGAAAGTCCTCGAGAATTACCTCAGTCTAGGCCTAAACTGCGCGCCTGCAGACCCACGTTCTTTGCACATAGAAGTAATCAAAACTGAACATAGCTAATGAACAAGCTAGTTTCCACTGTCAGCCTTTGCAAATCTAACCACACCCACGCAACAATCCCTTAGCAACAATGACCACACCCATGCATGTGTCAAGTATCCAGCTACCACATTCATCGCTATGGTTGGTGCATTTCACTTACCAACTCAAGATTTTTCCTCAAATGATACAGTACATTCGGAAGTAGGCATATCCTAGACTGGAAACTTTGCTGTGTGCCTGCAATATCTTGGCTGTGCACTGGCTTGCCTGCTTTCCACTATTGGACATGCACAATCATTCTAGTGGTTTTCTGGCCACAAATTGTACATTCCGGGAAGTTACCTTAGATGTGCACCATGATTTCTCAAAAGTTGAAATTGCCTGCATACTAAGCAAGCTTTTTAGTCTGAGGCATATTAGAGTAAATGATAGAACACAAATGATAGACAATAAGTACACTGGTTTACTTTTTAAACTAGAAAATCAATAGCACACTCAAAGTTTATGCTTGAGACTGAGTGCACTCTGGTACTCCTGAATTTTTTGCTTGTACACACTCAAGCTCATGTAAAAAGCCATACTGTAAATCATTGAATATACCCCAGGGGACATGTTTGTGAGAATTAATTTTTGGGTGGGGAAGGGCTTATTCAAAGGAGGGGGCTTATTTCAAAGTTTGGAATTTTCATCAAAAGTTGGCATAAGAATGACTTAATTTTCTCAATCAATTGAATTAGACATTTCCAAAAGTTTACTTTTCAAACAAATTTATTGGTAAATAATGATTTCATCATCATCATGATGAAAGTTGAATTCCCTTCTGCTATTTTGTCTCCAGTCAAAGAAGAATTATTGTATGGCCATATTGTCCTTTGTGGCTTTCTTGAAACAGGATGTTATTCTGCAATTACACTTCCCTCAATAAGGCCCCATGGGGGCCTTAGTTGAGGGGGGCTTATTTGCAAAAGGATTTTTAGGTGGGGGTGTATTTGAGGTGGCCTTATTTGGAGATGGGAGTTCAGTTGAGTATTTATGGTACTCTGCAGTCTGGCTTGTTTATGTTCTCAATGTTGAAACTACAAATATGGCATTTGTGGTATTTTTTGTAGGAAAATCACTTCTATAGCTTATACATTGGGTGGTCAAAGGCAACATTAGTTTGAAAGTATGTTCATGTGGGAACCAAATTTGAAAGTCATATATTAGGTCACTGGGACATTGAAGTTGCAACATGCAAGCTTGAAGTTCAACTTTTTATCACACTTGAAGTTCTCTCACTTAAAGCACAGATCTGAAACTTGAATAAAATCCTTTCATCTTTTGTCAAACTGCACACTTAAAATGCACAGTTTTCTAATGCACCCTTGCAAACTTCAAGAAATTTGGTTATGATGAGGGAGTCTATCATCCATTTATTATGTTGGTCATAGTTTTTCATTTGTTCTTGTTCATAGTTTTGCAAAGTGCCCTCAAGGGAAATAGTCTTAGCTCATCTTCACAAGAGACTTGTTTTATTTTGTTATTTGCTCCCATGCAAATTTCTAGTATTCCACTAAGGTGATTTTGTCAAATTATGAGTCTTTCATTGACAGTGTATTGAACTAAATTTGAAAAACAGAACACAAAATTTTAGTATAAGTAAATCTGCCATTATCATCAGATTGCCCTTACATATTTTCTGCATGCAGCAGATAGTCCATGGACTAATCCAAGGCAACAAAGTTCTCTGTTCCAATAGTTTAGTAGAGGACTTGAGAAATGAATTGTTTTTCATTTTCTTTGTTATTTTCTTTCATTTTCATGTTTTCTGTGTAATTATATCAACCAAGTAATTAGAATTTAGAGAGCTATGTATTTGCATAAGTTAGAAGTTTTAAAAAGTCATTAGGAAATTAGAGGTTGATTGAAAATTGGACTGAATCAGCTTTGAATGCATTGAAAATAGTTCAGGTTCCTGGTTATTTGAACTGACACTTATTCAAAATTCCCATTTGTTCAAAGTAGTTGTTTTCCTTGGTTTTCTTAAACAAACTATAAGAATTCCCCTCTGCCATTCAAATCTGCACTTATGCAGCATTTTGTGTACTGAAAGGTTGTTTTCACTCCTTTGCACAAAATACGGCACCATTACTTAAACTTTTCAATAAATTGAGATTGCTTTATAGGAGAGAACCAGGAAAATTAAAAAGCAAATATTGTATATTCTCTTTCAGTATCAACATATGAGAATAAATTATTATTGAGTGTTAACTGTTTCATAACTTCCACTGGGAATTAATTTGCAAGGGGTTCTCATTCCCTCATTTTCACCTAATTACAAAGCAGACTATTGTTCTTGGGTACTTTCCACCTTTTCCCTTGGATAAATGACTAGTATTTTTCATTTTGTTATCAATATCAGCCACATCATACTTGTTGACATCATACCTTGCTGTGCAATACAGGCAAATTCTTGATCATTCTCAATTTTTTGAGCCCCCACTTATTTTGAAGCCAATTTTTGACTGCCTTTAGAAGTTCAAATAAACAAGAGTTTACTTTATCTGCAATTTTATTAACTCCACTTGATGAAGGACAATGCATAATTTTCTGCAGTACAGACTGAAATGAGTACTACTATCAATCAATTTTTCATCCTGTGATTGCTGTTTTCCCTAAGTTGGGGGCATTGATTGAAAATTAAAGCAGCATTTTCCACCCAACATATAATGTTGAATTTTTTGTTGAACTGAAGCAGCATTTTCCACCCAACATGAATTTTTTTGTAAGAAACAGACCCTCTAACTTCAGCCTGGATGTTTTTTAACATTTTGTCAAATCAAGCCTTAAGCGTATCTTAAATTCTTAATACTTCTATTGACAAGAACAACCCAGACTAGGCATTCATGCTGTAATCGATGTTGATAAGAACAACCCAGATTAGGCATTTGTGATACAAGAAAAAGGATGCCCTGGCTTTGTGAGGCATGTAATGGATGTTGTTTCTATTTATGTTTTAGTTTGATCAAAAAATTTTCTTGTAGAACCAGTTCTTTCAAGTAATAATTTGAAACTCAGCCTGCCTGTTTCTTAATTTTGCCTAATTCCAGCCTCATCTTTCTTATAAAAAATATGTGTAGTATCTATGCTTTGTTGTAGAAACATCATGTATAGAAGAAATGACAAAAATGATGAACTGTTTGAAGAAAAATAAATATAATGATCATGAATGTATGCCTGAAATTAAAATGTTTTTATCGTGTGCTGCAAAAGCAGTAAGTCTTTTTCTCATTTACAGTTAATGGCTGTATTGTTATGAGTATACTGCTGTTTTTCTGTGTTGCAGTTTTGATCCTAACTTCTCTATCTTCCTTGATGTTTCATGCTCCACCAATGCACATAACATTGGTAAAACTACACTGTTTTTTTGAAGGTTTTTGATTCAATACATTTATCAAGTGCCTACTTTCATATTGTCAATTTTAAAGAAAAAACTTCTTGTGATATGAATCTGCTCAACTGTGAAGAAGTTTGATTCCCTCCACACCTTAGGAATATGGGAAATCTCACAAAGCTTCAATATGCCTGTAATGTTTACTAATAGACCTTCTATATCATGCTAATAACTGCTCTTGTCTGTAGATTGAGAGGCGTGATTCAGGACAACTTAAGACAGAGAGAAGCATTGAAGAAACAAATAAACTTTTGCATTTATATACAAGTATGAACAAAAGAGTAAGCTCTAAACCATAACCACTGCTTCTAATAATATTTTTATGTATAATTTATGCCTTATAGTGATGAGCAGGCTTATAATGTATTGTTTTGATGATCCAGAATTTCATACTTTAAGTTGCAGTCATACGCTTATTTTATTTACCCATTTTGCTATTGTGCTAGCATACCAGGTTATGTTTTTCTATTTATTGTTAGTGAAATGTTTTAATTGCTTTACATATATCAAGATTCTCTTATATGTCTTGGCCATTAGTGCTAGGAATGATGATTAAGGAATGCAATTGCTATTTTCATTGGTGGAGTCTAGTAATGTTTATTTCTTTTTATACTTTTCCATTCTTTAGAATTGTTTTGAAGAAATGGAATGTTTTTCACTAATTACTTGAGAGTAGCTTGCTTGCACTATAAACATAACTTTTTCATAAACATGTCTGTGATTTCAATATCATGTATAAATGAAGTTACATTGTACATTTACTATTATTAATTCTCTAATACCTGGTTCCCATTTATTTCCTTCTATGTTTCTTGGTCCTATCTGATTTTCTACTTGAAGAATATCTATCTGTATAGTGGATTTTGCCTGCCCTTCTCATATCACTGGTGTCCTGTGATATTTGTTTCCTTCTGTACTTTTTCTGTTCTTCAGGATTATTTTGAGAGGCTCTTCTTTCATATTCTGAATTTGATCTCAGTCTTTTTCTGGGATTTACTCTTGAAGATTCAATTTCTTTTTGCTTTTTTGCCTTCTTTTTCTCTAGCTTCTCTAGCTTCTTAAGCAGCCTCTTCTTTTGCTTATCTGTCAATGATTCTATATATGTAATATCAATTTCTGGGTCATTATCATCATCAGAATCAAGTATTTGTTGATTTTCTGCCATTGGGTCTATCTCACTCCCAATCACACTTCTTCGTAGTGTTAGTCCATGTTCCTTTTTCATGTCTGATATCAACCTTAAAGGATCACTCAAACATAAACTGTCCAGTGCAGAGGAACTTGATTCATCTCCCTTATTTTCACTGAACATTGGACACTCTCTATCAATATTTTGATGACCCCATTTTCCACATTTAAAACATTTTACGTTTCGCACACATATTCCAAACGGTTGATCGTGCACATCCAGTCCTAATTTCTTTGCATATTTTGCCCGCGGTGCGTTTTTCTGCCATTCAAATTTTACCTCTTCTTTTTCTCCATCTTCTTTATCTTCATCTTTTTTTAGTCCTGGTGGCACATCATACATAAAGTTCAATCCGAGCTTGATTTTGTCTTCGTCCTTTTTAGCAAGTAACATTTTATGTTGATAAGTTTGTTGTTCTTTCTCGTAAGTCTCTCGCATTTCTTGTTCCTTCTTCTCTTTCGCTAAAGTCCTCTGTTCAGCCATCCATCGCCTTTTTATATTTGGATACGATCCTGGATGAAAGAACTTTTTGTTCATAAACTTTGCGAACATTTTTGCGGTATCTATGTAAGTCCACAGCTTTTCAAAAATCTACAAAGTGCGAGAGACCGTTCTTAGGCCTAAATTCATTACATTGAAGATCGGAACTTGCCTGTCTTCTCGACCTCATAATAGAATCGAGATTTTGTAAGACGTCATAATACCTTGAGCGATATTTATCCTAGTTGTAACCATATCAACCAATACATAAGCAGTGTAGTTTTACCCAAGATTTCGTACAGAAGAGTATTTTTAGGTTTAAAGTTTGCAGAGCACCCGTTTAATACATGTCCTGTCTTGGGAAACGGAATTTTCTGACGGTGTAGGGATTGTCGTTGTAAAACAGTTTGTCTGGGGGCAAGCCCCCAGGCCCAGCGATGTGTTTACTGGCGGCATGAGGGGGCGTAACGTCCCAATATTTCAGAAATTGGAAGAAAGTTGGTCGAAAGTGGGTCATGCTGCAAGAGATTTAGCATCTCATTCGTGATAGTGCTTTCCGTGACTTTTTTAGTGACAATAGTTAGTCAAATGGTCAAAACGCTCCACCCCCAAAGAAAGTGTCTCAGCACATCTTTGTCTAGGCCTCATTCCCACCATAGTCTTTCCACCCTCTCTAATTCTTGAAAGGATCTATTGATGTGCAAATTTTGGTGAAGTGGTCCATGTATATGCAATAAAAATGTTTTCAATTCCAAACTGGATTAATCCATGCCACCCTCTCCCACTTATAGTTCAGCTGGGGATATTGAGCTTACCTTTGACATGTTGCGCTAAATTTGATGCTGTTGCTTCTTCCTTTCAAATATGCGATACAATCAGGGGTATCAGGGGCTGAGCCCCCTTCTTAAAATCATGAAGGACTTTTGGGGGCTGAGCCCCCTTCATCGAACATGTTTTAGGCTGGATAAGTTCTTAACTATGCATTTGCCAAAAGGGGGGAAGGAAAGGTACTCTCCTAACAATAGCAGAAGAATACTACAACCCTATGTGGGAGTTCTCCTTCTCTTTTTATTTTCACTTTTGCAGTAGCAACAATAACATTTAGTTTCATAAATACAAAAAATCGGCGTGGTCTAAGGTGTGGTTCATATATTTCCTACAGCACAACCCCCCTTGTTGCAGTCTTAGGATGACACCACTGCATATACGTTTTTTTATAACAAAATCATTATTTTGCCTGAGCCTCAATTTTCTTAACTTTTCCCGCAATTGAGCCTGAGTTTTCTTAACTTTTTCTTAACTTTTACGGAAATAAACTGGCTAGAGTGGTTTACATTTTCGTTAAAAAATATTTTATACTTGAATTTGACTTCCATCTTTAACATGTTGAATGCAATAAGGACGAAATACCGCTTTTTGGCCTATAAAAACACTTACTTTTGGAAATTGAGCCTCGTGGTTTTCTTACGATTCTCTTAAGATTTTGACGATTTGAGTCTCATTTTCTTATAAACTTTTTCCTTATAAAAGAAAACGTGTAATCCACTTGCTTCTGCAGTGTTTTACCATTCCTTTCGTCCATTTCGTTACAACTAACACTTTTGAATAAGATCTTTTGGCTCTTAGCCAAGCCATTTTTTGAAGGCCAAGTTTACTCTAAAAAAACCAAATTTCTGAAATTTAGCGACCTGGTAGCAGAGCTGAAGAAATAATGATTATGAAGGAAAATCCACACTGCTTCACATGCTGATTCTTCAGGTTTTTTCTCTAACAGGAATCCCCCACCCACATGTACGGATTGCTTATTGACTAAATTTTGTTCTGTTGTTTTTCTGATTTGTATTTCAAATTAGAATTAGTTATTTAACTCAAATTTGATGCAAACAACGTCTTACCAGCCCCCTGATTATAGCAAGCACCCCATTTCCTCTAAACTCCAATTCTTGCCACCCTGTTTATTCCGGACTGGGAGTAATCATTACTTTGAAAATTGTGAAAGTAGAAGCAGTTTTTGCATGGAGTTTATTCATTCAATTAGCATCACACATTTACATCAAGAATTTCATTTTTACGCACGACAAATTGTACTTAATGAAAACTAGATAAAATCTAAAGTAGGTTTCATTATATTTTGAAGAGCTTTTCTCAACTATTATTCAATCCCAATGCTTCAAGATCTGAGGGGCCTCATAAAGAAAACCAGAAGTACTTCTCCAAAGTTAATTTCTAGACCCTAAAAGTCTTCAACCAGGTTCGCTCGCAGGGGGCCTCATCTCTCTCTTTTTCCCCGGGGTGCCTTAATTCCCTCGGCGGCAGGTGCGAAAATAGGGTGCATCCATTGGGAGGGTGTGAGACATAGTTGCCCGAAAAAAGGGCATTTCCCATCACATTTCAAAGGGCGTGTCATTAAGACCAGAGCCTAGAATAACAAATTCTGACAGGTGCACTTTGTTTTAAAGATGAATGTGGTCTGCAATACTGAGCTTATATGATGTACATAACAGAAACTTAAAGCCAATATAGTTTCAACCTTACCGTTGGTGTAAAGGAAGCTCTTTTTGAATGTTGGTAGATGAGGAAAGCTGTAGCTTTGCAGCAATGATATCCGTATAAAAAGAAAAGGGGTTTGGGGGCTGTGCCCCTAGTAAGATTTTTAAGACCACTCCCCTTACATTGGCTAAGAATGCATCTCCCAATACTAGAACAAGTAGACATTCCCTGTTTTTGAGAGCCTCAGTAAGTAGATATTCCCTATTTTTGAGAGACTCAGTAAGTAGATATGCCCTATTTTTTAGAGGTTAGGTAAACATATATGCCATATTTACAACTTGTATACAAGTTGATATGCCCTATATACAAGTAGGCTCTTTCATCATGTACCATTGCACAGTTTTACTTTACAGCTGCACAAATTGTTACAAGTGAACACTAACTTTAGGCCTTGCATGTGACCACCAGAGAAAAAGTAGACATTGAGGGAAAGTATCTACACGCCAAGCGCTCAAAATTGCCCGACAAATATACCTGTGGCCAAAAAAAGTGCACGACAAATTATAATTTTTTCATCATTGGGGGTGCTTCACACCACCATGCCCCCTGGAGTTTCGCCCCTGCTTGGTGATCCTACTTCTTGCTATTTTTCAACAATAGAGTCAAAAATCACGACTAGTAACGACATGTGGGTAGAGGCTTTGGTTGCTATCTCGAAACCAAAGACCATCTATCAAAGTGCCTTGATTATTTAATTAAACCATAAAGCTGTCCAATTCTAATACTACCTTGATGTGCTACCTTTCCTCTGTTTAGAAAGCAGAACAAAATTCCAATTCCTTTTTTCTATATGACCTGAACCCTGTTGTTTTTTATGTTATGTCTCATCCATTAATTAATTATTGTCCTTCTTGATTGTAGAAAGAATGAGCAAATATTACTTTCATTAGTAGCTCTGTGTTTCTTTTTCTTGGGTTCGGTTTCGGTTGCCGCTTTTTACCGGTGACATAAAGAAATTTTAATCACTCTGATTTCTCAACGGATTGTCTGAGTTTAGATTGAGTTGAATTGATAATATAAGTGAATTGAATTGGCAATCGAAACAACATACTGATTGGTAATGGCGACGATAGGCGTTGAATCCGTTCCAGTCACACAGGACAGCATCTTTCTTGCAAGGACGAACGAAGACGTTGAAAATTGCAAGATAGGCAATGATGCTACTAACGATAGTAGTGAAGACGTTATCAGCCCACTGCAGAAAACTGGTGACGATGAATTTCCATCAACCTCCCACACGAGGAAAAGGTCAGTGCTGAAGAAGGAAGACAGACCAAAGGGAGCAGCTACTGAACGCAAAAGAGTTTCCTTCTCATCCGGGCCATCAGAGCGACGAGTCTCAAATGGTAAGCTTTTCCATTCATATGCTTTAGAAAGGCAATTCATGACGAATGCGCAAAGTTTATGTTCTCCCTCCAGTGGTTAAGTGATAGCGTTTTATTAATTGCAGCAGCTCTTATCTCCTCAGTGACAAGTCACTTTAAATTACAAGCGTTGATGATTTGCACGAACCGTACAAAGTTTCATGAGATTTTGCGCACCAGATTTTGTGAATTGTTATTATTTTGCATCTAGAATATTGTGGTTATCAAATAACGGGAAGCCTTGTTGTTGTGATTTGTCACAGGAGAGAACGGGCTTGCTGTTAATCTCGTTTACTTTTGAATGTACATCTAGAACATTAAAAATATGATATTTGGCTTGTTATTATCTTTCGGTCGCACTTTTTCTTTTGCATGACATTATTAGTCTTCAAATGACTAGAGTACATTACTATTGTAAACAGTTAAAATTCGTGAATGCCGTCACCTGCGTACAGTCTAATTGTGCTTAAAGCTGAAAGCGTTAAAAAAGGTCACTCAGAAAGTATTCGATTACATCAAAGTTGAAAGAAGCTCACGTTATTTTCAATTGAATGATATGGATACTCTTCAAATTATGTTAGAAATAGCAATATCAATGTTTTTATATATATCGTGTGTAAGATGGCATGTTATAGAAACAAATTTAGCAACAAATTAGTTAAAACTATTTGTTTAGCTTTTGAGATCAATACAACCAATCCCCTAACAGGGCCATCGGATATTTTATGCAATGTAGGAGTAGAGTTTGAAAGAATCAAAGAAGTTTATTTGTGTTTATTTGACTTTGGCTAAATTATAGCAGGGTCTATTTATTTTTTGCTTACAGATTATTTTATGGAGTGTGTTTTATGATTTCTGTAGTGATCAAACATAACCAGTGAAGTTTCTATAAGTATTTATGAGATTTCAGCTAGCATGAAGAATCTGAGTAAAGAAATCTTGGCTTAGACTGTTAAGCTGCTGGGTTTGTCAGTTATCCCATAGGCAGCAGGTGTTTCAATATTAATGTGAGAAGGCAGCATACTTCTCATTTACCTTGCATTGCATTTGCAGTTGTATAATTGGATGAACTTATTTGTGAATGAGAAACAACGTATTCTCTCCTAAAGCCCTTTGAGTGTAAACTATGATTTTTTGATAATTTCCTAAGACTTTCAATTTGATATAAGGCAGCTGGTTTTGTAATTTGCTTAGACTTTGAGCCTCTCTTTTGTGCTGATTTTTATTTCCTATGCCTTTGTAGTTTGGAAGCAATTCAAAGCTATTTCTGTAACTGTTGAAATCTTCTACAATTTATTTCTTCATCCTGTTATTGTTATATCCAAATGTTTGATGTAGATGTGGATGATGGCTATGTGAAGCACTAGTAGCCTTGCTGATTTTGATTATCAATCTGCTCTGAAACAAGACTGGAATCCATGCATACAGTTTCATGCATAGCAACAGTATCCAAAACAGCAGCCCCCACTATTATTTGCAGACAGTTTTTTTGTTTCTACAAAGCTATGCCTTGCAACTGTGTTGATAATGCTAGCACAATTCCAGCATTTTAGAAACTTTCTGAAACATATCCTTCTGGGTTGCAACACTTGTTTATGTGCTGGATAAATTTGGCTAGTGCTTGTTTTGTCTTTAATTCTTTGTCATTTGCATTTACTTCAAATCATCTTCCTGTTTTCTTCCTCTTTATTGAGCAAACTTAGGCTTTGAAATATGCTTTGTAAATACCAGATGTAGTCCAAACAATGCTCATTGCATTATCCATCACCAAGACATTAAGGAATGTCAGTATCTCCATGTGGTTCCTCAGTTTTTTCAATGATACCCATTGGAGGCATATAATTGCAGTAGCTGCAAGTGAGAGGAAAATAAAAGCCATTTGCATCAATTGGCTTTGAAAGAGTAGTCTCTTACCAAGGCTTTACCCTAACAGAAGTTAGATTGGTTTTTATTCATGCCTTGTTCTCTGGCCATTTCTGATTTTCTGTGATGTATAAATAGTTAATTTCCTGCTTATAGAAGTTGTATAAGTTAGTTGTACCATTCATGTCAGCATTATTTTCAGTTATTACTCCAGTGTATTGGTGACAAGCCAAGTGACTATAGGCTTATTGCTTTATATAATTTGAAACTTGTGGTGATGCTTTTAGTTGAACAGCAGCTCTATCTCAGGTTGCAAGATAAGCAGCCTGCTGTTGCTAGTAAATATTAGTACATTCATAATACATAATTTGAAAATATATAGCATTCTAGAACAGTGAGATGCAATTTCAACTCTACTTGCTGCTTTTGTGCAGATTTAATGAACAACAGGATTGAGATATTGCAAGAAGAAGCAATTAAGATGAAACTAATTGTTAGAGTTAAATTTTAGAGAAAGTTGATAGAATTGAAAGTAATTCTATTAGTTATGAGAGAATGATGATTAAATTGAAAATAAGGGAAATAGATAAGAAGGTTTCTGAGTTTGTTTATATAAACCTGACGTTTTAATTCTATTTCTTTCTTTTTATCTCTTGAATCGCATGTTGCTGTCTGAAGCTTGTCCTTATAACTAAAATAAGGATGTTGCTCTCATTTCGTAACTTTATTTAGCAAGAAAGTTTCATTTGATTAGTAGCTTTGATTATCCACCGCTTTGGTGCCATTCAAGCACTGAATGCTTTCGCTGATGCTCTGTTTTGTCTGTTCAATACAAATTGCTGTTTTGTATTGACAGTTAAATGTGTCGTCGTCTTCTTCTGACAATAAATATTAAAGCGAGTGAAGTTGTTTTACATTATCCTTAGTATTTTGTTTTAGCAGGAGAGAGCTTGAAAGCCAGCATCATTAGTGAGGGGCTCCCCTCCGTAACGAATTTACAATGAAATGAAATCTTTCGACAGCATCATTAGTTCATGCAGATCCAGATGAAACTAGGCTTGATTTAAAGGCTTGATTTAGAGCCTTGAAGATATTTCGTTTTCCCGAGCTAGTGTATGCTATGCAGTATTTGCATTAAATTGTCGATGTAGCTAAGTAGGAAGTAAATCAATAATGTTCTTGCCCAGGTGTGTTGCCATAGGGGGTACCGCACCCCCTCCAACATTTTGCTTGTCGGCAAATTTGCAGCACACCGATATTGCTAGTTCACGGTGCATTAATGAGAAAACTCAAGGGGAGTCTTCTTCCTCGGCAAATTGGACTCGAGGATAATCTTCTTGTCGGCATGCACGTTTTTTTATAAGGAACTTGTCTATAAGAAACATGAGGCTAAAATTAGGCAAAAATTAAGAAATATTTAAGAAACTTAGGTAGGCTGAGTTTCAAACAATAGCTTGAAAAAACTGATTTTACTAGTAAATTTTGGTCAAACTAGCAAGAAAACAGAATGAACATCCATGAAATGCCTCACAGAACTGAGCATCCTTATTCATGCATTACAATTGCCTAATTTTGGTTGCTGTCATTGGAAGTCTCTAAATTTATGAAAAATTTAAGAGGTATTTAGGGCTTGATTTGATGAAATATTAAAAAACACATCCTGCCCGAGGCCTTCCCACAATTTCCCTTTGCTTCGCTCATGTTCATGCCACGTACTTCCTTTTTGCGACACTTAGAATTTCTCATTGATATGAGGACTTCGCCTGTTTTTTGATGAAGAAAGTTGACTTATTTTTAATTATCAATATTTTTCTACCAATAGCTTACGTTTGCCAGAAGAATGATATCTGTAGGTATTACGAGTTTGAGTTTGAATATATCCTTAGAAATAGCCCTTTGACATCGCTCCTTATCGCCGATTCCAGTTTACATTTTCAAAGAACTGTAATATGACCAGATCTAGAATTTACCTGAAACTTATCCCTCAATTCTCCTGCGACGAAGCTGCCTACTGTTTTTTTACGCAACCTGGTTCGGTTTTAGAAATCTTGTTGATAAAGGCTTTAGTTGTTTAGCTAGAAGATGCTGCGAGCTGATATGGACAAGTTGATATGACAAATGGCTTTCAATGAACATTGTTTCCTAAGCTGTGTGTAAATAGATTATTGCCAAGTATTAATATTAGATCGTTTCAATACACAGTGCATTCTAAATTTTCCACTTGGTTTTCAATGTTATCTTCCATATGTGATGATTCTAATTACTTTTATCTACCATCTTTTGCAGCTTCTGACTGCTACTCCTTTATGCAAAACGGTACCGAATTTCTTAAACTTCGACCGGGTGGTCGCCAGTACCAACGATTCTACCAGCTGAACAGCTCCCTTGACACACTCGTATGGAAGCCCAGCTCGAAAAAGCCTGAGAAGGCGATTTGTAAGTGATGATGCCATACCGTTAATTACCGATTAAGCGCTCATGACTCAAATAAGCGCCCATGCTCAGATAGGCGCCAAGTTTGAGAAAAACATTTCCCACAAGCGCCCAGTTCCGAATAAGCGTCCAGTCGAATAAGCGCCTTGTCAAATAAGCGCACAGGTCTGAATAATCGGGGCCGCCGAGAGAATTATGAGGCCCCGAGACAAAAGAGAAAGACGATAGAAAATTTTCAGGGTCTAGAAATTAGCTTTGGAAAGTTACTGTTAGTTTACTTTATAAGGCCCCCCAGACCTTAAAGCATTTGGTGTTATGAGGCCCCTTGGACCTTAAGGCCCGAGGGCAATTTGCCCTGTGCTCCCCTCGGCGGCCCAATAAGCTCCTAGTGCATATTGGATGCATGAAAAAGAAACAACCCTTTTTTAATTTTCTTTGACTTTCGCTCTCACATACATTCTCTCACAGTTGAATACTCTCTGCAGGCTTCACTGATTATTCTACACATCTGTAATTGTAATTTTACACTTAGATGATGATGCAGATGATGATGATGTATTGATTGATTGATTGATTGATTGATTGATTGGTTGATTGATTGATTGATTGGAGCGTTATGTTTGAACCTATTCCATAAAAATATGATGTATGTTTAGGTGTTTGTTTTTCCTATTCTTAATGAGCGCCTAGGTCCGAATAAGCGCTCACCCGAAATTTTTTTTTTAAATAAGCGCTTAATCGGTAATTTATGGTATTTAAGTTTTCGTTGTGTTATTGAAGCTGAGAATTCTGTGCAATTATTGCTAAGGTTCTCACTACTTATTCATCAAATCACAGTTGATGCAAAATATTTTTTTAAAGTTAGCTAATAAATACAATAGCTAAGAGCTAATTTAGGCCAACTACTAAGGTTAAAATATATTACGTACTTGAATAGTCTGTTGATTCTACAGAACTTTACCACAGCACGAAAAAGCGGCAACATTCTTTTGATATACTTTAAAGCTTTTTCGTCCGACACTCATCAGAGTATGAAAACGTCGGATAGTGACCCAAGGGTTAACCGGAATATATATCCAGATGCGGTTAATGTGATAGGATGCGTCTAATGTACATCACGTACAATGTTACCGCTTTTTCGTGCTGTGGTAAAATTACGTACTTGGTTGAAACAGTCTTTTGCTGAAAGTAATAATTAGAAAAGGTACATACTTTAGAAGCTCTATTAAGCCCCCAGGGGGATTATTTGATTTTTAGAGTCTTAGAGTGGGGACTTAATAGAGAGGGAGGTTTATTAGAGAGGAGGTTTATTACTTGCTCAGGTTAAAAATTGTGTGCAAATAATCTTTTGCATTTCCTCTGCTTTGCTTCCATTCAAAAATCGGTGCTAGTTCATCCTCATTAGTTAGATAAAATGTCCGCATCTTCATACTAATCATCAGAGTCACTTTGTAATCCTGGAATATCTTCCAAGCAAACTTTTTTTCTTGGATTTCTTCGAAAGGATCAGTATTCTGTAGGTATATAACTAGCACAAGTGATTCTGTATATGGGCTGTATTTTATGTGTGTGACCTCATGTGGCAGAATATTCCATGCCCTATTAACTCATTCAATCATTTACTTCCATGAGAGAACCCTCCGAAGCATAATCCTCTATATGAGTTAAACAACAGCATTACAAGTCAATGTACTCCCTCCTTTTTAGAGATGTTGCATAACGGCTTAATTATCCCATTACCTCATTGCTGCTGATATTATGACAACGTTAGCATCGCAATTTTTAGATAATTATTAAAGAGTATATATCCCCTCAGTGCTTGGAAAGCATAGGCGTGTTATGCTTATATGACCTCAAGTTTGGAATCACTTGAAGATTTAATTGCCTTGACGTTGTCATAATTTAAATTATTTCACATATAAGAAACAAATGATTTAAATTATTTCCCCAGTTAAGTTGTATTTTACTTCCCTCAATGCTTTATTATATGTTACTATTTACTAGTATGCCTTTCTTTTTTCACCCTTTTTTGTTTGATAGCTTCGTATGATATTCTAATTAGGTTTGTAGTTTCATATATATGTAGTTATTTTGTATTTGTACTATATTTTATCGTAAATAGAGGACCTCTTGAAAACCAGCGATTGCTTAAGAGTTGCCCTCTTTAAACATTTGAAATGAAATGAAAGAGATACTTACAGAACTAACATTAAAATCATATTTTTCTTTGCCCACTTTACTATAAATATACTCATAATCTTGAACCTTCTAGTGGCAGTTGATATGATTTACGAAGTACGGGCTGGTAAAAGCAATGCAATTTTCAGCGAGTATGGATGCGAATTTCGGGATGACTGCTGTCTGTCTATTGTGATTGGCTCTAGTTTTGATTCGATTGATTTGGTTGCCCGCACGCCCGAGGATGCTAAAATCTGGATCACAGGAATTCGCCTTTTAACCAGAAGGGGTAAAATTCGAAATTTTTTTGATATTTTGTTCCATTGTAGCGATATTGATTAAATAATTTTTTATTTTTGAATTTAAGGCCCTGTTTATGTTAACAAAATTGATCATCTTTTAACTTATGGGCTGGCAAAAGACGTACCATCTGCTTACATGCAAAATTCATCCCACCTTCCTGCTTATCGGTTTTGTTGTTGTAGTTGTTTACTTAGCTGGCTGTTTCTCCTGGTCACTCGCCCCACTCACCAGTTCTTACTTCCTATTTTACTTCCTTTTTTCTTCCTATTTTGAATGAGCATCTAGTACTTATGTAGTTAATTATTTTTCTAGAATTTCCATCGGAGTCATGTCAAAATATGAGAGAGCAGTATCCTTGTTTCAACATTTCATAGCGCAATTTTATATTTTTCTTTTTTCTTCCGTTTAATTATTATATATGAGATATTTGGATTGTTTTAATAATTGTAAACTGTTTATAATGCAAATAAATCTGAACTATTTGAACATATAAATAAACTATGTGGATACGTATAAACTATGCTAATATATGTAAACTATACAAATATATTCAAATTATGCTAGTGTATCTAGAGTATGTTTGTATATTTTATAAATTACCCACCTCCCTCACAATTTCTATTTCTTGCGCAAGCTTTAGGACCAGCAGTAGTTTTAAAGGGTGGAAAATTTTTCGTCAACAGCAAAGTAGACTTGGTTTCTATATTTTAAATGACAGAAAGTTTAATGGTTTCAGGTTTCCTACTATCAAAATCGTCGTGGCCTTTAGAATCGTGCTACTTTAAAAAGCTAGAAGAGTTTGTTTTTATTTGCTGAAGAAGTTAACATTCACTGTTTGACTTCACATTTTGCTATTGAAGAATATTTAATTTGGTGAGAAGCTACATGTCATATGTTATCTTTTCGGATAGGCCTAGTAATTTTTTCGTTTTTGATGGGTGACGTAATGTTTCTTGGCCTTAATGAAATGAATAAAGCTGGCTTTGTCAGCAGTTTCAAGCGTTCGATGCAAATGGTAAAAAAGCATTGAATGAAAAAGAGATCACTGCTTTGCTACGAAAGATGAGGATTACGGCTCCTGCTTCAATTATTAGACAGAAATTCCAGGTGAGATTTGTATTGCATTCAATTTTTCTCTTAGAAATTTTCCCAGTTCAGCTGTTATTGAAACCGTATTGCACTTACGCATTTCTAAGCTATTGCACTTGATGTACAGTAGAATCCAGCATAAAAAAGCCTAGGTATTTCCTAAGCAGCCTGAATATGTTCGTAATTAGTGGATTGGTATCTTCAATTCCAGCCTTTAGGGTTCTTAACAAGGTTCTTATCTACAGCACATGCATGGCATGGATTAACATTGTTTTCATCACAAGAATTCTTGACGATTCGTGGCAACACTTTATGTTAAAATTCTTGTTTAATGCTCTTGTCATATGTTGTGCAACTTGAAATACACAGACAGCCTATGAAAATTTCTACTCATGAATTTTGAAATTAACAGCATGAAATCCATTATATTCCATCCCCTATTTCAGCCCCTATTTCAGCCCAGAACCATCCCCTATTTCAGCCTCTGGGGTTCTAGTGGATTATTTTGGGTTTTTGGGGTTAAGGATTTCAAGCAATGAAATTTCAGCCTTAAATTTCTTTTAGAAACAGGTTCTTCTATATGGGTTTCTGCTGTATATCATCCTGTAGTCATTATTCTAATTTCTTTTGACAAATAAGTTGTATCTCTTTCGTGGATGCTGGTATTAAAGTTCAGCTCCAGGATTCAATAATTTTCATGCAAAAGCGTCTGTGTATAACTTTAATTCCGTAAACAACATTGTGCCATACAAACCAATGCTGTTCAGAGACACTTTTTTCGTAGCATTTAATTGTTTTGACTTCATTTATATGTTTTAATGTTAGGAAAATTTATCAAAATGTTCAAATCCTACGAAGAGTTCACTAACAAAGGAAGAATTCGTTAACTTCTTCATCGATTTGACGACAAGGGCAGAAATTTATTTCCTCATGGTCAAGTGAGTTTGTTTAGACAATTGTGGGTAACTCTTACGATGAATAAGAGAATATAGGAGTACACACATATTCTTATTCATGGCCAGAGTTACCCCCAACTCTTAGACACCTACATAGGCGTAGACTTGTATTTTCTTCAGGGGGGGGGGCTCAAAAATATAGCTGCAGTAGTCAAAGGATGGTAAGAGCTGAGGGTGTTAAAGTGATGTTCTTTTAGTGTTCGTTTAGATAATCGCTTCTATGAAGGCACAAAAATGTACTCTTTCTCACAGTATTTCTTGATATGAGTTGTCGATAAGTTCATCAATTGACAGTTTCATGACCTCTTCTTTGTGTATGTTCATTATTGCCACAGCATTTAATCGTTCTTGAGACATTCGTGTTGGTGACAAGAACCTTAAGAGTTGGTTATAAAATTGAACTTCCAACTTTCCCAGGGGGGCTGAGCCCCCCATAATTTTTTTCAGGGGGGCTAGATCCCCAGTGCCCCCTAAGTCTACGCCTATGGACACCTAGTTGAATGTAGCTATAAGTATGTAAGTTAGAAAATTAACTTCATCAAGTACAATTAACTGTTTAAAACATAGTGCACAAATCAAACGCAAATACTTAAGCTTCCATAAGTATTGTCCTCTTTATTCCTTAGACTTTAGAAATGGCATCTGTTTTGATATATCGCCTCAAATTTTTGTCGCTAGCAAGCTTTGTTGATATGAATATCACATGTCAAAACAAAAGGGTTATTTGATCATCGTCAGATCTTATTAAATATATCCGTTCTAGATATTCAAGTACGGGCAAGTATTTAACCACGGATGATTTGCTGATTTTCTTGGAAACAGAGCAAGGAGTATGTTTGCTTTTCGCTGATTAATTTTCTGAATTGCAATGTTTCGTTATCTGCTTGTTTCTTTGTTAATCTTCACGTTAAATTATTTATGAATTATTTTCATTGCGGCCATGTAAACTGATTAGTAAATTGATTTGAATTTCTGTTGTTTACTATTAATTTGGATTAATGCCCATCTTAATTTCTCAATTTAAATGGCTTTCTTTTTTCTCAGTTTTTATGCAAGCTTACTTTATCAAGATCCTGTCTTCTGTTGTCCAATGCCACCTTTCCTCTTAGGCCTTTTTTACTGCTTTGTAGCTTTTATTTCATCCTTATATCCCCTCTTTTCTGAAACGTCGTTCATCCCTTCCCCCACTACTAGTGGTGTAGCCATAAATTTTACGAATGCAAGCGTTTAGAACAAACAGCTTTTTACAACTTGTTGAACAATTATAAGCAATTCGTCAACATTTGGTTCAATAGGCAACATAGCGATCAAAACCAAACATTTTTGGAAGCGTAGCTTTATGCTGACTAACCCTCGACCACACCACTGGTCGCCACGCCCTTTGATACCACATTCCAGCTTTTTGATGTCATTTTCCATTTTTTTGATATAAAATTCCAGCTTTTTGATTTCACATTCCAGCCTTTTGATATATCACATTCCAGCTTTGCTAACGTGCACGTTTCTTTTTTCTACCTTAGCAAATTTGCCATTAATTTATTGCACACAAGTT
The DNA here is from genome assembly GCA_900291935.2 of Cassiopea xamachana. Taxonomy (NCBI): domain Eukaryota; kingdom Metazoa; phylum Cnidaria; class Scyphozoa; order Rhizostomeae; family Cassiopeidae; genus Cassiopea; species Cassiopea xamachana. The sequence goes on along the minus strand of OLMO02000009.1, from coordinate 2,244,137 downwards.
AAAATCTTTCACTATATTTTCTCTCTAAAATGTGGTGCGACCTAGTAACAAAAGCAGTCCTTTCCGCAAATCGAATTGCACTTTCAGTAAAAAGTGAGACAAATTTAATCTTATTTCTTCTCATGAAAGTATATCTTTCTAGATTACAAAATTATTCGGTATCGTATTCCAGTCTTGCGTTTTTTGAATTTGTTACCCTTGACTGTGTTTGCACTGACAAGAAGGGCAGAGTGTAATTATGCTTTAAATCTGATGATAGGACAATGCATTACTTACTTGCATTTGGTTTCTTTCAATTCTAACTTTCCTCGTTCTCCTAAACTCTTTTTGTATGAGAACAATTTTATACGAGCACGGGCCTGAAATTTGCTGGAAAATTAAGAATAAATTAAAAACAAAGCTGAGGCAGAAGGCTTGCCTTAAAATGTACGTCTGGAAAATGATGCAAAAGCTTTGCACTAACATATGGGCATGAAATGCCCCTTCCTTGCTAGCCTGAAGAGAATTTACAGCATTGCTACTTCTCCTAATTGATTTTTGCAAATTAGCTGCCCCTAGCAAAACTAGACACTGTGATAACATGGTCTGTTTATAGTCGTTTATGAACTTTTTTCATAAAAAGTATTGATGTGCAAGAGAAAGCATCTCGGGTGGTACATTCTGCTTATGTGCTCACAGTCAATCAAAACATCAAATTTTGTCTTTTATGTCCTTTCTATGTATTTCTGAAACGCCTAAACGCTACCAATTTAAGAACATCTTAAGAACAACGCAGCCTCATAATTTTGGAAAAATTAAGAACAGTCAACCTGAATCTCAATTTTACTGGTTCTTATAAAAAGAATTTATTCTATTTTTAACGAATTTCTCTCAAAATAGTCCCTTATTTGTTTTATTATTAGTTCTTTACATTTTGTCTTTTTTTATCAAAATATATTACCTTGGTTTCATTGATGTGTAGATTAGTTATCTTATTGTTTACAGTTTGTGATAAGCATGTTATCTATGCTCGATTTCAAGAGTTTTTGACATCAAAATCGCCGTATATTAATCAGCGCTGGTTTTGTCAAACTATATGGTGTATTTTCTAAAAATATACCACTCTAAAAAGTTCCTTATTGTACTATTTGAATTAGTCCTGATATAGATGGCCTAGAAATTTACAGCGTTTTTTTTGTAGTTTTTATCATGATGTAATATATTCTGAATGATGACCTCATTTCTTTTAATAGCTATCTGATACTGAGAATGACCGAAATATTCCCTCTGGTGGCGAAAATATACATATTGCTCTTTTGGAATAGTCAGTAGTGGGCTTTCTCAAGGAGCGATTCAGACAAGACAATTTCTTTCCACTTCACCACTTCGTATTGTTTTTTTGCATGTTTGCCCCATGATTCAAGAAGTTATCTCTGCGTATAAATCTACATTAAATGCTTTCTATAATGAAAATAAGTGTTTGTCCAGACTGTCATCTTTTTGAGAAACGTTGCAAGTAACGTTGAGTTTTACAAATTTCTTTTTGAATTACAGATGACATGGGTTGGCAAAGAATATTGCCTTGACGTAATAAATCGGTGTGAACCAACGGAGGAAGGAAGAGAAAACCAAGTTCTTGGAATTGATGGTACGTATATTTATTGTTTTACAATAATGGTGTTTAATTGGCCTTATTAGGTTGTGTCGTAACGGATACATTAATAAAATAACGGCTTTGTGAGTTCACGTGCACTCCTCATGTTTTTTATGAGAACCAGTAAAATTGAGGTTCAGGCTGGCAGTTCTTAATTTTTGAGGCTGAATTGATCCTAATTTGTTCTTAAATTGGTAGCGTGTAGGCCATTTACAGAAACATAGAAAGAATTTAAAAGACAGCATTGGATGTTTTGATTGATTGAGAGCCAAATGTTACAACCAAGATGATCTTTCTTGCATAGTAATGTTTTTTATTAAAAAAATTTATCATCATCGGCATCGTTAGTCTCGGGAGACCATGATTTTGCACCCAAGGTTGTGTAGGCCTTGATATAAGATCGGGTCATCGGCAGCTCCTATGGTGACTGTATAGCCCAATGTGGGAGCGGCAAACTTTGTGGCATCTGAGGCATCTGTTATAACCAATTATAACCAATTATAAACAGACAATGTTAGCACAGTATCTAGTTTCACTAGGAGCAACTAGTTTGAGAAAATCAAAGAAAAAAGTATCAAGACTGTCAATTATCCTCAGATTAACAAGGAAAGGACCTTGCATGTCCATTTGTTAGTAGAAAGCTTCTGCATCGTTGTCTAAAATACATTTTACGACAAGACTTCAGGCTCAGCCTTGTTCTTAATTTGTTCTTGATTTTCCACCACATTTCAGACTCGTGTTCTTATGAAGTTGTTCTTTTAAAAATGAGTGTAATTGATGTGTCGATGAGAATGTACAATATATGATCCTTGCTTTTTCTTCCGATTTGTCTTTCAATGCTACAATGGCGTTTGAGACTATTATGATGATGATGGTGGTGCTGCTGCTGCTGGTGGTGGTGCTGGTGGTGGTGCTGGTGCTGCTGGTGGTGGTGCTGCTGGTGGTGGTGCTGGTGGTGCTGGTGGTGCTGGTGCTGGTGCTGGTGGTGGTGGTGCTGGTGGTGGTGGTGCTGATGATGATGATGATGATGACGACAACGACGACGGTGTTAATGGTGGTGGTGATGGTGGCGGTGGTGAGGGAAGTGATAATTATGGTAATGATAGAAGCTATGGTTGTAATAAGAGTGGTGTTGGTGTGTTGGTGAGCAAAAAGGTGTTCATGATGGTGGTGATGGTGGTAATAATGGTAGTGTTTATCCAGACGAATACGACAGCGTCACCGTGATGTGCTTTTTCATAGGTTTTTCACGATATCTCATGGACAAAGACTGTGACGTTATATCTAGCGAAGAAACCAAAGAAATCACGCAGGATATGACAAGGCCATTGTCTCACTATTATATTGCGTCATCACACAACACGTAATGTCTTTTTAGTCACATGATTTCTTTTGAGTAACGCAACGTCTTTTAAATAACGTGGTTCCTTTTACTATATCAGCTTCTTTACTTTGAAATAGGAGGGGACAATAGGTTTTTATATTTTTCAAAATGTTTTGTATTTTTACTGTAAAGATGTTGAAATCTCTTATTTATAAGAGTAGCATGTAGAGTATTCTGAGCAAGATTATGAGAGCAATAGCCAATACAAAAAAGAATTTGATATAACACTTTAATCTGTGTAGCAGCCTGGCGTTTCTCTTGCCATTACTGTTGTTCGTGATGATAGGAAAGGGTTCTAGAATGTGACTGAAATTTTTATCCCTTGGATGAGTAAGAGAGAACTCATTCATTCAATAACAGGTTTGTACGTTTCCAGGTATCTTCTTGAGGATCAACTAACAGGAAAGTCAAGTGTGCAAGCGTACATAAGAGTGATGCAGAGAGGGTGCCGTTGTGTTGAGTGTAAGTCAGTTTGCATTCATTTATTTGCTAGACCAGAGGTATCCAGCCCGCGACCCTTGGCCTGTTTTCATGCGGCTCTTACATTCATATTGGAGTGTGTATTTCTTATATGCTTATGTTGCTTGATTGCAATAGGTATTATCATGTGAGAAGAAGGGATGGGGTTAAAATTCATATGCTTCCACGTGCATGATTGGGCCACCCCTCTTCCAGAGCTACCAGGTTAATTTTATCACGTTTAGCTTCATGGATATTTGAAATTATTGTTTGCTTTCTGCGTTTAACTTACGATTTGTGTACTTTTTTGTCAGTGGATTGCTGGGATGGACCGAACTGCGAGCCAATTATTTACCACGGAAGGACATTGACAAGTAAAATAAATTTTCGAGATGTTTTGGTTGCGATCAACGAACATGCATTTGAAATATCAGAGTAAGGATGTTATTTCTGATCTTTAAGAGTTTAATTTACTCCTATATAGTTATGCTCTTTCGTATTATTTGTCTCTAACGATTTAGGGTGAGTTAGTTTCGTGGTTAGAGCCTGGGTCCAACATAGACGAGGGCGTCTCGGACACCGCCCGCGGGCAGATTCAATACTTGCAGGCAGCTCGCGTCAGCCATGATTATTTTCTTATGTCACCTTCATATCCTTGGGAGACCTTGGCTGAATGCTCGTTCCCAGTCTGTCCAGCAGTGAATGGTAACACTGGGGAGGTAAAAGCGATGATAGAAAGAGATGACCAGCATGTTGATGGCCTAGGATAATTGTCCTTTCCAGCAGGCACCCCCTTACTTACAGAAGTAGGTAGGGGAGTGCCATCATTTTGTGTTACATTTTTACTGTTTTTGTCAGTTTGTCCACTACCTGACATCACAACTTCAATATATTTCTGCTACCACATATTGACTTGTGACATGGATTCGGTTTACAAAGCAGGCGTCTCTGCAACTTGCAATGATGACGGTTATATAGAGGTGTTGTTAGTTTTATGTAATAGCCATTCTGGAGGAGTTCACTTGACTTTGACTAAGAAATTTTGATGGCTATATCAAAGCATTTAGTAAGGTATTCGTAATAGTGTCTTCAATTTCAGATTTGCCATTTCTCCCTATTAGGTCTAGCTGTTTAGCCAGCTTTCTCCTAGCAACTTTAACAGCGAATCATGAATTATATATATTTTATTTTGTATTATATTATATTATATTATGTTGTATTATATTTTATTATATTATTATATATTATATTATGATATTATTATATATAATATTATATTATAGTATATTATAGTCTATTATATTATATTATATTATATTATGTTTTCATGATACATTGTATTATGATTTGAACAGATTTTGACATAGCGGTATTGCTCTTAATATCAGTTGACAGCAAAAATCAAATAGGAATCGTGTTTTTGAGAGATTCATACATTTGAATGAACTGAATAGGCAGACTCACATGTAATGAGGAAACTTTTTTTATAGTATTTTTGCGTAGAAATATTGATAGGACATGCATATCTACTTACATCTAACACCACTATGGACTTCTTATGCTTATTTGAACGTTTTTATTTCCCCCACATTATATCCTTCTTGTTATTCTAGTTATCCTGTGATACTCTCCTTGGAAAACCATTGTAGTACAAAACAGCAAAAAGTCATGGCTCAGTATCTCGTTGATATTTTCAAAGGTTTGTCTTTCGAATATGATATTTTCATGTTCGTCATCTTTTATGGACAATTGATCATGCATTCAAGAAAGATTCCGATATTTCATTCGATGCCTAAGTCTCATCACGTATCCAACTAAACTATAGATTTTTTTGGTTTTGTTTTATCTATGCTCACAATCATTTACATAGACAAAAGCTAAGACGATGCCACTGTGAGTAAGTTAAGAATTGTCTACCCCCTGGGTATTAAGCAAAAGCGAGCGCCCGAAAGTCACATATGCTCTCAGGGTCGGGTTAGGGAGAAGGGTAGTGAAGATGGGCTAAAAGCATTCGTCAATGAAAAGCTTCACACACTCCTACAAGGGCAGGTAGTGGATAAGTCAAAAAGTACTCGCACGTACTGTAAGATTGGATTTGTTTACTCGTCAAGACCCAAGCTGTTCTCGTTTGTATGTTTCGATAATTTCTAAATTCAAGATATTTTATTTGTTTCACTTCTTATTTGTAGTTTTACATACTTTTGCAGATCAGTTGTATACATCCCCCGTCAGCGAGAACTTTCATCATCTGCCCTCACCAGAGTCTTTGAAGCGAAAATTTATAATTAAGGTTTGTATTACTAATGGTGGATTTAAAGCAACTTTTTGACGTGGATTGTATTATCTAGGTGCTAGTTTCACAGTTTCATTTGCTATGGGTGCAGGTGTTTATCGCGACATTATTATTGAAGGGGTACAAAAAGACAGATTTACTGACCAAAAAGACAGATTTACCGACAATGTGCCATTTACCAAGCGCTTACAAAAATAGTTGGGATACACATACCTTATTCCCAGGATATGTGCTCCTGAAGCCATGAGCCCTAGCTGTTTCTTGTTAAGCAATGAGGCGTTTTTTAATTTGCTATTTTCTTGTTGTTTAAACCCAACAATTTTGGTGAAAATTTCTAAGATATTTCTCTCTTTCTCACCCATAGAACAAGAAGCTTCCCAGTTCAATATCAAGCGATGAAGGAGACGTCAGTGAGGAGGAGGAAGACGAATTAGTTGCCTATAGCAACGGCGATGATAAGGAAAGGACTATTGAAAATGAAACGAAAAATAGCTTCTTCTTGAAAAGTTCAAGTAAAAAGTCATCCCATGTGGTATTTAGTTCATATTCTGGATTTTTCGTAATGATACAGAAAATTGCTTTTGAAATATATTGTTTGAAGTATACGAAATATTGTGATTCCTGCTGTAAGACGAGAGAACTTTTATGTCTCTATTTTGAATTTGTTCTTCAAATAATCGTTATTTTAGTAATTCTTGAGAAATATAAAGGCCAATATTTTCAGAATCCTAAAGCTGGAACATTTCCTTTTCTACATCGAACTTGTAGTTAGTAGTTTACTGGTTTAGCTAGGTAATTAAAACCCAGTCTTTGACCTCAAACTATTTGATATCATGCCTAGTCATCCAACGCTAATTCTGAATTTGCATTTAATATAAATCAATGTATTTTTTCGTTTTTTAATGCTTTGTCGTAGTTGATCTTCAGAAAAAGTAGAATATAATTCTAGTTTACATGATTGACAAAGACAGGCTAACTCGTTTTAGCCAATGTGTTCCAGTAAAAGTTAAGAACATCTTATGAAAATTTTTAGCCACAATTTTGGGAAAATTTGAGAGAAATGAGGCTCAGGCAAAAGATTGTATCCTTATAAAGAAAATATGTAATTTACATTTAATGTTAATCGTGTGTTGTTTTATGAATTTCAGCAAGACGACAAGCCTGTTCATAAGACAATGAAGCTTGCCAAAGAATTGTCGGATCTAGTCAATCTTTGCAAATCAATTTCTTTTCGATCGTTGCAGCACTCTCTGCAAAATCGTGAGTAGTAATTTTACGTCTCAGAATGTATTTATATTGTATCTCAGACGTATTAATTTAGACAGGAATTTGCCGAATCGTATCTATTAGCATAGAGAGGTGAGTAGTGGCCTAGCGATAGTGCATTCTGTTCAGTTCCAGGGAGTGTTAGTTCAATTATTACCACTTGCTTGACTGGAATCCACCCTGAAAATTAGCCCTTGTAGGTTTCCCTAGGGGAGCAATAAAATTAAAATCTGTATTAATATTTTCCCTGGTATAGATGCAGAAGATTAGATGTTCCCTTGTATAGATGCAGAAGATCAGATGTTGTTCCCAGGTTTTGAAGATGGGAGTCTAGAAATTAGTTTATTTTTCATTTAAGCTACAGCACAATTAAAGTAGAAATAGAATGCAATTTTGGACTATTTAGTCAAAATGTTCATATTATCGAGTTGTGTAAGCAAAGTCTAGCGAAACTTCCTTTTCAGCATTATCACTTAGATCTGTGCTTTAGTGCGATCTGCATGTTATCACTAACGAAGCTCTGAGTGGTAATTCTGCAGCATGCTGATCTAAATGATAATATTAAAATCAGAACCATGATTTCAGGTGAGCATGATACAGATAGGTATTGATAAGACACAATCTCTTTGCTATTTTTAGAAAACTATTGGGAAATGTGCTCCTTTGGAGAGACTGTTGCAAAACGCTTATGCCAAAATGTTCCAGAGGATTTCATTAGTTACAATAAAAGATTCCTTAGTAGAATATACCCTGCTGGAAAAAGAGTCGATTCCAGTAATTTCAATCCACAAGAGTTCTGGAACTGCGGATGTCAATTAGGTATGCTTTTGGAAGCAATTTATACTTTCTTGTATTTACTAATGTTTTCTACTTTTATACTTATATTTTGTTTTATACTTATTGTTTTATACTTACATACTTATCCACTTATGCACATTCCTTTATTTTCTATTTTAGTTGCATTGAATTACCAATATTTAGGTCTGTCTATGGATTTAAACCGCGGTAGGTTTCTGCAAAATGGAAGGTGCGGTTATGTGCTAAAACCTGCTGTCTTAAGAGAAGGTGAGTGAATGTTATTTAGTTACTTACACTTCTACTTAGCTGTTATTCTTTTTTTATGAGTCAGTTCTTTGTGGAAAGCTTGAAGTGTGCTTTTCTGCATTTAGAATATGTGTTGATTACAGTTCTTTTCATTTTAGATAGGCGTAACCTATCTTTCCTTTTATCTTTCTTTGCTAAATAGAAGAGTCACTGTTCTTACTTATTTGAAAACTTCTACGACTCTTCATTTCCACTTGTGTCAAGTTCTTCTTCACATTGGGACTAAGCCGAGTCTTCTATACAAACAACACTACCCTTTAATTTTGCTCAATTTTGAAAATCTCCGTGCATACTGATGGCATCTTTACTAACAGAAAAGGCCCTGTGAGAGCAATAGACTATAAAGCAGACCGTGTACAAGTCTGCTAGAAATAGTAATTTTGTGGGTTTTTTTAATAAGTTGTGTCTCGTTTATCATTGTTTCACAGAAGTAGCATATTACAGTCCACATATGAAAGGAGAAATTCCTGGGAATAGATCGTTCAACATCCAACTTAAGGTGAGTAGTTTATTAAGATGCCAGCAAATCCTTTCTGATAGTAAGATGTGGTAATCAGAGAATCGTAATAGTACCCTATATGTATGTAAAGTACTTAGCTACCTACAATATGACCAGCTTTCCTGTGTTTCTTGTTCGTAGCTGTAGGTTTTGTGTTTTTTGGCGAGTTGAATACACCGACAGGGAGTAGCAAATCAGATGACTCATTCATGTTATTGTGATGATGTGTTGCAATTTCAAGATATGTCACTCGTGTTGATTTGTTCATCGTTCTTTGAAATGTCTAGACTCAGAGTGCATTTGAATATTTCCACTCACTTTAGTATGATCTGTGTTGTTGAACTAAGACTGCTGCAAGAAAACACCAAACAACAGCTAGAAATTAGTGTTTTTATTCTTTTTTGAGATTATCAGCGGTCATCAACTTCCTAAACCTAAAGGATCAACTGCGAAAGGAGATGTGAGTTGCTAGTGTTATTCCGATATCTGTTTTTTCAGTTCTAAATGATGGAGATGATTACAATCATTTTGATGATGGAGATGATTACAATAATTGCAGTGATTAGAAGTGATGATAATGATTGCAATGATTGTGATGATTCATTTCAAATTTCATTTCATTTCAAATATTTTAGTAGGGTAGCCCCTCAGCAGTGCTGGTTTTCAAGGGCCCTCCATAACATACATTATAAAATAAACATACAGTATCTTGTGATGAACATGATTTCAATGATTGCAATGATTATATTGAAAACATATTATAGTGATTATAATATAAAATTACAATACAACTATAGACTCCGCTTATAAAGGTAGTCTACAGGTGACTACTTGGAAAGCTACAACGTAAACTAAAATATAGAAGAAAGACAACAAAAAAATAGATAAATATAGTTATAATATTAGTAGTTCAGGATTGTTCCAATCTTTGTTCCTACGGCAAAAAATATAGTATGCAGTTCGGATGGCAATAGTGGTGATCTTTCGAAGTATGTATTTCCTGGTGCTGGGGTTGTAATTCAGATCCTTAAGCATATCCAGGAATCCCAATGAAAGTTGATCGAGTACCCTAAGAGTACTGATTGATAAATTAGTATACTTTTCTTCGGAGAAGAGATGTTCCTGTTGCCTTACTATGTGGTGGCATTTTTTATGATAATGGTGACAATGATTTTAATGATAGAAGTGATTGCAGTGATCGCATTGCTTGTCATGAAGAGTATGATTACAATAATGGTAGCAGTTGTAATACTGATATTGATACTGTTAACTATGGACGAAAGTTATTTTTGTGATTTGTACCCTCATGCAGTTATCGTAGAAAGTGATAAAGTATTATTGTTGGAATTTTTTTCAGGACTTGGATCCTTTTGTAATGATTGAAGTTTATGGGATTCCAGCAGATTCAAAAGCTTTTAGAACGCGAACTGTTCCCCATAACGGTTTGTTCCCTTTCTCCTACAGTATACTGCTCTTTATATTAAGCAAGTACTAGTTGAATAGAGTTTCGTACCACAAAATATTACTGCATTGCTGCAACATGCTTTAAGCTAGTTTTGTTCGATACTCGTCAAGCTATAAAGCCTTTAATAGCGACAAAGAGGTGTGCGAAAATTATAGGTAGATGCGGATCCATTACCATGTGGGAGGAGGAATAGTGCGCCTTGATTGTCTAGCAACGTACTTTTTGTACTTAATGACCACAATAGACTGGTTTATTTTACTTTAATTTTTGGTTATCTGACGTATTTCGTAATAGAGTTTTAAAAAGAGATTTTATTTGCCAGTCTATCATATATTTCATGGATTTCTATATTAATCTCTGTTTTTTTGTCGTTTCAGGATATAATCCCGTTTTTGATGAGACTTTTGAGTTTCATGTGAATCTTCCAGAGCTAGCATTAATTCGATTTGTCGTTTTGGACGATGATTTTATTGGCGATGGTTTTATTGCACAGTTTACTATGCCAATCGAATGTTTACAGACTGGTAATAAACATCTCTTATTCAGATTATCTCTTTGAAAAAATGCCAGCTCTTATGATCTTCTGTTAGATTTTGTGTCAATTTCTTTCAGTGTGAAATATGCTTGTTCGACCTTATTCTTCAGGCAATCTCAAATTAAATTGTTTGATTTATTATGGTTTATTTATTTTCTCGTTCCTCTTATTATAAGGATTTGTTTCTGTTATATTTTTCATGATGGATGCCCCTGTCACCTAAGTTGGATGGCCTAGTATCATGTGCTTACTTTGATCTATCTGCGCACATAATGAAGTAAATTTCTTGAACGGTTGTCTGATCTGTTTGGGGGGGGGAGAGAAATTGATATTTTGCTGAATCCAGTACAACTGCAGATTATAGAGCGAAGCAATTGTCTAGAAGCATATATTATTGCTTACCAGTGTGGCGAAGCCATAGGTCATTATGTATTAAGATTCTGAAATAGAGAAATACTTCTGATTTTCCATTTTCCACAATATGTTTCACCTATTAACTATCAACGATTTACAAAACCATCACAATATAACTAAACCATGCTTGTTGATTGACACTCGACTCTCCTCCCCAGTCTACCCGCGCTTACTTTTGCTCCTCCACAATACTCTCACGCCTGATCTACTGTATTTGTTTAAATGCTGATTTTAATTTTAGGATATCGAACTGTAAAGCTTTTGTCAAGTAGCGGAGACGCATTAACTCCAGCATCATTATTTGTCCACGTGTCTATCACAAAGCTGCATGAAATGGTAGGCAATTGCGCCTTTTCAAGCCTCATAAGCACTCAGTCAGTTATATTGTTTCGGTTGATCACTAAGCAATCAAAACAGCATTGATTAGTTGATTTTGAACTGCTCAGTCAGTCAATTAGTCAGTCATTCCCTCAACTAATGAATCAGTCTGATCACTAAACAATTAAAAAAGGTATCGGTTAGTTGATTTTGAACTGCTCAGTCAGCCAGTCTTTCATTTAGTAAGTGAATAAGTAAGTTTTTCATTTGGTAAGTGAATCTCTAAGTGAGTACTCCAGCCAATATCTCAAGTGGCAAACTAGCTAGCCCATTGACTGAGCAATTACTCGGCCACACATTCATTCAGTCATTTTAAATGTTACTGACTCAGAAGCGCTTCTTTCTGCTGTTGTATTTTTGGCTGTAGATTTAACAGTTTGTTTTCTGTTTCTCTTCTTACATAGCCATCATTGAAAATCCAACGGTTTTCATTCGTGAAAGCCCTGCGAAAGAACAAAGAGGTACAAATGGTTGTGAATATTACATTACTTCTTGAAAGATCTATCTCTGTTATGTTTTCAACTTGCTTTGGCTGGATCACCATCAAAGTTCCTATGATGCTTGAAGAAGATGTTGTTTGAAATATTCGCTTTATTTCAGCTTCCTAGTTTTATGATGAAGTTTTAGACACTACATAATCCAATATATCTTTGTTAAAGCCAAGACACAGACGTGCCATTTTCGGATTCTTAATGTGCAATTGTGCTTAGCAGCAAAAATGTTTATGAATTATTAAGTAAATAACTGCATACATTCACCTGCCTTTCTGCTTGTACAGATATTTGTCTTCCTTAGTTCACCGTCAAACACCATTCTTAGCATTATTCTAGCTTCAATTTTGGTCAATTGTTTGTAGACTTAGATTATATTTAGTTTTATGTTTGTGTTGAGAAATGACAGTTACTATTTCCTTACAGTTTACAAGCCTCAAATCTGTTGGTATCAAGGCAATTGATGATACTTTTAAGGTATGTGTTTGGCTTTGCGTTATTTTGCTTCTTCCTTCTTAAGGAGGCTCTCCTTTATGCATGTACCCATGTTTGTGTATTTGTGTACATGTGCAAATGCTTACTTGTTTGCGTGTGTACATGTGTAGATGTGTACGTGTGCACATGTTTTCGTGTGTACGTGTATATGTGTACGCATGTTTTCGTGTGTGCATGTGCACGCACGTGTGTGTGTGTGCATATTTTTACGTGTATACGTGTTTGTGCGTGTGTTATTGTGCATGTATTTGTAGGTTCTGTAAATCCTCAAATTAGCCCTCCCTCGAAAAAGCCCCCTCGAATAAGCGCCACCCTGGGGCTACAAATTTTTAATAAGTCCCCTAATTTACCTATTTAAGAATTTGTTAGTGCTTTTTAGAGCTAGCTAGGAAAGAAAAAGCAGCCGTTATTTAACGAAAATTTCCCTAACCTTTAAAAAACATCCTATTGGTTGTATGTGTAGCATGGAAGAAATAGTTTATTAGCACAAAATTCTTATTCTGTGTTGCTAGTAGAAAAATTTCAAAATGACCACCTACCAAGAAAATGCTTTAAGCCCCCCTTGAATGAGCTCCCTTTGCATAAGCCCCCATACAAAAATACAAGAAATATTAAGCCCCCAGTGGGCTAATTCGAGGCTTTACGGTATATGCAGAGTATTTTTGTAGCCTTGGTATCTTTACTTATTACTTCCGTTTCAGTTCTCCATACAACCCTTACGAGAGGCGGCAATACTTAGAGAAAACTTTCAATCCAGCCTAAGTGTTTTCAAGGTAATGAATCATTTTCTTCATGTGACCATACACAGTTAGTTCATATTTATCATAAGGTTATTTCGTTACTAATGCCAATCATTTCAATAACAGTCATTTCAATTTGCAATGTTTTATAGGACTCATGTGGTCTTTCGCCTCGTTCTAATCTGAAGCAATGCATTCGAATGCTTTCAAAGCGAGTTTTGGATTTAGATGACGTCAGCCTGACTGTAGATGTTGAAGAGGAGGTGTGTTTTTGGAAACTTGTATGAGCATATATTATTTAATAGACTTCTTATTTTAATAAATTAATAATAATCTTGCTGACTATAACATATAGAAAGTAAATCCGAACCCGTTTGGCCTTGAATTCATGTTCTTTTTGTACCTAATTTCGCTCTAAATTGTTGTTTTCGCCTGATTTTCAACGTATTCTGAGTAATAGCTTAAATTGTTTGATTTTACAGTTTCCTTGCTTACAAGTTGAAGGCGAGTTACCTCTCTACCTTCAACGTGCTGTTTCTGCGTATGAGCAGGTATGTTTTTATGTGTGTTGGCACTCAGGCCAGCTATGTACCCGCATTGTTTGATACTCTTCTTCACACTTCTTTTCATCATCTTTTAATGCCCTTTTCAACCTCCAAAATCTTTAAATTACTACAGTGATCTGTGCCTTTCAATTGAATGCATTCGATCTCTTGGATGCTTGTATCATCGCTAGATATATACTTTTAGTACTATGGCCTATTTCTTTTAGTTATAATTCTCTTGTTGAGAGTTGTTTTTGTGAATCAAGCATTTGCAGTGTACATGTGGATGAAGCTTTGGTTTTTGTTTAATCACCCTATTGAACTGTGCAGACCCATGAATCATTATTTGATATTGAGTATCAGTCATAAAGTCGTAGGTCATATAGCATAAAGTCATAGGCCGTAAGCCATATGTCATAGGGCTGCTGTTAAGAAGGAAAACAAAGTAGACCAAATTTTATTACATTTTAGCTCTGTGATTTTTTTAGCTCCTTGAAGAAAGTAAATTGCTGATAGAAAGCTCGATAACAGTTTCCCAAAAGTTGAACCACGCAAGAAGCTGTGCTTTAGAGTGGCATGTATGATCATGTTATTTATTTTTTTGACTTAATTTTTATAAAATTTAAGGATTCTGTGTCTTCTGGGTGATCGTCATGTTTATTCTGTTCTTGCGTTTCGACGTAGGTGGCTTCTACTTTCTTCATAAATACCTTGTGGTTTTTAATATACTGTGCATAAAGATAGAACAGTTTAATTTTTTCAGCTTTATGACAGTTATGATATCATGAAATTTCGTTAAGAATCGCTCTAACTTCAGTGCCATTAAGAATAGGCGTGACCTTTGTGGCCACGCCTATATTACCAAAGGTGTAAGTATCATAAACTCAATCGTGTAGTCAGAAGTCTCACAATTATGACGAAATACAAGGTTCACCACTTGAAAATTTGAGAATGAAACATTGAAAAGCACGATGCACCCCTACTCCCAAATGAAGGGAAATTTCAAAAGGGAGACCTCCCGAGTCTCCTAGAGCTCACCACTGCTTTATAAGGTTTGGTTAGTTCCTTCTTAGATTTTTCACCCAGCTTTGTTTTTATTTTTTACTGCAAATTCTTTACTTTTGATTTTTTGTAGGAGACATTACCGGGGCTTTGTGTTAGGGAGAAATTGAAAGAAACTAGGGCAGCAAAAGTAAGTTACTGATTATCGATACGATGCTCAATCTTCTCACAACCCACAATGTTTATCCTACTTAAATATTGCTTTGCTGCATAGCCTAAAGCTACGAACAGTTTGCTCAGTGCTTTATATCTTCATGAGAAAAGAAAATTGACTTAATCGCGAATTTTATGCAGTATATGGATGAGGTGTCATAGTGGTTAGAGTGTTTTTTTCCTGTGCGGAAGATCTACGGTTCAATTCTGATTAGAGGCCTCGCCTGAATGCTCGCTCATTGTTCACACAGCAGTGAATTGGTACCCTGTGGCAACAATGGGTAGATTGAGGCGGCAATGAAAGGAACTGGTCACTCTACCTCATATGCCGATAGCTCAGGATAAGTATCACCTCTATCTCGCACTCCCCCACGTATGGAAGTATAAGGGATTACATTTACTTAGTCACTATGTGGTATATGACATTTATGTACATACAGTAGATGGTATATGATATATATGGTAGATGTTCGAGAGTATAGCCCTGCATTCAATTTACTATCTTTTGATATCAGAATTTGTTCAGAGTTTCATGAGTCACTGTGTAGTTTCTCCTAGATGTTTTTTCTTTGTCATAAAGCCATAGATTCATGGAGTCATTGACTTTTCGGTTTTTTTGTGATTGAAGGTCATGGATAATTTTTCGTGGAATATTAGAGTTATGAAAGGTCAGACTGAGTTACTCAAATCAACCACGATTCAGTGCCAAGAGCATCTCAAACAGGTATCTTCGATAGCTGTGCTAGAACACTATTAAATTCAATGTTACCCGTTTATGTTTAGCTGTTTTAACATAACGCTGTGATTCTGCTTTTTAGTGCCTAGGCCATCTTAGGTTCTGTTGTTTTTTTTGCGCACAATTTGGGTTTTGCTATGACCATGCCATCTAGGCTATCTATAATCAAGGCTCCTTAACCCAATTGCAGTTTTATGTCAACTAGCTACAAGCTACATTTCTACACCTCTATTATTTGATTACTCCTAGAGATTAGCTTGCACACTCCGTGTACAGAGATGTTACTCAGTGGCGGATAAACTGAACTACATCCTCAAAGCCATGCCCATACAACTCGACCCTTATAGACTCACCCGTTGTTGTTTGGTTGAGCTATAGTCAGATGGTTCTGTGTCCACCTCCTTGCATTCCTGATTTATCCATCTATATATTTCGATGCGACTTTTGAGCTTGTTGTTGTCACAGTATGATCTTGCCATTTAGATCACATATTGAGTTTCTTTATTAATATTGTAGATTCATGAAGTTGCTACAGCTTCAGGTTTGGTGAAATCAATTGAATCAAGTTTATAGTACTGTTTGTTGTGATATCGACTTTGATTGGCCTTGGTGAATATGTTGCTACAATGGGTAGCTAATATCTGAATATACTGATAGCAGTTTTTGCCTGTCCTTACATGCGAGGCATACATCGAGCAAGAGGAAGACGAATGCATCATTACATACTCCTAATAGCACCTCAAGGTACCTCATGAACGTATAGCTAGCTATGTCCTATTAAGGAACATGGCAACTACAGTGATGCTCATACTGAATAAATCACAACTTACCATCGCTGGTCGAAGGGACATAAGGCAAGATGATAAATTGTATTATATCTCGTCAGGCGATACGTCAGTTGAAAGAAGTTAAATATATACGCTTCTCCTAATACTGACGGTGTATAATGATTGTTGCAGCAAGAGAGCGTCAGCTTTTCATTAGTGTCTTAAAGCCCGCTGTTTTAAATGGAGGCCATATGAAAATGGAGGCAATTGCTGTTTAGCCAAAAGATGATTTTTAAAAGTATTTCTTTTTGCGCTAGCTGTATAATCTTACGACAACGAAGATAAATCGAATCTTTGGTCTGAGACCTTTTGAACATATTCATGTGTTGTAAATTAATTTGAAAGGACACTTTTGTATTAGAAAAGTTTTGTTTTTATACACAAATGACTTGTGCTAGCAATTTCAACTTGTGAAAAGTGTACATTTACAAGATTAATTTCGTCATTTAATTATATCCTATAATAGTCTATAAATAGTATTGCTTCATTTTATAGAGCTTTACCCGATGTACCATCACATCGCAGATATGATGATTAGGAATTGTTTTTCTCCTCAATTCAATTCAATTCCCAAAGTGTATACTTTTATGCTTTAAATTCTGTTCATATTTTTCAATTAACACCATAGACGAAGAACACCGCAATGATTCAGGAAAGTTTCACTGTAAAATGTTTTTCCCGAAATTATTGACGAAATTATTGAAAATAAGACTTTTTTGGTTTGCCTGTGGAAAAAATTGGCAGATAATGTTGATAATGATTTGATTCATATAAGGTGGCAGATCTATGTTGAAGCTCTTTGGCACCGAATTGTAGAGAGGGTATATTAAGGAGGGGGGCTAACATTTTTGCTGAAAAAGCATAATTTAGGGATTGTTATTATATGATGGGGGGTCAATGTTTAGTAGACAGTATGGGAATACAAAAATTTCAAAATTATTGCATTTAGTTGTGATTTCCTTGCTTGTTAATATTGATCTGCGTTCACAAAGCCAATGCATCGTATTTACTTATCCTTGTTAAAACTTCACAATCTTTGGATCACCAAACTCGGTAGTTGGACTTTCTTCAAAATTGCTACCTTGGGGGGGTGTTTAGTAAATGGAAATGGGTGGTGAAATTTTCAAAATTTTCAATTGGTGGCCCCCCTATTTTCAATCGGACGCCCCCCTACTTTCCGTGTCAAAGAGTAGTGCTTATGAAATAACAATGATATGACAAAACGACCCAAACGGTCAGTTTTTCGTTAATTTTAGATAGAATGAACATAAACAATAAGCTCACATGTTTTTATTGCTCTTTTGAATGGATATCAATTGTTGTTAAGATTTTCAGTCTATTCCCTCCTTATATCCTGATAGATAAATGTTTAGACTTTCCAGCACAACAGTTTGTATAGTTGATCTTTTGGAAAGGTAGTCTTAAAATATAACACATCTCTTTATTCCATTTTCCGATACGAGAATGCTGGTAAAGGTGAATTGGCAAATTTCTATTTGATTTATGAAACTTTAAAATTTTCAATAATTTAGCATTCCATATAAATTCGTCGAATGTAGTATTTCAAGCCTTTTGGCACTTTTTAAATGTATGTGATTAATGGATCATGACGAGATTTGGAAATTTCATTTGTACAGAAACATTTGCAACAGAATTACTATATGTAAATATTTCTTTTTCAATTAGATATTTATTTTATCTTCAAAATTATTTATTAATTCGTAATAGCCACAATTACACATTAAAACTGGCAAGTATATTATTTCTGTGTACAATGTCTGAATTATTTCTGTGTACAATGTCTGAATTATTTATAATTATTTATAATGTTTCATTTTCTAATCTCATATTGACAGCGGCTATTCCCTTGTAAAACCGATCAATGCTGGGAGTGGTCTACTACTGTCCACATACTCCTCCAAGATGAAATCACAATTGAACTAGCACAGTAAGATGTATCTTATACTAAAATAAATTCCTCTACCTACTGATTGTTAGTCAATATATCTACCATCTTGGGAATCCCCTATACAGACTGGCAATGCAGCTTCATGAAGATAGTCTAGTCAGTGCAGTCCAAGAATATAAAACGAATTAGCTTGCCTCATCGTTTAAGGCAGAGACACAGTGCATTAACACCCAAGTTTGCTGCTTTTAATTCAAGGTTTTTGCATTGACCTGAGTTGATTTTATTTTATTGGCTATTAATGTACTAGATGGGTATTCTTGAGTTTCCTGCAAAGGTATTATGAACTCTAGAGTACTCAGTAATCGAGGCTGGCGGTTGAAATGAATTTTGGGGTTGGAAAATGAAAAATGATTGCAATAAACTACTTTTGCAAATTCACAAACTATTCGTTTATTCCACCAATTCAAAGTCTTAAAAAAAAGAAATTTTCATTCATGAAAATCTAAAAATTAATAAATAAGGAGCTGGAAATAAACGCAGGGGCAGGGGAAAAATTTTTTAAATTAGTAATTCGAGGGAGGGGAGACAATTATTTGATTCTCAAGAGCAGTCATCCACATCAAAAATTTGATGGGCTGTTTTAGAGAATTAAAATCACATTAGTCTGGTGCAACATTCGACCAACCATTGCTTTTATTATTTTCAAGAGATGTAATCAAGTACTCTACACTTTCTGCCGTAGTATGATTGCATCATTGTTTTTGGATGGAAGATGTCAAAACTTGTTGCAAGATTTGTCAAGATACATCGATTTCTGTTGCTCGAGTTGCACATAGTGATCATCAACAGAAATAGTTGATTTAACTTTGATAAGATTCGACGCCTCAGTTTCACGTCAAACTGCAGATGCAAGTGTTGTGGAGGATATGTTTAGGAACTGGGGTGCTGGAGCTGCAACTCACAGCCCTCTCAAAATTAAATTCCTACGCCCTTGTCATGAACTAAAGTAATTGACCAGTTTTCATTAATGTGAAATTAAATTTCTCTTTGTCAGACCGATTGATAGTCAAATTAATTCAAATCTGAACTAGCATGTTAGTGAGTTTTCGTCCAATTATAAAAATATACATAGTCTATATAAATCTTAAGAGTCTCGGCAAAAGAATATAGTATTTGCTAATTTGAAATTAACGGTCTGTTTATTGAAAGGAATATGTTTGGAGAATCGGCTGAAATTTGCATTCTCTCAATTCTTCACCTTTACTTTTTTCTTTCTATTTTTCAAGTCATTTTTAGCATTACCAACGATTCCTTTCTAGTGTAATTCTGAACTCTCCTATATCTCATTTACCTTCATCTCGAAGTAGATAAATTTTCTGTCTTAAATAGTTTTCTTGCTAAAATCTCCTTGAAAATAGGAGAGATAAATAATTTCACCTAGTTTGTCCAAAATGGGAAACTGCACAGCTGAAATCCAGCAGTTGTCAGTTCGAATCGTAGCTTTCGTCTTTGAGTCATAACTTCATTCTATCGTCTGTGAAAATTTATTCTCTTTTTCTGTTATGTTTTCTCCAAAGCAAGAAGCGCAGCTGAACATCCAGAAGAGAAACGACTGCTCCATCTGAAAGGTAAAATATTAAATTTAGATTTATTGAAAAGTTGTCGTGATAGTTGAAAGCCTTGCGGCATTTGTTTGTAAACACGAGTGCAGAATGGGAAAGAATCAAAATAAATAAATGTCAAAAAGCTTTTGAGTTCGATTCAATATGGTCAGGGGTGCTTGCACAGGAAGAGGAAAAAGGGGCAAAATTTAACTACCCGGCATCAAAAAGGTTTAACTTCATTGTCATGCATGATATAAATCTTTGTGTTAATTATAGATAACCTTACTAAAAAGGGGACATCTCACCCCTGTCTTTCTTTGGCTTAGGGTAGGGGGCGATCGTCCCCTTTGCTTCCGTGCCGCAGGTGTGCCTAAGATGATGGTATGTCGCTCTCCTGTACAGAATGCTTTCATTGTTGTATTTGTGATAAACAGATGAAGACAAGGCTATGTGAAGCACATTCAAACCATAATCTGCACTCCCCTCCTGTGGGGCGCGCTTCTCAAGAAGGGGGTGCGATGCAATGTCAGAGGGGGCGCGTATGGCCCCTGGGAACAGGCATACATGTACAAGCTTAATAGATAATGGTCTTACTTATAGCGGGTGGGGGGCGCGAAGACATTTCTCTTTCCATTGGGGGGCCTTTCAAAAAATAATTGAGAAGCACTGGGTTAAGGCAGTCCCTAAGGCCTCCCAGGCCCCTAAGCCTTAAAGTTGTTCAGGATGGGACCCTAATCTTTCTGAGGGCTGTTATATTAGTGCTATTAAATTGATAAATAAATTTGGGAAATGAGTAAAAGAAACTGTTACTCTATCAACACCTACCTTTTCATTTATTAAAGTCTGTTTGTTGCTAACAGCATTAGTAGGTTGCATGGCAACAATTCCATCTGCCTTATGCTCTTCCGTTGCTGTTGGCGATGTATCCGATATCCCATCACCCATTTCTCGATTACCAAAATGCATCGTTGTTTTGAAGTTTTCGCAGATGCTTTCATATCCAACCTCTCCTTTTATCAAATCTTCGTCCTTAGCAGCAATTTGATCTTCTTTTGTCATTTTATTGTCATTACTATCGCTCGTAATTTCGCTTTCGATGCTTTCTTGCGACCCATTCTTATGATGCGCAAATCTCTTCGGTGAACTGCAGTAGCATCGTAACCAACCAGAGGACCATAAATGAGAATTTTCGCCAGTTTCCTGGCTGTTTACGTCAGAATTGAAAACTGATTTATCAAAACTCTTTTCCGACCAGAAGAAATCTTCACAAGAGCTGCAGGATTCAGGGCTCGTTGTTGAAACTGGAAACTCTTCTGTCGAGCTGGAGTTCTCTGATTTGTCCACCGCGCAGTTGCGAGAGCCCAAAGCATCGAGCCTTGCTTTGTTTTCCACTTGCAATCTTTGCAGAGAGTATTCTGATCTCAAACGATAGTTGTCGAACTCAGTCTTGAGATTCTGCAATGTTGCTTGAAGTTTCTCGTTGTTTATATGTTCATAGTCAAAGCGATGTTGCAGCTCACTAATTTTCTGTTCGTATTCTAAACGTGCTTGTTTTGAAATTACAACTGCAGATCGAAATGGTGGCTTGATGGAACTCATCTCTTCCAAGTCGTTGCTCGTAGGTAGAGGAAGTATGGGCATGTTATGAACGTCAGAAATTTTCATTTGGTTCATAAGAATCTGTCGTAGCATTTTGATTTCTTTCTGGTACTGTCTTATCAATGCATCTTTGGGATCTTCATTAATTCTTGGCCTATTTTTAATGTTCTTCGCTCGGTTTGCGTATCTCAATGTACTAAGTGTTTCATGATAATTATTTGCACCAGGACTCAGACACGCAATCATCAAAGTCCTTGAATTCCCACCAAGAGAATCTTGAAGCAGACGTGTCAGTTTAGATGCTCTGTATGGAATATGCTTGCATTTCTCGTTTACCAACGCCGAAATTACGTTGCCTAATGCCGATAGCGATAGATTTATTTTCGTGGCTTCTTTCAAGCGCTCTTCTCCTAGTTTCGCCTTGCGCTGCCTTTCGCTGCCTGCCAAGTCAACTAAATTCAAGCGACCAGAGCGAAAGTGTTCTTTGTTGTCTCCTTCGCTTGTGAAACACAGCTCAAAATCGATGATGAAAATGCAATGAGACCGCGAGGAGTCTGGGTTCAAAGCTGTTGCACCAAGTGCGCGATTCCAACTGCCATATTCGACTACCTCTTCCATCTCCTCCACTGTAGTTACTTCTACCGAAGATAGTCCCCTAACATAAACTCCTTTCTCTGGATGTTCTTTAATGTCAAGCTTATATCTATTACCTTTGTTTAGAAGATCTCTGATTTCCTCATTGTAAATCTCAAGATAGGAGGCCCGGATTGTGTAATAAGTAACATCTGTTACCTGGATGTTTTCAAAAATCTGATCAATTGCTCTGTTGATAATACCACGTTGCATGTTTACCGTTTGAAGTCCCTGCATTGAGAACGTTTTTCCGCATGATGTTTGCCCGTATGCAAAAACGCATCCATTATAGCCTTCAAGAACACTTTCAACCAGTGGCCCAACAAAGTCGGTATAGATCTCCTCGTTTGTTGAATCTGCATCGTACACGCCGTCAAACGTAAACACTTTTCGTGGGCTGCTTATTTTGTCGCCGGGTTTTCGTAGAATGCAAGTCCTCTGCATTGGATCAACAGAGAGGACAAATTCGGTGTCGTTTGAAACCTCTACTTCATTGAGAGGACGACATCGAACAATGACCTTTACACACTCACTCATTGCCTCTTTGTTTGCCGTGCTGCGAAAAAAGATAAAACATTTTTTTGTAATCCATCGAATTTAATTTTTTCTGCAAATTATAGTTTTGTTCTTTAGATATATGTGCCAGGGTTTCATCAGTGGTGTTTTAATCTAAAGTAAACAATGATATTACAAGATATTCGGATCTAGATTAAACGAACATAACTACATTCAATGTATATAGCTAATGTCTAATTTCAGTATAATTTCATCCAAGTATTGTCCTCCTGAAGAGGTTTATTATTGCATTACAAATATACCATATGCATTGACAGGAATATTCAATTCAAAATGCTGAAGAAGCAAAGAATACTAGAATGAAAGTTGGCTTCGCTAGTAATAAGAGCTGAGTTTCTCTTGTTAGCATCCACAGTTTGACTATCTTACGAAAATATCATCTAAAGTAGAATGAAACTTTATTATTAGCAGAAGATTATTGGCAGAAGATCAAAATCAATGTTACCAATTAATTTCCAAGCAGTCAAAGTCGTTGCAAAAGTGAACTCGTCCAACGGTGTTATTTTTTGTCACACATGTAGGTTGTCAGACGTGAGGTTGAAAACCTTGAGCTAGGTGTTCGTTTTGTGTATTGCAGTTGGGTTCCTTTTTTGTTTGTCTAGTTTTCTTCTCTTTATTGTCAATAGTATCTTGATCAGTAATTGTCAGTTCCTAAGGTTGTATTTTAGTCATATAATTTTATGAAAATGAGAGTTCAAGACAGCTTGCAGCAGATGAAGATTGTGCTCCAGTTTTCGTGAATCAGTAGCCCTGATATGTTCTTTCTTCGTAGCAAAATTTCCACCATCAGTTTCACTCATCAGCAGATTTCCTCTCACAATAAAGAACTTTGTTAATAAGCGACATTGCTCCTTTTTTGGCGCTAATTTGCACCAACATGATATCGATTTCGCTGTCAAAATTCTGCAAAACGTTTCTAGTATCACATTTGTAGGTCACTGCACTCTGGTAGATGTTTGTAGGCATGTCCAGTGCATCTTCAATTGTCGTTTGAAATTATCTATTAGACAGCAGGGATAAAGGTTGTGAACTCTACTCAATGTGGTTAGTCATTCGAAGCTTACTGTGTAATTCGAGGTTAATTAAGTTACCAACAACTCTACAACTTATTGCAATAACCGTAATCGGAGTTACACGCAACCCGTACCCTGTCTGCACTCCACCAAGCTCTGGTGGGATACTTTAAGTATGGTCTAATTTAAATGCTAGATTTGCTATCTGTCTGCGTACCTCTATATATCTTCCTCTCTATCTCTCTAGTTATCTATCTATCTCAAGGATGTAGGAAGCATTCAAAACATGGGAGCACTTGCATTCAGGGGGCACACTCACAGGTAAAGAAGGGAAAATATGTAGCCTAAGAAGGAGCACTTTATTTATGAATTTTAAGGAAAGTGGGGGGACGTGCCTCCTGTGCCCCTGGTTCCTATGTCCCTGATCTATCTTTGTTTCTTTCTTTCTCAACTCTCTTCCTTCCTACAATCTATCTCTGTTTGTCTGTCGCAAGAAATCCACCGCAAGCTAGTAGATAATCCCTTATAATCTTAAGGGACTTCTGTGTTTTGTAATAGTATTACTGCTCAAATCTAGACTAGCTCAACATCTCATTATCACAGGATAATGCAAATAACTTGATAAAAATAACCATAGATTTAACAGCATAAGGAGAAGGTAAAGATTGTACTGAACGACTTCGAGCTAGTTCATACGATGAGCCATAGATGACCCGCACCTATTATAACTTAACCTATGCATTTAGCAATTTGAGTAGTCAAGTTCATCTTCGGTTCAGCGTATGAAACCACAGAAAAGCATGGGCTCGAGCTACAGTCACGCTGTTCATTAGTTCAACACTAGCTCATTCCCTTCGGTCGTGCTATTGCTGAACTAATGCTATGATAGGTTGGGCTCATCTCGACGGCTCATCGTATGAACTACCTCTTATATACTATTGCCCTTTTCAATAATTATTTCATGACTTTTTAGCTCGACTTGTTACATCGAAGAGGTTCATGCATTTTCTATGCCCCGTTATTAGAGATAAGTCTGGGACGTGTTACTTTTTTCCTACGTATTTCTAAATAGAGTTATCCTCTGAAAAATAGTTCTTTCCGCCAGTCATATGATATCTGCGGATTAAAGAGTTAGGACACATCCAGCTTGTGGTTTTAGGTTTGGGCACATTATTAAAATTCAGCTATATTTGCGTATTTTATGAGTACAACAAGTCATGCAGTTGCTAAATGGACAATATGCGATTCATTTGCAATTTCTCTTGGTTAGAAAGAATGTATATTACTAGAGGAACTGATGTAGTCATCCTGAATACCATGTGATTATCTTGCGCTACGTAATGTCACTGTTTGTCGTTGTACCTTAAGTCCCTGTCTACATTTCTATTCAGCAGCACTCTTGTGCCAAGTTTTGTCGCTGTTTCGTTTTAACGTTACAACTGGACCGGCATTGCTTTAATGTATGAACAATTTGCTATGCTCAGTGTATGTGGCTGGATGCAAGACAATTTCTCATAGTAACTCAGTTTACTGTATGTCCACATTCAACGTATTGCAAAAAAAACAAAATTTTACCTGTCCTGCATGTCGCTAACTTTTTTATTCCTACCTTTTACATCTATAATTTTCATTGCCCTCGTTTAAACCATGTTTTACAACTTTTCATTACTATAATCGAAGTTCTCCAAGCTTGGTTTAATGAATTGCTTAACCTTAATAATATTTTAGGCCATATTTGGAATTCAACGACCAATCGATTTCATTCTAGGTTGGCCTTGTCGCCCTCCAAAGTATTAAAACTTAGTGACATTTAGCTCTTATATGTTTACCTTTCATCTGACCTTTCCTTGGCTTCCGGTTCATTATCTTCCATCTTGTTTTAGCTTCGAGTTTGTGCCGTTTATAAGTAGATCACTATGTTTTGAAATGCCCTTTGCCACACGCTTTACATGGTGCTTCCCATTACCGCATTTGACTGAAATTCTGTTTACTTGTTTTTAAGCAGAAACTCAACGAGCAGCGTGGATTTCATCTCTCGCATGGGCTTCATTTTCAGCGCGGGAAGACAGTTTTCAACCTCTTATTTCAAGGCCTACCGTGATCTTGAGATGGTGTTGTCTCAAGCTTTGAGTAACATACTCACATGTTTTCCAGTTTCTTGGCTTTTTGATCGTTGGCTATTTGTAGTTTAGCAGCAGGTTCATTGTTTTCGAATCACAGTAAAGTTTTATTCAAAGTTTCATTTCTTGCAATTATTACGCTTTGATATCCTATTGCTAAAAAATATTTAACGTAATTGCATCGTCATTAAATTCAGACATATTATATTAGATATTTCATTTGAATTTCTTTCAATTTTTCTATATAAGAAAGTTTGGATCCAAGTCCACAGGTAGAAAGAAGCAATGTAATTTCAACACCCGCTATGGCAGGTTGCACCCATTGAACTATGGGTGCACCAGTGTGTCTCGTACGAGGGTAGCCTCCCCTTCCTAGTTACTGGTGTGTTACGATGGTGTGTGTTAGCTCTATCTCTATTATGCCCCTTAGCCTCTATTATAGATATAGACGCAAGGTTAGAGGCGTAGATATTGGGGACCTGGGAGGTGAAATGCCTCTCTATGGAGCTAGACTGCTATTTTGTTGGACAATTTCTTATATTGTCTAAAAATAATCATGTAATTCTCAAAATAATTATGAAAAACAAATGCATATTATATTCTTTTTCACGATGTATTGCCCCTTTTGCTATTTGGACTTTGATATTTCCTTTCACTTTGATCAATAATTATATTATATCACAATTAGACTGAATTGTCATGTCTCCATTTTCAAAAATTTGGGCGTGGCTGTAAATGGACCACACCCACCTTCTGACATTGCACCTAGAGCCCCCCTTGTTAAAATTTTCAAAAATCACCCCTGGATTCATGTAGTACAAAATAGCTACAACGACAAAGCATTATTAAAAAATTGCAAAATTGTTTCCAGGGGTGGCAAAAAGCTGGCATTTTATTGCCGAGGGGTAGCATTTGCCACATCATGCCACCCCCGGGTCTACTCTGGTTAGAAGACATTGACGAAAGAGTTTCAGCATTTCATGCCTTGGAATTCGAAGTTGAAATGAGCTTTCAAAATATACTCTTTGAAGGAACAGAATGCAGAAAGACGAATCTATAAAATGGTCTCATAGTACAATTGTGAAAGTACATAACAATGAATGATGAATAGGATAATTTTCCTATATTATTATATATTGGTTTGGAATGCCAGAATGTTTTAGTTCTAGCTAGAAGACCATTAGATCGATTTAATTTGCAGAAGAGCCGAACTACCAAGCGGCAAAATATATATTACAAAATGTCAAATTATAATATACGACACGATATACCCGATGAACACAGTCCATCTGATGACTGCACAAGCACGAAAATCTGAGTAGCAGAAATACACGTTTCATTTTATAAGAAAGTTTGTTAGCACAGTACTGAAACTTTCTTAACTTTTTCACGATTCCAGTATCAAAACATTCTTAAAACTTTCTTAGCAAATTTTTTTGAATTCAAATGTTTTGTGCATGGACATTGGAGGAAAAGCGAATAGCTCCATGTACACCTGAAGTTATGATAAGTTGGTAGGTCGTGGGTTTGAGCGCCGGCCGAGTCATACCCAAGACTTTTAAAAAATGGTACTCACTGCCTTCTCGTTTAATGCCTTGACTTTTTTTTGAAAGTGTCAGAGAAAAGCCTATATAGCATAAATGACATTTTGTACACAGATAAATCGCAGTATTAAGATTTACGAACTTTCCTAAGTCTCAAAAATGCAGTACTGAACTTTCTTTTTTTAAGCAGTCGATTACAACTTTCTTGTAAACTACTCTCTTATAAACAAAAGAACGTTTATTTGTCTTCAACAATTATACTATACTATAGTATACTATACTAAACTATATTATACAATACCATACTACACGTTTTTTTTATAAGAAACCTAGCTCAAGGCCTAGTACTAAAAGTTTCTTAATTTTTGGCCACATTTTAGTTCTAAAAAGTTTCTGAATTTAGCGAACTAAATTTCTGTGAAAGTACCCATCAAATGACTAAATATATAATATTATGTTAAAAAAGAGACAGGAATTGACTTACTAGAACACTATTTGCTCCAATGAATAAATCAGACACCATTCGTAGCTTTTTCAAATACAGGTTTACAACCATCAAGAGTTTCGTTTACATTTTCGTGAGTTTTTGTAAACAGGATAATTTTCTGCGACTAAACGGGTTAAAAATGCTTCTACAGTTGAAATTCCACGCAGATGACATAAGTGAGAGAGTTAAGCAGTGAAGTTCAGTGGGTAGGGATATTGCTAACTGTAAAGAGTACCGAAGCACATCATTTGCAGAAGCGAGCAGAACAGGTTATACGGCTTGTCAGCTGGTTTTATCAAATCAAAGCAGATATCACCACCATTGACTGCTTAAATCAATTGTTTGAGCTTAATAGGTGTATAAACATAATTATGTACTATAATGCACTTGATTCTATATATGCCGCACCCTTGTTAGCTATGCAAGCATCTGTGCAGCTAAAATACTAGTCAAATCTATACCAAAAATGTGTATCATTCGAAAAAGCATCACACTTCATCTTGATATTCCCACAAGCTTTAATTGAACAACATTGCTATTTTGCATCTCTCATTAGAGGTAAGAAGTTGAATGTAGGGTATACAGTTTACCTTTGGTATATATATTCTTGGCTGCTTGGGGTTTTTGTTTTGAGTGTTTATGCGCTATATAGAACTAAGTTAAGCTGGACAGTTTGCTAATTTTGGAAAATTACATGACTGTGCAACACTTAAATGTAGAATATATACAAGACGCAACAACCTTTGCAAGTTTGATGATATCCCATTTCCCCTTTGTATTTTTTTGATTCATTTTCTCAATGGAGGTATCCCATATCCCTTTCGTTTTCTCTGCAATTCACGTGTCATTGGCAATACACTCTTGTTGTAAAAATAAAGCTAAAAAGAATGTTGAGGCCCAGAATCGCTCGAATTTAGGAAAAATTTAAGAATAATTCAAGGCTCAAGCTTGATTAAGGCTTAGAAATTTTGTGTATTTGAGTTTTTATAGTTCTCTATTTTCGATTTTGCACTGTCGATACAATATTTATTATTCTGTTCCACTTTTGTTTTGCTTTATGATGAGTAAGACATCAACAAAGCTTTGAATATATTTCTTTGATTCTCAAGCAAAGTTACACGTACGGTATTCAAGAATAATTTAGGAATATCCTAAGGCTCAGAGCCAGAAAATTAAGAATACACGTTTTTTTTTATAAGAAAATCATTATTTTACCTGAGCCTCAATTTTCTTAACATTTCCCGAAATTGAGCCTGAGATTTTCTTAACTTTTTCTTAACTTTTACTGAAATTTACTGGCTAGAATGGTATACACTATCGTTAATAATATTGTATACTTGAATTTGAAGTCCATCTTTAACATTTTGAATGCAATAACGACGAAATACCGCTTTTTGGCCTATAAAAACACTTAATTTTGGAAATTGAGCCTCGTGATTTTCTTACGATTTTCTTAAGATTTTGACGATTTGAGCCTCATTTTCTTATAAACTTTTTTCTTATAAAAAAAAAACGTGTATTGAAGCTCAGCAAAAATCATTTATTATTATAAAAAAGAATGTATAAGAACGTAATGTTCATTTGGATATTTAGATGTAGATTTCTTGCTTTCGAGTTCTTTTTGGGGTACATTTTACATTGTACCATTTATGTTGTGTTATGCTGAACTAGGGTATTTCTACACTATTTTTCACTCAAAAATGATAAAAAAAGTCTTAGGTTCAAGACAAAAGAAATTTAAAGCTCTGAGGCGCAACGAAGAAGTTGATACACGTTTTTTTATATAAGAAAATCATTATTTTGCCTGAGCCTCAATTTTCTTAACTTTTCTCGAAATTGAGCCTGAGATTTTCTTAAGTTTGTCTTAACTTCTACTGAAACAAACTGGCTAGAGTGGTTTACACTTTCGTTAATAATATTGTATGCTTGAATTTGAATTCCATCTTTAACATTTTGAATGTAATAACGACGAAATACCGATTTTTGGCCTATAAAAACACTAAATTTTGGAAATTGAGCCTCGTGATTTTCTTATGATTTTCTTAAGATGTTGACGATTTGAGCCTCATTTTCTTATAAACTCTTGTCTTATAAAAAACATGTATTCTTTTAAAAAATTGTGTGTTATACCCATGGGGATAGGAGCTTTTCTGCCCGGAAGAGAAAGGAGATCTGGAGAGCAGTCAGAAAATGTCCTATTACTCTTCAAGGGAAATTCCGATCCAGCCCTCTTTCCATCCATCTCCTACTCTTATGCTGCTAGCTGCAGACAAGATGGAGTTATTTTGAAAGAAAATTGGAGTTATTTACTTTACTTCCAATGAACTCAGTGTTTCCATTTTTAGGGAAATGTCCTGAGTCTGAGGAAATTTCTACCCTTCAAAGGAAATTCTCAGGAGAATTCCAAAACGATCTCAGGAAATTTGATGCCTTGCAGAAAGAAATGTGAAGACTTTTCCCAAAGAACACTGCCGCTAGTTAGTTGTGACTTTAATACTTCAAAATGTCAACAGAAATCTTTCTGACTGATTTTATGATAATATATTTTCGACTTCAATCTATTTTGGCTATCGACCCGATATTAATACGCATTTGAAAATATGCTACTGTAACGAGTCTTTTGGTGGTGGCGCTTCTCAGTAGCTATTTTTGTGCATAGTTTGTAATTTCAAAGTTGTGCATACCAGACATCACAATGCAATATATGACTACGAAAATCTTGTTAATCTTTTGCATAACAGTTTTTCAATGCGTGAAACATTCTTCTCTAAAAAAACCCAGTGTTTAGGGTTGGAAGGTAACTGTGCACAACTGATGCTAATGGTCTCTAGGAAAATGCCAAAAAATTCCTAACAAAATTATAAAAGACTGTGAAAAAATTATATTGAAATGGTATATATTGACGACAAAAGATAAAAAATGAGCTAAAATAAGCCTTAATTGGCGGTTTATTATTGATATCATGTATCGCTCAATTTTCAACAAGAGTTTGGAAATACTGAAGGTGAAAGACTTGAGATAATTGTTAGTTTGTAATTGTAATGCGAAAATTATATGTTCTCCGCATTTTTGTAAAAATGTGCCGTAGGGATAACAAAGTGCTAAGGCCTTATTTTCCAGTAATCAGAAACTTAGAAAAATTCCAAGAAAATGAACCCAGGACATTTAAAATGCTGACATACTTCCTCTGCCATTGTTCATGATGAGGAGGGAAACGGTCTGATGTGGGATTCCCGTCTCTCTAGTCCGCAAAGTGCCAAAAAATTGGGACAAAGGAAATTCCCAGGAAGTTTGACGCTTCGCCAATCAGATCTCAGGAAATCTCAGGAATATCTGGGTCTGGAAATGGGAATTTCAATGTAGACCCTGAGGAAGCACTGAATGAACTACACCTCCCCTTCTCTGTAGAACGTCCCTCCCATACATGGTTATACCTGCTCCATATATGGATTGCTGACGTACTGCCTATTGTTATGTGTTTGTAGGCCATTGTAGAAGACATAAAGTCGAACGATCGCTCAGTACAGACCTTTAGTGTCCGTTTGCAAGGATGGCAGTAAGAGGGAGAGCAAGCACAGTGTTGTCTGACCTGGTAAGTTGGTTCAGAGTCATGCAAATTATCCTTTTATCTAACTTTTTGGTGTTTTATATGTTTTTCAATATTTTTTGATGGTTTGCTATTTTGACGTAGGCCAAAGTCCTTCAATGTACTGGGACAAAACCTAGAACAATTTCTACATCTTGCCTTTGTGGCAAACCAAACCCATATGATCATACACAAGAAGGTCCAGATAAGGTAACTTTTGTCTTTTTTGTGTTAATTGTTTAGTTTGAATTTCTTTGCCTGACAATTAGGAATCTCCTAGTAGGAGGTTCAGCTGGCTCATGGGTGCTGCACTTGTTTTCCTTTAAAGTGGATCCTCTTCCGCTTTGTATGCAAAAAATAGAATGAAGGTTCATTTCGTAAGGTTTATGATGTTTTCTTTTCATCAGAATAGTAGCAATCAACTAAGTAAGTCAAAAATATTTAGAAAAGGCTACCACGCCCACATTGAAGGCATCCACATTTCGTAATTGCATATCACTCAGAAAAAGTTCACACAGTTTGTGAAAAGCCCCAAAACATAATACGATATAAAGAAAATCACACAAATTGTGTAAAATCACAGAAATTCTTAATTATCCCATGTACTTTTTTTATAAAGTGATGCACAGCTCTTTATTACAGAGCTTACCTCGAGTTATTGTTGTAATTTCGTTGTTGTGGTTGGTATTTTGAGTGTTTCATAGATTTTCGAAGCACGACGACCACCTTTGAAGCACTCTAAAAATCCCACCCAGATGATCGTAGCCCGTTTTCGCAGTCAAAGCCCCATTAGTACGAAGCAATATTATCTATACGTACTCAAAGAGAAATATTGGCAGGATCGTTTTATATTTCTGACCACGAGCCTCATGGGTCATGTGGCCTCTCATCTATTACACAATCTTTTCTTGCGAAATGTGCAATCACTACCTTGATTTCTTTTCTGCATGGCTAGTTCTTGTTTCATTCTTGTTGACATGGAAATATTGATATCCCGGTGTATCATCAACTTTGTGGTGAGGTCAGCAAGGGTGCTGAAAATCCTCACAATGAATATTTTCGTTCTCCAATAACATTCGGTAAACAAGTTGAGCTTGGAAATAACCCAATAGCTCTGTTACTCACGTGGACACAGAATAGTAATGATGCTCCAGTGTGCAGCAGTAGCTGTTTTTCAAGACAAATCAGGGGGCAAAGGGGCTGAATTTGCCAAGTATTTTAGGAGAAATAGGTGCATTTGACAAATATATGTGAATATTTGTTGATTACAATTGTTTTACGGGAGAAAAGGTTACAGGAAAATTGAGGCTCAAATCTGGCCTTTGTTTTTACTACTTCTGCACAAAATTTGCCAACTTGATGGCACTTGGAGGGACATTTTGTCCCATTTGCCCCCCTAATAGCTACTACTTGTGTGCACAAAACTTGATGACCCCTGAATTCTAGGTGGGTGGATGGATGGTTAAGATGGGTGAATATCCCCTTTCATGGACAGTTATCTGCCATTTGGTATCTTTGTATTTTTGAATAGGGCAATTAAGTTGTGGTTAGATAAGTTTTCTCTGCATAGTTTGTTTCCATTTCTGCAGGTTGCCATTGAATAGATTGCAACATAATCTATTTTTGGCTTTGCAAGTATTTTGGTAGGTTGAGCTCATAGCAATCTTGTGGAAGAATTTTGATGCATCTTTACTACAGGGGTGTTGTGTATTCCTACTATAGAAAATCCGAATTTAGAGCATTTAGGGATGGTTTCTTAGATCATAGCTCCATAAGATTGGTTAGAGCTTTTACAGTAAATTATTCAAACTAGTGAAATTTGTTGGTGGTAATTATCTCCTTTTAGATCGAAAATCAGCAAAAAAGAAATGAAGATGCTGGAAGCTTCACAGAATTAGTCAGAGATTTTCTCAACCCAAAAGATTTCTATGGAGCTGTGCGAAAACATGGCATTGACTTCTTCTGTGGTGTCCCAGATTCTCTCTTAAAAGAGTTCTGTGCGTATGTCAGTGCAAATGTTCCAGAAGATAATCATATCATTACAGCAAATGAAGGGACAGCAATTGCTGTAGCATCAGGGTATCATTTGGCAAGTGGAAAGACTGCAATGGTGTACTTGCAGGCAGGAATTTCATAAATTTACATCTTTTTATTTTAGGAAAAACTTTGCATTTAGTATTTTGATTTATGAGCAACTGGGAGTAATAAAAGTAGATCTAAACATGTCTCTCACAGACCATCGATTTGGACTATATTAGGCAAGCAGGTCACACTACTTCCTTGGATGGTTTCACTTTTATTAGTTGAACTGAATAATTCATTGACCTCCTTATTCATGAAAGCCTTCTGTTCAAAAGGGATAGACTTGTCCTTAATTCTCTGCAGTCAATTATTTGCCTGGTTCTTTTTTAATCACTTCCTTGAACTTTCTTTATCTTCTTTGTTAAATAGTTTACTTATTCTTTACACAATACTTTTTCCTCTGGTGTCTTTGATTGTGTCCATCTATGGGTGTTTTTTGCTGTCACTGTTTTTAATGTGGTCATTGACCTTACTTCTCTTTATATAACAGTGTTTGGTTTGGTTCCCTGCCTTAGTATTTATGGGGACTCTAGCTTAAATCAAAGCATTTATATCAATGGATTATTCACCATCATGTTTTTGAAGTCACTGGATTAGGCTATATTATCAGATTACCAGTGCTAGCAGTTAGCTTTGCTTCTTGTTTCCATATTTATAATGACGCTGTATTTCTTATCTTCAGTATTTTGTGATAGTTAGAGAAGGGGAGGATGCAATTAGTGGAGGAAGGCACCTGCATTGTTTAACAAGGAACAACTTTAAAAGTAATTTGTGGATAAAAAGCAAATAGTCTTGAGAAACACTCTTGAAAGTTGTGTTTTGCAACTCAATGTTTGTAAAGCTGTTCTTCTTTGCATCATAAAGCTTTCAAACAGCATTCAAAGCTAAACATGGACAGTACATGAACAACTTTTGCCCCTATTAATTAAAAGTTGGAAAATTAGTACATAGTTTTGCCTTTCCTGATTGCGTTATTTGAATACATGCTTATTGCAGTGGACTTAGAAACCTGTGAACACATTTGGTTGTGTAACCTTAGTTCTTTTTAGCTACAGCATCATTTATGGGTTCCCTGAAAATACTTAGATGTAGTGTAGAATATGTAATAGCAATTGGTAGTGTGGCAGAGCCAAATGTAAACGTCTAAAACTGTGTGAAGTTGCACTTAAAGAATATACCCCTCTACTTTTATGATATTGCCATGCCAATGGTTGACTTGCTTAGCGTGTGTTATTAGAACCTGCTTCGTATTCCGTTTGTGCACATAAAAGGTTAGTTGTTAACTAATATGGATATTTGAAATCTGTTTTAGAATTCTGGTTTGGGTAATATTGTGAATCCATTAATGTCACTGGCTGTTCCAAGTGTCTACAGCATCCCAATGCTGCTGTTTGTTGGCTGGAGAGGTGAACCAGGCAAAAGAGATGAGCCACAGCATGTTGTACAAGGAAAGGCAACACCTGGATTATTGGGTAACATTACATTTTTATTTGCAGTTTTATTTATAGATTTTTACTTTTAGTTGGTATTTACAATTATTTACTTCTGAGCTGTGAAAGGAACAGTGACTATTTACTAAGATCTTTTTTGATATTATAGCTGCAAATTCCTGCCACAAATTATTGGTTTCAAAATTGTCTTTTCTTTAGCTCTCCTATTGCAGAGTACAGACTGCATTTGGAATATCTTTTGAGAGCATTATCCTTTTCTTTCTATTGGCATTTTTAATTATGTAGCTTAATCTAAGCTTTCTGTGCTCACTTTCTGAGGTGTTTTGTTTTGTTTTCATATAGCTGCCTGTGGTATTCCATTCCAAGTTTTGCCTGATTATATTGAAGGAGCTGAACAGGTGTGTACCTTTAAGTCACTATAGATAAAGCAAAAACTGTATTGATTGCAAATTTGTTGTGTGTGTTTGTGTACATGTGTATATGTGCATGCATTTATTGTAGCTTTAAAAGATATGATTGTCTTTTATTCAATTAGAAAACCTTCATTGACTCTTTCATCAAATTTGTTTTATTTGTTTAGCAAACCTATGTTTGCTCTTGAGATTGGTATTTTGATGAGTCTAGTTACCCAGTGCTGAACATAGTACTTCAAATACTTAATGTTTTTCCTTTTTGGAATCTTTGTCAATTTTCATATACCAGCAAATATAATAAACAAATATATTTTGCACTTGATGCTATCTCTTAATAGCAAATTTTGGGGTTTGATATTGCCATTTTTGGGGAAGCAAGGCATTTCTGCATTTCCAGTTTTTGCATTCTATGTAGCTAAGCTCAAAGAATTCAAGATTGTTTGGACCTTTGATTTATGTTCTCTTCTTTGCTCTACATTGAGCTTCACTGTGACCCAACTCTTGTACCTCTGTTATTCCTCTTTCTCTATGGTGATTGCTTGTATCATAGGGAAGGTCATGGTATTGCTTGGTACTCCATCTCTTTGTATAGATTTATTTCCATTTCTCCTCTAATGGATATGTTTCTCATAGAGAGACTGCAAAAGTCACTCTTGGAGACAAGATTGAGCCTCCAGTTATGATGTCCAACTGTACAAGATTATGTTAGGTCATACAGTTTTATTTAATGTCAGAAAAGGTTGAGGGATACTAGAGTAGGTTTTCTGGTATGTTGTAGAAGTATACTTGTGATTATTCCATAAATGAGGCATTGATTTTTAAGGCAAACTTTTTCAGAAAAGAGTAATTTTGTAGTTTTGTTTTTTATTTTTGGTTGTTTCATATTTTTTTATTGGGCTTTAGCTTTCTTTTTATACTTGTCTGTTGGGTGGCTCAGAGATAGTCTAGTTAGGACAATGGTTAGGGTTACATTGTTCTTAACACTGAGCAATTTCACTTTTGGCCATGCTGTTCAGATTGACTCTATATAAAAGGTTATCTGTGCAGCTAGTCTGTTCATGATGGTGACCTTCTTACTGTAGTATCAAATAACTTCATACTTTATGATGTAAATTTTTGCTCTTATAAGAGTAAGTACTCTGTGCTTCAGTTACAGAAAGCATTGATATTAAGTCTCACTTTTGCTGAGTAATACTTCCTCCTTGTTTTAGGCCTTGTATACAGCGAGGAAGCATATGGAAGTTTCAAAAGGACCATACTGTTTATTAGTTCGAAGGCAAACATTTTTGCCTTATAAGTTAGAGAAGAAACCACCAATGTAAGTTCCTTCATTTAAACAAATTATATTGATTTGATTTTCATTAGCTTGGCATAAAAATTGTTAATCTCTTTCATTTTATGTTTTTTCAGGTTTCCACTAACTAGGGAACATGCAATTCAAAAGATAGTGGACTGTCTCCATGATCGGGATGTGGTTGTAGGTACAACAGGAATGCTATCAAGGGAGCTATTTGAATATCGAGAGGCAAAAGGACAAGGACATGAGAAAGATTTCCTTTGTGTTGGTAGCATGGGACATGCATCTGCAATTGCCTTGGGAATTGCTACTCAACGACCAAGGAGACAGGTAAAGTAACTCATAATTATCATAAAATTAGCATGTAAATATGTACAACATGGCTGATTGATGACATGTTCATTATTCAAACTTTGTACAGTGCATAGAATGTTTACTGTTAGCAACTGTTCCATTTAGATATTACAAATGCTTTCAATTTTGGAAAGAAACCTAATTGGCTTCTCTTTATATAATGCTTGATGCCATTTTTGGTTTGAAAATATTCCCTTATCTCTCTGAACAAAACACATATTTTGACTTAAAAAATAACAGTTTGTTATTTTCAACTAGGTTTTCTGCCTTGATGGTGATGGTGCTGCCATTATGCATTTGGGCAACCTGTCAACAATAGGCCATAATTCTCAATCAAATTTCAAGCATATTGTCATAAACAATGGAGCACATGATTCTGTTGGAGGACAGCCTACTGATGCTGCTGATGTGGAAAATTTCAGGTTCACTCAGGTTGCCCTAGGACTTGGTTATAAGCAGGTATTAATTATTTTGCATATTTAGCAGGTATTAATTATTACGCATATTAATGCCTTTATTGCTAACACAGACATTCAGGGACAGGAAAATCAGCTTGTTTTACATGTAGGAGCTAAAGAGCTGCTGTATTTTCAATGGCAGATAATAATATATAATAATTGATTTATTTACAGTAGGCTAAGATTACATAGCTATAGAGCTAATTTACTCCTACTCTAAAACATGAAGGAAAGCAAATATAAATACTTCACATATTCTCAAAAAATGTAAAAAGATGAAAAATGAAAATGGAGATTACTAGGTCAAGAAACCAACTTGCGCTATGTAGTGCTTACAAAGTCTACAGGGGCATTTTTCTGACCTTTCCAATGCTTGATAAAGTGTTGAAATCGTACAAAGTTCTGGAATTCTTGGCTTAAAGCAATGCTCAATGCTCCACTCCAGTTAGCAGTTCTTAGAAATAGCTGGAATTCTGATCATCCCAACAGTAACATTTTTTTCATGTAGTGAAAATCATGTCAGAGTCAGAAGCTTTTCAGTACTATAATTTCGAATATCTTGTACAGTGAACAGTATTGACAAACTTGATACAGCTTCTTACTTACAGGGTCCGTTTAAAAGTTCCTTAGATTTAATTTACGTTTTTAAGAAGGTTTAAAGCCTCCTTAAATTACTCCATTTTAGTAAAATCTCTTTATTTGTAGTCAATTTTTAGGGGAGAGGATCTTTAACTAAAGATTTATTTAGGAAGTAACCGGAGTGATGGCCCAGTGATAGAGCGGTTGCCTCACAACCGGTAGGTCGTGGGTTCGAGCCCCGGCCGAGTCATACCAAAGACTTTAAAAATGGTACTCACTACCTTCTCGTCTGGTGCTCTTCATATGAGAATGGAGTGGGAAAGTTAAACTGGCGGAGCTACCAGTGGACCAGCCCCCCCGCTGTAGCTTTCACTGCATTCGCAGACGCGTGGCCTAGGGCTATAGAAGCGGAGATAGGCACCGCCCCATTGGGCGCGGGAAAGGACATTGACTTTTATTTGGGAAGTAATTTACCTTAGAAATTTTTTTTTGGCCTATAAAAACTTCTTAATCAGTTTTGCATTTTTTTCTACTCGCCCTGACAAAAACCCTGTATTTAGATTCTTCATTAGAACCAAGTTACTTCTGTTTATAGCGTCTTGCACTTTTATAGAATTTTGTAGCAAGCATCAAAATATTGATTTGTTACTTTCGAACAAAAGTTGATGTCTATTCGCTTGTTTTCTGACAAGCTCAACTTCTTCAATTTGACAGGCATTCACTGCAATTACACCCGAAGAAATCATGGATGGAGTTAAAGCTTTACGGGAGATGGAAGGTCCTGTTCTACTTGAGATTAAAGTCAATCAGGGTAACAGAAAGGACCTCGGTAGGCCAACTCGTACCCCAATTCAAAACAAAGCGGATTTTATGCATTTTCTAGCCATTGACTGAGTAGCTAATTGGTCTTTTATTTGAGAAATCTAGAAATTTATCTTGCTGTCAAGCAAAGTATTGTAGCCAGCAGAAGTGTATATTTATTATATAAATATTTCCATATATGTTGCTGAAGATGCTAGCTAGAACATACATTCTCAATTGCATGACTTACATGGGACTTACGCTGACGATATAGAGGGTAGATAAAAGAACGTTGTAGTTGAATTGATGATGTTTATATTCGTAGACATACATTTCTCTTTTCTATCATTATCATGAGTACCATTTGCAAGGCAAATACAATTCGGAATATTAATATGTCTCTTATTCGTGATTATTCTTGGATTGAGAAAAATTTTTTGCGGATATATTGATCTTTAGCAAAACGTTAAATTTCAAATTGAAGTGACATTTTAATTTTGAGCCAGGCCATCGGCTTAATAGAGGGTTCATACGGTTAGGAAAAGTCAGGAAAAATGTATAGTTTAAGGGCAGTCAGGAAAAGTCATGAAAAGTCAGGAAATTTTGCTAAAACTTGAAAAAAGTCAGGAAAAAGTCAGGAAAGTTTATCAGTCAAATGAATTCTGTGATGCCCAATTGTGGAGTTATATCGATGTTCAACGTTCATTGGTCAAGTTTAAGGCACAAAAATGTAGCCTGAAATGCAAATACACAATCTGTAATTGCAAAATGTCATTTCATAAAATGAGAGTGAAATTCAACCATGCAGAATGCGAATCCGGACTGCAAATGCCATCTTACCTGCATTGCTCCAAGGTTTGGATTTTAATTATCTCGTATGTAGCTACAGGTTGCAAGTACCACGGAGGGTATGGGGTGTGACCCCCCAACAGATAAGAAAGCAATTTGGAGGGCAATTGCATCCCCTTTTGCAAGGCAGCAATGATGCGGATGAATCCTGCTGTATATAAACTCCAGAATACGTTGATACCACAAGAAGAAGATCTAAGAAGACACTATTTTTTATTTATGTATGTATCGTATGTACATTCCAAAGGGGGCTTTTCCGGAATTTTAGAGGGCGTGTCTTTGAAAATTTCTCCTGTGGGCCAGCCCCCAAACTCCCATTTTCTCTCTTCCCCTATTTCATACCACAGTGCTTGAAGTTAGGGTCCACAGTGGTCGTGCCCTCCTTTAGCACCTATTTAAGTTCCCTTTGAGTGAAGACAGAAGTCACTAAAATGAATGCTCATTTTTTTCATAAGAAAGTGGCTTATAAGGAAGTAGTACCCAGTTGCTCAAAAGAAAGTTCAGTACTGGATCTTTGAAGTCTAAGAAGTTTGTAAGTGTACATTTCATGAGTTATTTGAAATTGCTCGTTATTATCAGATCGAAAATAAGACGGTTGACGGTTTCTCTTTTGAGAATATTGTACCGCCGTTTATGTTCCGTTACAGAGTATCACTTAAGTTTATGCATGTATGAGGCAGGTGCTAGACATTGTCAGAGTGTAAGTTGAAGGTATGACTGTGCAACTCATCATTAGTGTAATACAAACTGACAACTGTTCAGATATGCTTTGTATCAGTTGTAGTCATTGAAGTTATTTGGCATATTGATGATTGCAAAAAGTTTCTGGATTGTCTAGGTTTTCATATGTGCTTTCTTGCTTTCAAATTTGTTTAATTTCTTACTTTAAATAATGGATCAGAGGCATCATTTATGATGCCAGATAGTCAGGAAAAATAACTTCATTTTCAATAAAAAAGTCAGGAAAAGATACTAGGCAGAATGCGTATGAAGCCTGTAATAGGCCAACCTCTGATTTCATTTGCATCCATTGTCAGACAATGAAGAGTGTTTCTTGCCTTGAATAATTCTTCACATGATCGAGGAATTGGAAAGAAACTTTTCATAAGCTGAGAATGGATTACATTGTAGAGCATAGGGGTAAAATCTTGATTGGTTAGCACTTTCTGTCCCATTTGATTGTCTCCTAACTGATTTGTCTCCTAACCAATCAAAATGCACAACTGAATAAACAAATGCTTGTTAATTTAGGCCAGTTTTGCACCATTTGATGCAAAACTGGCTTAAAAGGAAGACTGGCCTACTTGAAGGACTCTTCAAGTAAACAATGGCGAATAGGTCCTAATTCACCACTCTTGGGGCCAATTAGACGCATCCTATCACCTGTAACCGCATCTGTTTATATATTTCGGTTAACCTTTGGCCACTATACGACGTTTCATACTCTGACGAGTGTCAGACGAAAAAAGCTTGAAGTATGTCAAAAAGAATTTTGCCGCTTTTTCGTGCTGTACTGTTTGATGCCTATGCTAGCTTGTTACATTTGTTCTAATATTGAAGAGATTAAGAATTGTGAACCTGGTTATCATTTATCATAAATAAAAAAACTCTTCAGAAAAATATTATTCCAAGTTTTGCGATGTTCTTATATGATTCTATAAATATAAAAAGTGACGTGCAATTTGCATTTAAAAATAGCATTCTTCTTGTAGAGAGTTTGTTGTAGTGCAAGAACATGAAAAGTGTAGAGTATAAAACAAGTATAAGAATGCCTGTCCATAGAAAGTCTGTTCCATAGAAAATTACACCAAGAACTGTTTCAAAAAGAACCCAGGAGCTAGTGAAGTATTTAATACTTGTTATTCTTCGTTCATGACTTCTTTCAGGGTGCAGCGTCAGCGTTGATATGTTATACTTAATTATTGAAATGGAGAACATAAGAAGGCGCTGCACGTTATCCTAAGACTGCAGTTGGGCATATGATTGCTTATTAAATGTCATGGCAGAAAGTGATCAACACGTTCGGCATTCCTTGTATATTTATGTGTGTTTTGTGTGTATCTATTTGTCCACTTTTGTGTGCTAGCGTGGGAAAGTTACATCCACCTCCTCCCTTTCTGGTTCCATGTTTGTTCTAATCTCTATCATCTTCCAAAATCAAGTAGTTTTGGTGTAGGTTACGTCCATCATATCTTGCCCACAAGGCAATGATCTCTTTCAACTATAGTCCGCATAGTTTGCTCATTCCTTTCCAGTTATAGCAACGTTGTTTTCTATAAATTTGAACCACAATATAAAAGATTATGTTAAAACCTATATGGATGTGCTCCGAATGCAATTTCTTTCCTCAACTGCACATTTGTCGTAAACTTAATAAATAAATATTTTATCATGTTCGCCAACATTTTATCTTTCACCTTAACGTGAAGTAGCCATTGTCAGAATGTCTTAAGTGTGATCGACTTGAAGACCAGTCTGCGAACTTACTTGGAGAATATTCCTTTCATGTGATCAGTAGAACAACTAGTGGTGTTTCCTGTGATCAGTTTCATCGTCTTGATTAACTGTAATTTCGAATGCGCAGAGAGCGCTGTTATATTACATGCATGTAGCTGAGTAACGTGCTTTTTGTACAGTAGTTGTGTGTACTATGATACTGCACGTGAATTTAATGTCTCAAGCAGTATTTGAGCAAAATTTTGCTTTGCTCATGAATCTCTTTGCATCTTCATTTCTTCCATTCCACCGGCTGATTTCATTTAATTTCAAATAACACTTTTGAGCATCTTTGCATTTTCCATTTGCGTGAAGCGAGAACTCTGCAGCCTTTTCTAACAAATTCTTTATTACATCAATCTCAGTATCCTCTCCTCTCCTAATAATTTTTGCTGTTCCACCAAATTTTTCATACGGGGATGGTGTAATAGTGATGCTGCCACTCGTCGAAGATGATCTTTCATACAGAACCTTTTGATTATCTATCGTTACTGTTTCCTTCTTATTGTTCGCTTTTGGCTTGGCAATACCTTTTGGCAATGTGTGTGCTTTGGATTGCCTTGTGACCAACTTTTGGTTAGCCGCTATTAGGTTTTCACTGCCATCAGCTCGTCTTTGATCACTGCCGGGCAACTCTTGCATACCTGTTTCCTCTTGAAGTTCGACTCCCATCTCAACTTGGAAAAGAGTTTCTGTGTTCAGTTTTTGACGGCTATGAGCATTTTGATTTCTCAAATCAGGCGGGCGCTCACTCAATCTCAATTCTTGTTCTTCAGTTTTTCGCTTCAGCTTTTCAAAGAGAGTTACAGCAAGCTGAAACAATGCTCTTGCTGTATGCCAGTGCTGACCTAAAAGCTCCTCCTCAATATCTATAACCTCCTGAAAGATCTTCATTGCTGCGTTAAATTCGCCGTTTGTCTGGTACATTTTCCCTTTGATCATTAAGCAGCTGCATGTTATTGGGTGTCTGCTTCCTAACACTTCCGAGCATGTTGATATAATCTGGGAGATGGTCTCAGTGTTGAATTTACCAGAAATATCTAGAAGATAATAAGCAGCATTCAATCAAAATAAACTTTTAAGCAAAACTTTCGTTACTATCAGTGATGTAGAGCTGGGGCAGACTCAGCCCCCTAGTTATTTTTTTAATTAGGAGGGCTCGAGCCCCCTAGGTATTCCAAACAAACTCTGATTTCGAGCAGAATGTGACAATGTTATCGCTGAAGAGGTTCTGGTTGCATGTTCCGGTCGTTTCTAAAAAGGCGAACACCCCCAGAACCTGGCTGAACCCCCCAAGAACACTCCATGAACGTGCCATGAAATGCCAAATTGAAGACTGAACACTGCATGAATGCCATCAACATCAGCTAATTAGTACAAAATTACTTCGATCAATCATCCAAAATTACGTTTGGTGCGGGAAACGGCGACTTTAGCATTTTGTTGTTGGTTTTGCAGCGCCGATGTGCTGTTTTGCGCGCTAAAGGTAATAACGGGGGTTAACACATGTGCAGCAAGTCGAAGACTACAGGTATTTTTATAAGAAACCTGGGCAGTTGTAATCATAGGCAGGGACATCGAAGCAACAGTA
This sequence comes from Cassiopea xamachana, assembly GCA_900291935.2. Classification (NCBI taxonomy): domain Eukaryota; kingdom Metazoa; phylum Cnidaria; class Scyphozoa; order Rhizostomeae; family Cassiopeidae; genus Cassiopea; species Cassiopea xamachana. The sequence continues at coordinate 2,200,216 of OLMO02000009.1, read as the reverse complement.
GGGCACGAGGGGCAGAAGTTTGGAGAAGGGCATTTATATTGATCACGACGTCAGAATTTAACCTTAAGGATTACACTTCACAAGTATACTCTCCTAACTACTGTTGCATTTTGTGAAGAGCCATGAATTCCTGACCAATATAAGAAAAAATATGAACAAAATAATATCAGTAGACAGCCAAGAAGGGCATTTCTGCCTCCCTTGCCCCCGCTCTTCGAGGGCAGGGGGTGCACTGCCCCCCTTTGCCCTCATGCTCCGGTGTCCCTGATAATAGGGTGTTATCCTCCATCTAACTATGGGCATTAAACGACGAATTTATTATCTTCCATATGCAATGAAATAAAGAAGGGAATACTTTCCTGGAGATGCTTCATTTACTAGCGGAAGTTTCTTTATACCTTTGGGGCACTTAACCAGGAAGTGTATCGTAGGCGTAGGCCTTTACCTCCATTCTGTGCCGTGGGCCTAAAGCAGATTTTTAAAATGGCAAATGTATGCTGTTATGATCATTCGGAAAACGTTGCCTTTTCTCATATTTCCATTACGACAAAAGAGGGGTCTTCTCCCATATCCACAGGCATACCCACCCTTCGCTTTTGCTACATCACTATTGTATAAACCCCCGATAGTATTTTTGGCGCACATACAGCATATCGGTGTTACAACACCAACAACAAAATACTAAAATGGTCCTCAACTGCACCAAACGTAATTTTGGATAATTTCTCAAAGTAATTTTGGGCTAATTCGTCGTTGATGAGGTTTATGTAGTGTTCAGTCTTCAATTTGGCATTTTATGGCAGGTTCATGGAGTGTTCTTGGGGTGTTCAGCTTGTTCTGGGGGTGTTCAGCCTGTTCTGGGGGTGTTTGCTTTTTTAGAAACGACGTGCATGCTCCTAGATTAGGCAACATCACCATATGACACTTTTTCTAAAGAGAAGCTCTTCCAACGGCTTCCTTTATGTTCAACTTTGTCATAACATTAAAATCATATTTCCAAAGTGAACGCTTTTCCACCTTCCTTTACACACTATTATCATTGAGCTAGCCTCTTCTTAGCTTACATAATGCCCATTGCTAAATAACCTCGTTTTGGAATACAATAGATAATCTCGTTTCGAGATAAATGAATTTACGCATGAGCCCTTCTAGTTACTAATTCAGCTCTACACTACTGGTTATTATGTAGTGCTTCATAACAGTGCATGTCAAATTGAGTTTCGTATGCGACAAGAAAAGTGCTGTTGAGTGATTTAGTTGGAAGCTGGGATGGCTCCAAGTCTACAACCCGCAACTGCAATGGTTCCTCTCTCACATAACTTTCATGGCGGAACAATCACTAACTTTCTATGACCCCACTCCCACATGACCCCAATGGTCCACACTCGCCATAACCCTATGAACCCTCTCCCACACAACCCCTATGGAGCTGGCGTTACATAGATGAAAAGATTCGTTAGATTTACCTTCAAAGAGCCTCGAACAATCAGCTATGTACACTTTAGTAGCCTCCTTTCCATTTCCGCTTTCTCTGAATAAGTCTTTTGCATTGCTAATGTGTTCTGAACCACTTTTCCATTGGCCCCCTAAGTCCCCAAGCTGCCGGCTCTCTAGTAACATGTTGCCCCCCATCCTCTGGATACAGTGTGCATACACATTGCCTCGTAAGCATTCAACGCTGGGTTCGTATAGGCTATTGGCTTCGGATAGATACTCGTTTTGGCCATTAGCATCAATTGAAAGTGAAGCAATGAAAACATTCAATTTAGCAAGAGATTCTTGATCCTTTTGGCATGTTGCTTCTCTCTTCAGCTTTCTGTAAATTTTTAGTGATTCATGTGAACACATCATATGTGTGAGGAAGTAATAGACATTAAGCTGAGTTATAACTTCAACTACCGCCTTGTAGTTGGTTTGGGAACGATTGCAATAAAGAAGGCTTTTCATGATGTCATCATGTTGCTGTCTGAAATAGTTTACTGCACGTGAAGTTCTTTCGTTGACATCTTTGATTGTCAATGACTGATGGGCAGGGACACCATCTGAGGGTGTGAATGGCTCCAGAACATTTAGTTCTTCCGATTTGCTCGGAGCGTCACCCATGAAGCAGTTGCTTAACAACACCAACAGCTGCAAATAAAGGCCTTGGTGAATCGAAAGAGCCTTGTGGTACATCTCCGAAAATTGATCACTCCTACTGACAATCTTTCTCAGCATGTCACCTTGAATCTTTGGGATGTGGTACAGGTTGACTTTTGAACTTGTGCGATCTCGCTTTAGAAACAAAACTCCCTGTTCACAAAGAGGGTTGAACAAACTGTCATTAATATCAATTTCATGGTCGACAATTCTCTGTGCTTGCTCTAGTCCAAAACAGTTGGCAAATACCAATACTTGAGTGAGAAGGGCTTTCTTGTCTTCAGAGAGACAACCAAACACTGTTGAGACTGCCTTTTCGACATTTGCATCAAACAGAAGCTCGTTTAACTCTTCAAAATTGCTTTCGACTGCGCGTACAATCTCCTCGCTTTCATCACAGACGAATATAGTTTTAATATCCGCATCTGCGATCTGCCTCAGGTAGAATGGGTAGCAGTCAATCTTTCTAACAATAGCACTTGCAACTTGTTTTGGAAAGGATTCGTTTATCTTACTTATGTACTTTACTGCTTCATTGTGCTCGATTGGTTGTACTGTTATCTCTTCAAAGGATTTCCTATCTTGCAAGAATAAACTTGTCTTCCACAAGGACGTCAACGTGGAGATGATTATCCGTAGTCCTTTGGCTAATTTTTCCTTCTTCCGAAACCCTAGTAGTTCGTCAATAAATGCTTTTCCATCGTCAGAAAGCGCAATTAGTGACAAATCCAAAATAAGTACAATATCATCATGATTATCTAAAAGACCCACCAAACCAGACGCAGCGTACGAGCTTTGATCAGAGTCCTGTCTTGGTGCCTGTCCTATCTTTCTCACAATTTCTCTTGAAAGCCAATTGAAATCTACTTGTTCTGTAGATCGAACTTTTATTATCTTTGTCCTTGCAAATGACTGATCGTTTTCAAGCTGTTGCTGCAAAATGTTGAGTGTAACAGTTTTTCCACTGTTTTGTGGCCCAGCTAGGCTTATCACTGTGATCTGAGGATTTTTCAAAGCATTTTTTAGTTTGCCAACTTCACATGGTTTCTTTTGAATATGGAAAGCTTCAGCAAACACATTGTCGTTCTCGTCATATTCCAAAACACAACTTACATCTGAAAATAACAGTTAGAAATAGAAATTCATAGCTAGTCCGTTCACTACAACAGTCTTGCATATTCAATATATATATAAATATAAATTTTTTTGTTATTTTTTCAAACTTTCATTTCAACAATATATCAACTAATTACAATTATACATCTCACTATATATGGCAATGTACAATTGGCTATCACAGTGGTACAAAAAGAAAAAATCAAGCGTATTAGAAAAGAAAAGTCTAGTTAATTACTGAGAAAGTCAATATTCATGTGCCGTGTAATTTTGGGCTTGTCCATGGCTTATTGCGGCAACAGAATATGAAATACGTGCATCTTATGGTGATGTTCATGATCCTGGACAGGGCAGCTTTTTGTATTTTGCTGTAAAAATCAATTGTAAAAGCTCTATTTAGCCCCTGGGGGCTTATTTACTTTTTGTGGTCTTGGAGGGGGAATTAATAGAGAGGGGGCTTCTTCCTAAAGGAAGATAAAATTTTACACAAATGGTCTTTTCCATTCCCCACTGCATTGCTTCCATTGGAAAATCAATGCTACTAACTTCGATAGTTTATTTATATTAGTCAACGAGAATATCCGTATCTTTGTACTGTATCTTTATATATAAATCATCAGGGTCAGTTGGTAATCCAGGAACATCTTCCAAATAAACTTTTTCCTCTTCGGGTTCCTTTGAAGGGATCAGTTTTCTGTAGGTTTCTAAGATGCACAAGTACTTCTGTACATGAACCTTATTTAATATATGCTATCTCATCTGGGAGTACATGTTATCTCTTCCATGCCCTAAGAACACATTCAATAAGTTACTTCCACGAGAGGGGAACTTATAGAGAGGGGGGCTTATTTGCAATTTGAGCTTGAAAAGGGGGGCTCAATAGAGCTTTTATGGTGTGTATATATTTATAAAAATATATATGTATACACACACACACACACACACA
>OLMO02000009.1:2151507-2173090 GCA_900291935.2 Cassiopea xamachana | reverse complement strand
CATACATACATACATACATACATACATACATACATACATACATACATACATACATACATACATACATGAGCGTAGGAGGAAGTCAAATTTATGGGGGCTGTAAATTTTCTGCCCGAATTTCCTATTGTTCTTTCAGAACATTTGTCTGAGTGAAACGGATTTCTGCCAAACTGGGGGGGGGCTGTTGCCCTCCTGCCTCTACACTTATGCATACATACAATCGAAGCTGGTCAATTTTTGGTTGCCCTAGTCATTATCAGTGTACTTCAAAATTCAGATGTTAATTTCCAGTAGATCTGAGTCTACGTATTATTTTGAATCATGTCATTTGGAATGCATCTAGACGTGCATGAAAATACAGTATTTTAAAGCAGGAATACCGCACTTATTGATTTACGAATCATCTGCTTGTGCTCTGTAATACCGAATAATTGGGGGTGGGGATAACTGGGGGCTGGAAAATTTCCTGAAAATTAATAATCGGTGAGCTAGAATAAATGGGGAATTAGAAGAATAGAATCCACACTTTTTCATGCACTAGAAAGAAGTCTGAAGCAAAGTGCAATAAATAATGTTGATTTAGCTTAAAAAACCTCAGAAAAACTCCATATCTAGCATAAAATCCTCAAAACTGATAATTGTGGGACTAGAGCCAGAGAGGGGGGTTGAAAAGAATTTCAAACACTAACAATTTAGGAACGATTATTCGATACTGGAGAGTAGTCATTTTATTAACTTTCAAAGATTCTCATTTCAGGCTGCAGGCTTAGATGTTACTACCCCAGAACCGCTTCCAACTGACCATCCATTATTTTCACTTGATAACTGTGGTAAGTCCATTTTCACATCAATTTCACACTTTTATTCCCATGGTAATGTTTTTTTGCAATGAATTTAGAAAGAAGATACTGTTTTCAATAAGAAGCTACTGAAAATTGACGAGTTAAAGAGCTCCTCTCAATTCCCATTTATAATTATGGTTATTATAGTCCATATTTGTTATAGTCCATATTTCATCATTTAGTTTTTCACTTTTTGTGTTCGGTTTATATTCACTCATGTCTTTCTTTGTTGATCATATGATTGTTTATTTTCTCATACCCATCCTATACTGTCATAATCAATGCTATTCTGTAATATCCTATCTTATTCTATCATATTTTGTCCAATTTCTCCTTGCATCCTATCTTATGTACATGTTTCTATTTTTTTTATCTTATCATAATTACTTTTTTGCAATTTTCGCCTATTTCTTAACTTTACAGTAATATTACCTCATATTGGAAGTGCCGAGGTGCAGACAAGAATTGGCATGGCTGTTTTAGGAGTACAGAATATTTTGGCTGGCTTGGATGGTGCCGATATGCCAGCACGAGTTCTGTGATTTATGGACAGATTCCATTAATTGAAAGTTGTAGAGTAACGTTTTCGTCTTTCGTAGTGACTTTAAGTCACCCTGATGTATGACAAATAGTATTTTAGTGCAGTAACTTGAAAATGTTTGGGAGAGAAAATTTATGATATAATGCAGTTAATCTTTTTCAATGATGTCTAGTTTTGTATTTGGTCTCATTCCTTTTTAAAGCAAATTTTTTTATTGTAATTAATTAAATATACGGAACCTCTCGTATTTGTCTTCATTTCAGTGGCAGTTTTCGTACTTGCTGCATTGTGTTTGGCATGAATTGTATATCCCCGCTAGCTCTCCCCTGGTACCACCACTGCTCAAAAGGCATGTTTGCTACTGTTAGTTCTCTTTTGAAAAGAACCTTAAATTCATATGTCAGCACTGAAGCTTAGAAAGCTGTTCATTGTGTATGATTCACGCAGAATTTTCATCAAATCTTGCATAGTTTGGTAGACTCTTCTACTTAGTTGATGCTTGACCATGCTAATATCTATAAAGATAAGCCTATGCGCTGTAGAAAGGTCATCCTATCTGATTTATGGAAGATATCCCCGGAACTGACTTTGCTTTACTTAGCTACAAATACTACAGTATTGCAAGCACACATTGGACTAATACACAGAAAATTTCGTTTGAACTATGCTCATTCAATGCACTAAATTTAAGTCGAAGCATAGTCAGTTTTTTAACATCACAAATGTCGAATACTCCGAACAAGGAGTTTTTAACCGGTCGTATAGAGGTAATAAACTTTCCATTGAACTGAGCCAAAGTAGCAGAATTTCTGACAGTTTCATCAAGCAAATTCCATTCATGAACAGCATTTATAAAGTATGTATTTGAGGAGCACTTCATCTTGCTAAATGGTACATTATATTCACGCATGTATCTTTTGATCTCTTTACTGAGAATATTACCTCTTCCGTTTTATCACATTTAAACTGCATCTTCTATTTCTATGCCCATAAGCTTACCCTCTGCAGGTCCCGATTAAGGTTCGCAGCAGCTTCATCTTTTTCCTTGACAACCAAAAAATTAGAAGCATCGTCTGCAAAAAGTTTGATATCATTTTGCAAACCACCAACTATGTCATTTATGTATACGAGGAAGAATAGAGGGCCAAGTACTGAGCCCTGAGGCACCCCAGACCAAACTGTCAACCAGCTAGAATTCCATTCAATACAACTCGTTGCTATCGATTTGTCAGTAAATTACGAAGAAGGTTCAATAGCTTTCCAGGTATGCCGTTACAGTATAGTTTATACAGTAGACCTTCATGCTAAACTCTGTCAAATGCTTTTGATAGATCGAAAAATACAACTCGAGTTTCCAGACTATGGACATTATCAAAGGAGCAATAGATATTATGAGTAATTGATAACAACCGATTAATTGTTGAGCCCCCTGGCTGGAAACCCGACTGATGAGGAGTCAACAGGCCATTTTGCCGTAAATGACCATAAATCGAATCAAATATTATCTTTTCAAACAACTTTCCAAATACCGGAAGCAACGAGATCGGCCTATAATTGGTCTTACACATCCTACTATCTTTCTTGTGAATAGGAACTATATTTGTCTTTTTCCAAAGGCATGGGTACATACCCGTTCTTAAACAGTCTTCAAAAATGAGGCACAAAGGTTCAACTATTGAAATGTCACAAATTTTGATCATAGCAATAGAAATTTCATCACAACCATGAGCTTTCTTGCCATCCAGAGATTGAATAAGTTGCAGAACACCCTCCCTCCTAATGCTAAACCTCTCAAGACTGATTTGACTCCTTGGTATAAAATTTGGGAGAGTACTGATCGTTGATGTTTCAGAGCACATTTGAACAAAATACTCATTGACAATATTTGTTTTAGCCTCAATATTTGTCACAAAAAGTCCATTTTCTAATAATGGTGGAACATTGATGGTCTTCTTTTAGTTAACTAACCTGTTGAAAGTGGACCAGAATGTCTTAATACCGGTTGTAGGATCCGATAGTTTTTGTTTCGAAATTGATACTTACATTCGAAGTTGACCATGAAAATTCCAGTTTTCATGATTATTCTGCAATGTTGCTCGTCGTGGCTATTATCTTTAATTTCACATAAAAGCTGCGCTTTCCAACTGATGTCTCAAAATCTTGCTATATTACTAATGATGTAATGTACACTTATTCTTATATAAAAATTCCTGATTTTTTGCTGAGCCTCGGAGAATATTCTAAAATTTTTTGGTTTTGATCCTTAGGTTATTTTAAAATTAATTTTAAATGTCGAAGGCGTAACTACATCTGAAATTCAAAGGATTATTTTCAATCTCAGTCGATTTCTTGCTTATCGCAAAAGCAAAATAAAAGTGGAGCAGAATAACAAATATTGTATCGATACTGAAACAGTAAATCTACAATCAGTACTATAGCTCAGATATATAAAAATTCAAAGACTTGATGAAACATGAGCCTTGCATTATTCTTAAGTTATTTAGTCTGTTAGTACTACAGAACTTTACCACAGCACGAAAAAGCGGCAACATTCTTTCACATACCAAAAACTTTTTTCTTCTAACACTCATATTGACCTAATATCTCGGTTAACCTTTAGGTCACTATCCGATGTTTTCATATTTTGATGAGTGTCGGACGAAAAAAGCTTGTAGTTTGAGAAAAGAATGTTGCCGCTTTTACGTACTGTCTTAAATTATTCTTCAGCTTCAGCGATTCTGAGCCTGAATATTCTTGTAAACTTTATTCTTATAAAAAAGGGCATATTGCTCCTTGAAACTGGGGTTTATGACAATAGGGTAATAATAAATTCAGTATGTTGTCAGAGAATGTAGAATTTTCTAAAGAAATAGTGTGTGCTCAAATTCTGTACCATGGCTTTTCGCACCTACTTATAATTACTATTTCTACTTCTCCATCTCAAAATTTGTTTACATTGTGTAATGTTTTGCCAATGACTTCTCGTGCACATGAGTTGGATTTTCTTTGATTTTCATGTGAAATTAAAACTTCTGTCGCTAGAGAACAGGGTTGTAGGTAGCGATGGTGCATGGGGTGTAACACAGCCAACCTAACCTTCAGTGACTTCGTCTGTAAATTTAGGTTGAATGTCTTTCGTCGGTAAATGATGGCATGTTTTACCATGACACAGTTAAAAGAGTGTTGAAAATGCCCTGTCTTGCATCAATGCGCACCATGAAAATAATGAACTCCTGCGAAGAAACCGCTTGTCTGTAAATTCAGAGCTTTTACCAATTTCTGCCGGTAAATTGTTGCTTCACGCAAGTACGCCAGAGCCAAGATGTCATACAACAGATAGCTTATCCTATCTAAGATAAGATGTAATTTAATACTATAAAGAGGGTTCTCTTTTGTAATCTAAAGGTGCACTTGTAAAAGTTTTAAGAGACTTTGCCCCTGCCCCCCACTGCCACACCCAACAGGAGTTTTCCACTCGTCACCAGCCCCCTCATGCAAAAATTTGCTCCTGCGTCCCTGTTACAACCCCCACCAGAAAAAGGGCACGCGATGCTACTGCTAGAGAATGATGTAAGAGATATCCTAGGCTTAAAATAGACATTTCAGCAAAGAAACAAACATTGTTATACCGACAAGTTACTCAATTCACTCGCATATGTGAGGAATTCGCAGAATTCTTTTAGGAACTATGAGATATATGCCGAATAGGGAAATAAGATTGAGGTAAATAGAAGCAGTGCCGGCTTTTCGTGGTAAACAAGGGGCAAAGTGCCTCCTCAGACGCCACCGAGTCAGTAAATACTCAGTAAATTTGCTAAAAGCTAAATACTTTGTGGCCAGTAAGAAAAAAGTCAAAGATATTATGAATTGCCGACAGTGCATAGAAATTTAAGTGCCGACGGGGGCTCGGTCAACTTCTGGGGGCCAGGGCTCCCCGGTAGCTCCATCCTTGTTTGTAGCACGCCCAAAAAGAAAAAAGTGCGAACTATGATTATGGAAAAAGTTTAATAAGATGAGTTTTACTTCCTTTACTTACTGCCTACAGGATTTAGTTGAATTGGTCAAATCTTTTGTCACATGATACCATTCTTCGCTATGATTGGATATTTAGCAAAGTTTTTACGAATGTTTTCCGTAAGTAACCAAGTTGTCTCAAGGTAAGGAGTAAACTATCAGTGTATGCTTAACAGGAGAAAAATTGTAGGCAACAGGAAAATCCAGCATTCTCCTTACGCACTCGCGGACAGTTGCTTTGCATCACTGCTGTACTGTAATAGCACTTTTACAGGTATAACTTTTATCTCTCGGCTAGTTTTTCTACTATGATTTTCAAATTTGGTAATCTAGGCCTATTAGTTTACAAATCTCAGTCTAGTTGTGGAAACCTGTCGCAAACTATTACATTTTGTATACCTAAGATGTCAGCGAGGCTTTGTAGGAATGTTATATACTGAAGCGTCACATAGTCTAGTCTACTATTTATGACTGTATTTATGGATTGTGTGGTATGTTACTTTCATAAGAGCATATGGAAATCAAATATTCTATAGTTAGCATTACTGCCTATATTCATTTCCATGTCCATATGCCACATTTTAAGGTCTGTTCTACTGATCTTGGTAGAATTAAGCAGGTTTGTGTAATAATTGTTTTCATACCATCGTTGTTTATCTGGTTGTCAATTTTCCATAAATCTTACATTTATAGTATTGATAATATTGCATAAAGGCTCATTATGATGCAGTTAGCACTCCCAGGTCTGTTGCTTGGACAATATGAAATAACTAATGCAGTTTTAGCATAAGTTCTCATTTCTTTGGAGGATAAATTAATCATGCAGGTAGAAAAATAAAAGGTCATGAAGCTAGGATACCTGCTTGATTGGAAGCTATTCATCATCTGGATACCTGTTAGCAGGAGTCTCAATGAAATACCAAAATATTGTTGTAGTAATACTATTGTAATGGCTGTCATGATATTTATAGTTTTACATAAACACAGAAATATTTAATGCCTTCAAGTATTTCATTGACAGAAAGTGCACTCTTTAGATTCTGAGACACATAATCTATATAGTTCTAACATTGGTTTTTCACAACTAGTGAATGGAAAAGAAAGGCTTTTAATTATCAAGATGACAGTATCTGATAAAGAATGTCAATGTTTTGTCATTATTCTAAGTATGTACAGTACACGTACTAGTGGAGTATGTTTATTCTCTGTCTAGCATCTTTTTTTGTTTTGCAAACTTTATCCAATCTATGGAAAAGAGTATCATTATTAGACTTTGGAAAGCTATTTTCAAGTCTATCCATCTATATAAACAAGTTTTAAAACTCAATTTCAGGTGAAAATCAAAGTATGCAAAAAGGATATTGAAACATTATGGAGTGCGGTTAAAGAAGATTGTCTACTTGTTTATTTGAGACACTTCTAGGATTGATTGCTGGAGTTTGGTGTTGAAAATGCAATATTTTGCTTATGTTAATGGAAGAAAATGTCTCAATGAACTCAGTAAGTACATGAATTTTCTACATATGAATTTGTTTTGTAGATTTATCACCTGTAGTTCTTAGTGCAGGAGTCCCACACTGATTTTGATCCAGGATTATCAAAGACATAATTTGGCACAAGTTGGGCTGGATATGTTGATGGCATCCAAGGAGAATGCCACGGCCAGGAGTTATGAAGTTAAATATATATATATCTCATGGATATTTGTGTGGAACATTGACAAATTTAGATGGATGGGGGCTAGTCTCTTAAATTAACAAATGTAGATGGATAGGGGGGCTCATCTCTTAAAGTGCTAGCTACTGAAAGCAAGAAGAACATTGCTGGGTTTCCGTTTGGTGAAAAATTTATTAAGAGCGATGTTGAAACCCATGGCAGGCTGGATCTGTACCCATGGACTATATGCTTGACACTCTTGCCCTAGCAAGATGCATGTAACTCTGATACATGCAGATTCTAAGCATCAAATTAGGCATATCTTTGAGCCCAGATCAATCATTTGTAGATCAAATGGCAATATTCATTTTCATTGTTGTAGAAGGATAAATGTACTTAATCTAAAATAGTTGATCTACATGTTTACCTCTTGTGCTTTGTTCAGTCTAACAAGTAATTCATGAGTGAGGTTTCCTAAATTTTTTGAATTTATTTGATGAGTTAGAAATTTTACACTAAAGCCCTACTGCAGATATTTGTGGAGGAAGGCTTCATTCATTAGAAGTACTTTTTACAAAAGTCCTCAAGAATTGCTCTAGTTAAACCAATTATTCAATTGCTTTAGCAGGAACAAGTAGAATTCCAGTGCTTTTGTCTTTGTACAAAATAATTTCTCTCTTGAATAGCTTTTATTATTTAAATAATTAATTCAAGTAGGGCATCCTCTTTCAAGTGGAATGAAAACATTTTTTGATTTTTCTGCTGCTGTTCTTGACTCTAATTGCATTTATTTTATAAATTTTTCATGGTTATTTGAGTAACTATACAAAATATGCTCTCCAGTATTGAATACACTGGATCACATATTGGAAAACAATGTCTGTGGTCATCCAGTGAGAAGCTGAAAAGCTTCATAATTGAGGTTATAATAGGTCACTGGTTTGTTTCTTGTTGGTTAAATTTACAAAATCTTTGGATTTTAAAATATATATTTGTACTTCTATCCAACTCAGTTTAGGTTGTTTTCGCTAAAGCACTTTTTATTTACACTTCTTGGCATTAGTTAAAATACCTACCAGAGAGGTGCTCAAGGACAAGTTCAGTATGTTCTAGGAATCTAATAGATCAAATCTGCTTTCTTCTCTAGAGAAACAGGCTTACTTTGCTGGTAAATTTTACATAAATCAAAAGCATTATATACATTTTCCTCATAGGAATACACCTTTAAGAATATTATGATACATTTGTGCTAATGTGTAAGAATGATGTTGGAATAATGTAGAGCTCAAGCTTCATCTAGCTTTTATTTTAGTTTTTTTCTTACGTTTAATGCTGTAGATACCATGTTTATTACCCTGTTCTCTTCCTATTTCTCTATGATGAAGTTGCACATTAGCAATGCTTTGCATTTTTCCTTTCATTTTCAAACAATTTCCTACCTGTTTTCACTAAAGAGTGTATGAGTTATCCTAGGCTCAAAGTAAAGAATTTCAAGAGTATTAAAGCTCAAGAAAAATTTAGTACACTCTTTTTAATAAGAATAAAGTTTATAAAAATATTGAAGCTCAAAATCGTTGAAATTTAAGAGTAATGCTAGCCTCAAGCTTCATCAAGACAAGAATTGTTTTTGTATCCTAGGTATAGTACTGCTTTCAGATATACTTTTGCATTGTTGATACATAATATAAACTCTTGCTTAGCTTTATGATGTAGTAAAATATCAACAGAGATTGGAGTATATTCCTTAAATTTTATGCAAAGTTATACCTTTAGTATTTATAAATAATCTGAGGCTCAAAATCAGAAAAAAACGAATGTATTCTGTTGCAAAATGTTTACATCCATGTATAATTAATTCCCAGTTGCCCACTTATTTATTTGTAGTAAGTTTGTATTTTGTATGGTCTTTCTTTTCTTTAGATATCAGTTGATATTCAGTAACCTTGCCCAGCCCAGATGGCATAGCTTGTTCTCTAGGTTGTACTATAATCTCATTGTTTGATATTTCTAAGTAATTATTATCAACATGATAAGTAGAGAGAGACAAAGCCCTTCCTATATTCTTAGACTGGCGTCTTTTGCAACGGATTTCTCTCCTATTTAATAATTCATGTGATAAGTATAAATGCTGTTATGGTCTTGTGTCTTCACTGTTTTTTAAAATTCACGCTGTCGTAGCTCACCTCACCACCATACAATAGCGAAAGAAATTGCCTTCAGTTTCATAACTTGCTATTGTTTGAATATATGCCTTTGATTTCTTTATTTACATTATTTTATAATTTTGTTGTTTGTTATTCAGTATATCACGTTTCTCGCATCTTTGGCGCATCTGATCCCGCTGTTCATAACGTTATAGCGTTTAAATTGTTTGCATCGTTTTGGCGTACACTGTGATTTTTCTAATCTTCGTTTAGCTTTGTGTTAACTGTAAAATGGCTATCATTTCTGTCCTAGCTTATTAGCTCATTTTATCGGGGTTTTCTGTTTAGGCCTTGTTCCGACGTCGTGCCGTACTTGCGCCGTAGCCAGAAAAGTAAGTTCTTATGCGGCATTGACAAATAACCTAGATCAATTAGTGATTTTTAGTAGAGCTGCAATCTTACATGGCCTAGTTCGCTAACGGATAGAATCCGCACCTAAAGCCAATAGAAGTAAAATTCATTGCTGGCACGACGTCTGAATTAGATCTTGAGTGTTATTTCCACACTAGAAAAACGCCCTTTAAAATGTTTTGCTAAGTATACATTGATAGAGAAAAGTCAATATTGTAAATATTCAGGGTTGTCTTCATATAGCTTTGATTGTGAGAAGACTTACACTAGGTTTTAGTTCCTTAGTATGCAACTAGCGATTTGTACTTGTTTTGCACCATGACTTCATCTATGATTTCATTTAAGATGGATTTCTTTTAATACTATTCAGGATTATTCTGCTACCTTAGTAGATGGTCTCTTTTAAATCTCTCAGAGTCTGTACTAAATATATTTATATCAATAAATCATTGTATGATCGGTGGCATAAGCTTGGATAAGATGACATTCTTTTAAGATTCATGCTAACGATCTGAACTGTAGATTCCTGTCATATTTTTTAAGTGTAGAAACGTGAATTCATCTGAAAGTATTAACAATTTCGGCCTAATATGCGCATTACAATAGCTAAGAATAAAGCATGTGACTGTATTATTTGGAAAGAACGAAAGCAACACGAATGATTGAGGTGTGCTTTCTTTGTTCAGATCTTCATTCCAGACACAAAAATAAATACAATATTATTGATTGTTGCTAGAATGTAAGGATTCTCTTTTTTGGTTGGCTTTCGTAGCTATCAGTTTGCAGGTTTGTGTGATATTTTTCTCATTAATTATTTTTCAGTTTCTTTAGCAGTTTTTTTATCTTGCGAATTTGTGGTCTCTTAGTATACCTCGTAATATGGCCCCACGTTATCAGTAATAGCAATAATTCGTAGATGCCTTATTACTGTTGCTTTGCTTGATACTAGTTTAGTTTGTAGTAAGACTGTTTTATTTATAGCACATAGTGGTGGTAAGTGTCCGGACTGTATTCTTGTCCGGACTGTATTCTTGTCCAGACTGTATTCTTTGAAAGAATGCAAACTGGGCAAGTGTTTGGGTAAATTGTTTTGCTGAGCGACGTTTGTTGTCATTCTAACTCTTGAAATAAGAAAGTTACTGATGTTGGGGGTGACATTGAAGCGCTACTCACCGATGCTGCTAACGCAAGCGTTTTTATTATCTGGTGTCATAGCGAACCTGGAAAATTAGCTATTTTAGGAAAACCCAGGGACAGCCTAGAACAGTCGGGGATTTTTCTTTAATGTCTATCCAATTCAGAGTAAAGTCAGGGAAAGCAAGTTGGTTAGTTAATATAGTATTTCACTATTTTTGTTAGGATTTAGTTTGTAGGAATATTGATACTCAAAATCACTAAAATCTAAGAGTAATTTAGGAGTAATTCGAGGCTTAGGCTTATCAAGACAAAAATTTTTTAAAATCCTAGTTAAAATATTGCTCTCAGATAAACTTTTGCATTATCGATACAAAACATAAACTCTTGCTTTGTTTTATGATGTGGTAAAACATCAACAAAGATTGGAATATATTCCTTAAATTTTTAGGCGAAGTTGCACTTCTGGTATTTAGGAATATAGTAAGAATAATTCTAGGTCAAGATTGGAAACATTTAAGAATATTGAGGCTTGGAAAAAAAGCTAGGTATTCTTATAAAAGAGAGAGAGTATCATTATGTCGTGCATGGCTTGCACAAAGTGGTTGTACCATTTGTTGCAGGGCATTTTTTAAGGATTTTTCACTGCTGGAGCATTTGAGAAAAGGGCACTTTAGACAAATGTAGAATCTGCAGAGTAACAGGCTTTAAAAAGTACCATCAAAGTATTGCTATAGACCGGAAAGTGATAAATCCATGTAAGCATACAAATATATCAAATAAGACAAAGACAAAATAGTCGTTGAATCAGAAGGGCACTTAAGCCTAGCGCACACAGCACGATTTTTGTCGCTGCCAACAGAGATCTTGTCTTCTGTCGTCGGCGACCAAAAAGAATTTCTAGCATATTTGATATTGAAGATCGTCGTCAGCGACAAAAATCTTTTATATGTGTTTCCCGTACACAGCAAGTTTTCGTCGCCAGCGACAAAAATCTTCGTCCTCAACGACGAAAATCGTGCTGTGTGCGCTAGGCTTTAAGTGGTGGGACAAGCATGGTCTACTGGTGGGGCAATGAAAGGGGCTGGTGTGGAATTTCCCCACCACTTTGTATGCTAAAAGTTCCCTGATTTGTTGTCAATACATGTGCACTTGGTCACTTTGTATGATACTATTGCAACCACAGCTGTCAGGCTCGATATTCTTTTACCTACACGTTTTTTTTGTAAGAAACCGCTTTTTAAGCAACCTATTTCTAGACAGCCTAAAACTTAAGAAACTTTTAGAACTATAAGGAAAGAGCTAAGAAACTTGAGATAAATAACACATTGAAATGGTTACCTTGTTCAACGTAAAGCTGTACCAAAACAATGTGAATATGACATTGCTTTAGAATTTAACTCGCACTGACGCATTTTGTTTGTTATAGGACAAATAGTTTGCTACATTCAGGTTCCGCGTACGCTTTCACAGCAATTTAGTTCGCTATAATAAGAAATTTTAAAGAAACTTTTAGAACTACAATGTAGCCAGAAATTAGGAAACTTTTAGTACTAGGCCTTGAGCTGGTTTTTTTTTATAAAAAAGAACCTGTATTCATGTAAATTTTTTGAATTGGAGGTCAAGAAAATAGAGAATATTTTTGATCATCAGTCAGGGAAGTCAGGAAATTTTGATTATGAACCCTGATTAATTTAAACTTATGCAGCATACTCTCTTTTGAGTTCTTCCAATCTTGGTGATTTGTGTATTCCACTCATAGTTCAAAGGATTCCAGATCTCAGTTACCTTTCACCTTTAAAGTACGTTTTTAAATGCAGATTGCAGGCTAAAGCCTAGCGCACACAGCACGATTTTTGTCGCTGGCAACCGAGATCTTGTCTTCTGTCGTCAGCGACGAAAAAGAATGTCTAGCATGTTTGATACTGAAGATCGTTGTCAGCGACAAAAATCTTTTACATGTGTTTCCCGCACACAGCAAGTTTTCGTCGCCAGCGACAAAAATCTTCGTCCTCAGCGACGAAAATCGTGCTGTGTCGGCTAGGCTTAAAGATTCTATCGAGTATTCAGAGTGTTCTGGAGTCTTCCGTAAGTTTAATGTGAATGAACATGCATTTATGGCTAAATGGATTGTATTTATGGCCACAAGGATTGTATTTATTGCATCTCCTTAATCATGATCATGGAATTTTCTAGGGCTCCTATCCTGCGTCACCAACAGGATCCCAAGTCACAGAATCCGCGATTTCAAAAATGAGGAAAATGATTTCTTCTCCGCGTGGTAAAAGACGAAACAGTTCTTCTAGTATGTATTTACCTATATTATTTGTGACATGTAAATTGAGCTTTCGAAACGTGGTTTTAAGTGAAATATTGACTGGAGCGCAAACATACATCTAGTCTGGAACCACAATCACAAAAAATCCTTTTCAACTACTCTTCGAACTCTTGCAAATACAGTGAATGAATGCCGTTTCTCCCTCCCCCGTGAAGTATGTGCTTCAAGACAAATCGGAGGGACATGTCTTAGAAATGTGGAGGGGTCGGATCCCCAATTATTCCCCTTTTGTATACCACTACACATTGATAGTGCAATGTCGATTAGTCTTTTTCTTGCTTCAAGGCATTTCATTTTGTTTTCAGAAGGATTTCATCTTTAGTAATGCCTTTTTATTCAAGCCCGTAGCCATGCCTATGTTTCAGGGGTAGCAAAGTGTCCTGGAGGAATCTCTTGGTACAAAATCTGAGAGCCTATTTCATACTTTGTGTTTACAATTTTGTGTTTTTTTTTACAATCAAATGGAAAATGTGTGTGTAGGAAAAGATTGATCTTTCCAGTTACAAAGACCAAGGTTGAGTTCAACCAAAATTTCTGGAGATCTCTCCTTTGCTACAAAGATATAGCAACAATATTTTCAGGGGTAACACAAAGCTCACACCCTGATTTCTAGGGGTGGCATTTACCACCCCATGCCACCCCGTGGGTACGAGCCTGCGTCTGTTTGCCGTGTGCATAACATGCAAGAGTTTCAGTCTCTGACTATGGCTGATACTCTAACCTTGTATACAGTAGTACTTCAATAGTTCTTTGCTATGTATGTCAAGTTACTCTTTCTCTATGGCATCGTCAGATACATTAGTTAATGTTTCTCTTATATTTTATCATGCAGTTGCTAGTACATGTAGCAGAAAATAGAATGTAAGACAACAGATGCAGATAAAAATTACCTACTTGCAATAGGAACTTCCTAGATATGAGAGACCTGATGACGCTTGATCGAGCAGTCATGACCTTCAGTATTGTCAATCAGCTTTGTCCTGAAAGCTTACAAAATATTTTCATAGAGAGATCTGCCATATAAAATTATAACACTAGGAGTATGAGGAACCTGTATGTACAAAAACTAAGATTAGAACATACCAAAAGACGCTTTCTGTACATAGGTCAGAACGCTTGGAAAGCATCCCAATACCTATTAGAGATGCGGAGACCATTGCAGGATTTTACAAAGAGAGTTGAAATCTCACCTTTTGAGCTATAAGGCACTAGTTACCTTCCCCAAATTACTTTTGCACAAATCCAGGGAAGACCAGCACTTATTTACTTCACTTTTTAGTTGTTAATTTTACATTGTTATTACTTCTGGTATGGTAGGCATGGTATTTAGTTTGTAAGTATAGCTGAATGGATTTTGTGGATAAATAAGATTAAGTAAAGATGAATAAATTCTGCAGAGTTTGAAGTGAGACATTTTATGCCTGCGAGCTGCGGTCTCATGCTCATTCAAATTACTGAGTCCTGTCATTATCCCCGGTTTAGATGCTAAAAGAGACTCTGTAGTGATGACTAGTGTTAAATATTGACTAAAAATAGTTGCTTTGTTTCGTTCTAAGGTGCTCCGTGTGCTACAAAAACTTTTGGTATTCCATTGGATGAGCTTGTCGCGAGAGATAGCCATGCCAGTGGAGTTCCTATCGTTGTTCACAATATGTGCCAATATGTTCTTGATAATGGTAGGTGGATCTCAATGAATATCAATATTTTTATTTATTCCTTATGTAATTCATGATTGAGGCAGGTCAAGAGATTGAAAAATACGAAATTAGTTCTCTGACTTACTATGAGGAAGTAGCTGTTGCATACGTTGGAAGATATCAGGACTATTTCAAGTAAATGCATCTTTGGTTTTGAAACTTTTATCGACAGTCCATGATGTAAATGTAGAGAAATGGACTATTAACAGCACTAAAATGGCAGTAGTTGGTAGAGAGGAGGTCGATTTGTGAAATGGTAACAGGTCGTTGTTTTGAGAAGAATAGCACAAAAGAGCGAGAGCTTATGAAACAAAGATGGCCTTTTTATAGTAATTAAATAAATGGCATCTTTCAATGTTTTATCCTTTGCCAAAGCATCCTTACCACATTCTGCTAAAGGAGTAGGGTAATTTTTGTCAAATTACTGTGAGAGCGGAGTTTTGTTTTTCATCTTTGCTATTTTTCCAAAATGATAGAAAATTTAATAGACATTCTCTTGTGAGGATAGAATTTAATGCCTTTACACAAAGGGTTTAACCATATAAGGGGCATTTGCCTTACCTGAAGACCTGCTGCAATAAGAGGTCAGGAATGGGGTATTTTCACTTTCTCTTGTTTGTGAATGTGCCAGCGTGCAGGAGGGTATATGGATAGAGTTATGGATAAGAATTTGATATGCGAGTGGGAGGTCAAGTAGAATGATAGAAAAAAACCTCATTGAAAATTCTTTGACTGAGTCAAAATATTGAATTCTCACTTCCAGCGAGAAAGTAGCCACTGATGGAAAGCATTTGTTGCAAATCTCTATTTAGCTTAACAGGGCTCATACTGAACCGGGAAAATCTGGAAAATACGCCATTTTTACAAAAAATCAGGGAAAACCTGGAATAGTCATGGAGTTTTCTATAATTTTTATCCGAGTCAGGGAAAGCAAATTATTTAGTCAGCTTATAATTTTCCTAAAGTATTGGCTTGGTTATTCGCAAAGTCTTTGTTCCATTTGTTGTCAGTAAATGTGAATTTTATTACTAATCATTGTGAAATAGCAAGTATATGTACATTACCTATCTATTTAGGCTCCAATTTCTTTCCTTCTTTTTGTAAATATGTGAAATGATTGACAGGGAAAAACTAGGAGTTTTTGACAACCAGTCAGGGAATAATCAGGGAATTTTGATTTACATAATGGGTTTAAACCATGCTTGAGTTAATGCCAATGTTTTGAAGCATGAATTATTTTGATTTAGAGCTTTGTGTATTTCAACTATGACCACAAACATGCTTCAAAATTCTTTAATAGGAAGTTATGCTGAAATTCAAGTTCGCATTGAAGAATACAAAAAATAGCAAATGCTTATTTATTGATGGATTTTTTGTCTATAAATAGTTGCTTTTGTTTTTAGGGATTGTTAGCGAAGGGATCTTTAGGGTGAACGGTAACATGAAAACTGTGGAAAAATTGAAATCGCAGTTTGATAAAAGTTAGTAGCATTTTTCTGTAATTTTCAACTTATGTTATCACGGTTTGAAGATGTTAGAAAAATTCTTTTGTCTATTTGTATTCTCAACTAGTACCTCACTTTAAATCATTTTTACTTTAATTGCGGAATCAGCAATGTTGTAATTCCCTAAAAAAAGTAGCTTAAATGTAGAGTTTATGCATTTTATTAAGCACCTCTAGTTATTCAATTTGAAAAGGCATGTATGTTTGTCATTTATTCTGCTGGCCAATAGGAATGTCCAATCAGAATATTATGACTTCAAGCAGTTTAATTGGCACTTTGGGTGATATTTTTTATATCGCATAAACATACTAAACAATCATCCTCTAGATGGAGACGCTGATCTTCAGGAAGTCAATGATGTTATGGCAGTTGCGAGTTTATTAAAAATGTTTCTGGTAAGTATCGTCTAGGATTCCCACATTTTAACTTTTTTTTGTTTGTTTCAAAATCTCTTTATTCGGTATTATGCGCTAATCCTTTTCAATTTTCCCAGTTTTATGAACAGAAATTCATGATCAAATGCTTCAGGTGTATAAGTTTAGCTGCCTTTGGGTATATTGCAGGCACAGAAATGGCATTCAGTTACAGAAAGTTGATTCTTGGTGCTGTGCGTAAAATTGATGTCTATCTCTAGTGTTCCGTCTGCCGACATGTCCTTCTTGGCGTCCAGCTTTGTCAGCTCTCCCTGTTATCAGTCCTTCTTTTCATGTTGGCATACTCATCCTCTTTCAATTCACTCAGTATTCCAATCCTTTTCTTACTGTAGGTGTTCTTCCATCTATTCTACCCTCTATTACTTTCCTCAACAGGCTATTACCACAAACAATGTATCCAGTACATAGAAAATTGTTTAATCAAAGTACACACGGCTGCAGTTTGTGTTACGAGTTATCAACTCCAAAATAGGAACTGGTAGAAGCTCATTGCTGTCCATACAAGATCTGATTTGATTTTAGAGACATCTTTTCTTGATAGACAGATTTACAGCCTGCCTTATTCTGTTTGCTTATAACTAGATTCAAGGCTTAGTTGCATTCTCTGTGCCCTTCATGGTTTATTAATAGCCTTTCATCTACATTTCTACAGCGCGAATTGCCTGATTCTTTAATACCATACGATGTGCAGCCGGCATTTATCTCAGCTCATGGTCGTATGTATTGCAATCTACTAATTTTTTAGCTTTCAAAGACTATAATGCATTAAAATTTGTTTTCAATGGCTATCTAGACTTCTAAATTTTATCGAATCTTGATCAATAGGAGTCCTTGATTTATTATTAGATTGATTGACTGATTGCTTTGTCGATCGATTGATTGGTTGATTGATTGATTGATTGACTGTTTGATTGAGTAATCATTAACTTTATTGATTGGTGATTGGTATAGGTTATTTGGTTGAGTACCTAATTGATTGATTGATTGATTGATTGTATGATTCAATGATTCATTGATTAGTCAATCAAGTGGTCTTCGTCTGATAAACAAGTATGTGATTATGGGGGCGTAGGGTATATGAAGCCTCTAATGTGTGCGAAACTGTAAGAGAATTTGTCATGATGCAGAAGGTTTGACATCTTCATCATTCAGTTTTATGGTTTTTTTAGTTGGGCAAATTTTTGTAAAACTTCCCCCAAAGGAAATTGTCTAGGCACATCTCTGCGGATTGATGTGTTGTATGGATAGCTAATTAATCAATTCAATAATTGTTCCATTGCGTCATTGCATATGCATTTTGCTCGAAATTCAATTAACATTTAAATCAGTTCTATTTTTATTTATAAAAGTGAAGTTAACTTTAATTTTAGTGCGCGAAGACAAAGAAAAACACTTAACGGTTTTAAGGTGAATATTCCTTGCTATCATAAACTTTTATCAAAGCTTTCATGAAATCTTTATACTTTAATTAACTCGGTTGTTAGAGTTGCGCTTTGTACCGTTTCTAACTACATAGTCATAATATTAATTGTAGCTAGTTCTAGCTACAATGAGCCCTGACGTACAAAACAAGTTTGGTATATTTCATTGTTTGCCTATTAGGACTTACGTACATTATAGTTCTACATGGTCTGGGCCGAATCTTTTGCACACATCTCCGCCTTAAATTTTTATCAATTTATATACTATTTGTAGCTAAATTAATTTTTTCCTTTTCTAGACATTTGATAAACAAACTGCCCCAAGCAAACTATGATTTGCTTAAATATCTCATCACTTTTCTCAATGAAATCACCGAAAGCTCAGGTAAATCTTTTTCATTATTCTATGTAAGTAGATCTATGTCTCATTTTAACTTTCCATATACATTTGCTTCTCACGCCTTTATTCTTCGTTTTTTTGAATCTTTGTTTTGTTTTTTCTTTTGCAGATGTAAATAAAATGACTCCTGTTGCTCTTGCAGTCGTTTTTGGGCCTAACATTTTTAGGTGAGTATTTGAGTTACTAGCTCATCATAATTTAGTGTTAATCCCTCATGAATTGTGATTCTGTCATCAAAAATCTGATTTAATTTTGATGGACTCAGATTCCTGTAATGTGTATCATGAACTTGGGTTAGGCGATCAAAATCTGATGTTAAAATATCATAGAGTATCATAGATTATCGTTAATTATCTAGCCAGGTTTGTTCCGGAAAATTACACAACTTATCTTAAATTAAAGAGGCTTGGCATTTTTATGATGAAGCAAGATGAGAACTCTTGTGAGTCGTTAGACTAACTGCCATTCTTAAGGCACCTGACTCCTGCTCAATATTGCAGTCACCGACTGCAGTTCGATGGCAAATTGGAGAAAATAGTATTGTCTTTGACTTACACTATGATTTCTTCCACATGTTTTCTTGTCATATACACAATAGATGAATTTCAAGCAGTTTTATCGAAAACCTTTTGATATGTCTCAAAGATTGCGACTTTGCTACTCCGCAGCCTCTTGGAAATTGCACAATACCCTTACAAAATTCTCCATTGATCCAGTATAACACATGGTTGAAATTTCCTGATAATTCTTTTTTGTGTCGACTACGAGTATACAGTTGTATATTAATTTTGCGCATAGCTGCTATGCAGTAGCTACAGAGTTGACCTAATGGACGGATATACATAGTCGATTTATCATTAATATGTTAGCATCATAGGTTCACGACAGTAATGTAAAAAATTTTTTATTAATATTGAAAAAGAATCGATTTTGATGAATATTGTTAGTGCTGCTCACCTGGTTCCGAGTTGTTCATAGTTCAAACATGTAAGATGGTTCTGTTGATTGAGTTCTATCATTGGAACATGTGTTTCGCTGTTTTGTTGTTCATTCGTTTGAGTTGTAAGACCTTGGAAGCCGGAACATATATTTTGCTGGTTTGCTATTCATCTTTCTACTACTTCGAAACATACAATTTTTGTCAAGTCTTTAATGTTAGTACTTTTTCGTATGCACATTTTTGCAATCTTTTGATTAGATGCTCCTACCTTGCCGTAGAAGGTAAATAATAGCGTTTTGTTTAAGACTTTGTCCTCTCATTTGGCGACCTTTAATCAACCTACTGATCAATTGTGCTCTGTTGAAATTGGTTTGCAAATGCAGTTTTTAGACGTTGGTAGAAACTGTACCCAATTTCCTGAGGATTTTTGTTTATTTTCATTTGTAAACAAGCCTTTCCTTGCCTGCTGTTAAGAAATGATTGCTTGATTTGTGGCCATCCGTTGAAAGAGAGATTATTGAAGAACGAACAGTGGTTTTTTCATAAAATCACATAACCTCTATTTACTTTTAGATGCAGAGAAACTTTACAAGGGCTTAAAGAACAGGCTTGCGTAAACGCCGTCACATGCAAATTGATTGAACAACATTCCCACCTATTTTCAGTAAGGTTTTACTCGTTAATTGGTTATGTCTATTATATCTATAAATTGTTTGTTATATCTCTTGATCTATTATTTCATGGGTAATTTAGCAATTTTCAGACCCAAGATGCCCAAAAACAGTTAACCTATACCATCATATCCCACATTCTGTCCCAGAAGCAGAGATACAAAAGGAGATGTCTCTCCAAACTTAATTCGGTTTTGTAGATTAATTGTTTTTAAATGCGAGTGTCGCGCATTGGAAGTTATAAGCAGAGTACGAAGCATTGTAATACAGCATTTTGGTAAAACTCAATGAATGTTTTATTTAAAATGTGTTCAATATTTATTGATTTAGAACAGCTTATAGTGTAGCCAAGTTGCAATTTTATCATGTTAAATCTCCTGTGGTATATTTTTCACGATTTAATCTTGGCCAGAGAAGTAAAGTCCTTAAAATTATTCGTTTGTATGGCCTTCAATTGCGCATCAACTTGATTGCGTTTATATTTTGCTAAGATGTTCTCATTAGGAGAAGTACTTGAGGGAAGTTACACTGTGATTCGTTTGGCTCTTGTTACTCTCTGTCATTGTATTTGTGCTAAAAGAAGAGTGCGATAACTCTTCTTAAGATTTCACGCTCTAGAGAGCCATGTTTCGCAAGGGATATCGTCTAAGGCATCATCGTTAGATCTTGTCTTGAACAATTTTCAATGATAGTATTGATGCAAATCTTTTAGGCTGATAACTCAAATCCAGATGAATTAACCTCTCAAAGCAGCAGGTGAGGATGCGGTTGAAATTGCTCTATCACTGATAAAGAACTTAATTGAGTCTTTCATTCTTGTAATTAGAGTGTTTCTACATTTTCAAGCATCTAAGTTTCGCAGCTGTTTTTTATTTCATTGAAAAAGGAATTCTACATGTTCAATTTTACAGTCAAACTCGAGCTTCCCTTTCCTGATAATCTAACTATCTGGAATTTGACTGTTCGACTTTCAATTCCCACAAAGATATATTTATGGCTATTACATTAATGATTTTAATTATCATTTATTTATTACCAACTGCTGAAATTTTAATCTAGTTTTGCCTATAATTATAATCTTACCACCTAGATGTTGTGACAATCAACTGCATGTTTGGAATTTTCATCAAAGAAAACTTCTGAGAAAAGTGTCTTCGGTCTCTTGATGAACCTTTAGAAAAAGCTGCCTTATCTAGACTTATCAAGAATCCTATTAGATGTGGCTAAATTTTGTCACCGTAGCAAACTGTAGGCTGACCTAAACTGTTCTATTTGTGATAGTAGCTAGGTAGTCAAAAGTCAAGCATCGCTTTATCTATCTATACCCATATATATATATATATATATATATATATATATATATATATATATATATATATATATATATATATATATATATATATATATATATATATATATATATATATATATATAT
>OLMO02000009.1:2106285-2138481 GCA_900291935.2 Cassiopea xamachana | reverse complement strand
TATGTATGTATGTATGTATGTATGTATGTATGTATGTATGTATGTATGTATGTATGTATGTATGTATGTATGTATTCATATATTTTTTTTTATAATATGAATCTAATATTCTTAGAGAGGAATTATTGAAGCAGCAAAAGCTTGCACGGAAAGAAAAAAAAGCTGTTGGTAAAACTTTGAAAGACTTCGAAGACGAATTTTATGCGGAAACAGGACGGTATGGTGAATGAATTGAACTAATTTTTAACTTATTCTCTAAAGGGATTTCACAACGATAGGAATTTCAAGTATTGTACTGTATTTTGATGTTGGCAGTCAGGTTTCATTATACGCTAGCTCAGGGATGGGCAATTAATTTTCACCAGAGGCCACATGAGAAACCTGAATTGTGTCTGAAGGCCACAAAATTTATTCTACTGTAAAATTCTCCTAGTTGAATATTTTGATTGGCTGGTTCTAATAATCAGAAGAATAGAGCACTCTGAAACAGTGTCGAGCATTTAGACATTTTAAGGGCGTGAAAGCCTCTTGAAGACAAGGCGCATATCGTCACTGGTACTTAGAAGAATGCAAAGTAGTTAGAAGGCTATAGCCATGAAAATATGCAGACGAACTGAAAGAAAATAGTAGAAAATCACGCCCTCTAGAACGTTGAAAAACGCCCTTCTGCAGCAAAGGATATAAATGCAGACAAGAAAGAACTGATACTCTAACTTGGTTTCATCGAAATCAAGCAACTTTGAACAAAAAATGAAAAGCTTTTGATAATTTAGTGTCACAATTTTGCAAGTCTGAAATTTTTGAAGGGGTGCTGTCCCCTCACTCCCCAAATGGCCACCACTACTCTGTAAATATTTATTTTAGGTTTTGTGAAATTGTTGTATCTAAGTCAAATAAAAAAGCAAAAACAATTATTGAATCAATGAAAATTCATTTATAACTTGTTAATCTCCACAAACAACGAAAAACAACAATCAAATTTCAAAACAGAAGTAAAAGAAGACAGATGATTGTTTGATTTCATGTTGCTTGTCATTGACCTCGCGCGGCTGGGCAGACACATACAAAGGGGTGGATGTGGCCCTCGGGCCATAGTTTGCCCAGGTCTGCGCTAGCTACTTAGAATTCTACATTTTTATGCTATATGCTCAAGCTTTCCAACATACAAATACACACACAATCTCTCTATTTATCTTTGTTTTATATTTCATTGAGATTACACTCAATTTTCAATGCTAGTATCTTTTTTCAGAAAAGTTCAGAAGGAAGATCGCGGGCCCTTGGAATCGGAATATAGAGACTATAAAGTATGTTTCATTTTCACTTGATTGAGTAGGCCCATCTGTTGTAAGCTACCTGTCATTACGCAGGAATGTATTTATGTGTTTCCTATATTTTCCGCCTGTTCTACGTCGAAATTTCTTTTAAATGTATTATCTTTCTTACCCAATGATGATGTTCAAATATTTCTTAATGGATGGTTCAAATATTTCTATCTGCAAAGCATTATTCTTTAGCCGATTTGGTTGTGAAATTCACTCTACAGTGTCCCTTATTTTCTTGACTTTCTGTTCTTGGTACTCTATTTCCTTTACTGTTAAATTTCTTTTTTATGAAGCAACTCAAAGCAAGGCTGAGGCTCTTGGAAGTATTAATAACAAAGAAGAAAGGAAATTAAAATGTTTGAAGAGAACACTTTATTTTTATCGGCCTCTTTTCTCAGAGAAATAGTATTTATCATGTAACTTTATTTAAAGAATTTTAGTGTAAATAGTGTAAAAAACATGATGCTACCAGGATTAGTTAATACGTTCGTTGATCAAAGTTTTTAATCCACTAAAATCTGTTATGTTATTTATAATTTCTAGACGAGCAATCTTTTTCCAGTCGCCAATTAGTCAGATGAACTAAGTGAATTCTATTTAGTTAAGAAAGTTGTTATTTTAGTACAAGAGAACCGCATCCGTTATTGTATGCTCTTAGGCCTGTCTTTCTCATTGAATTCACTGTATATGCAAAGTGCTGCATGTATTAAATTTCCTCTGGCTCTCTTACTTTTTACATGTCTCATTCATTGTCACATGGTGGTTTATTTTGTTTTTGCAAACTTAGAAGCCTGCTTAGTTTTGGCCGTTTTGTATTCGCTCTGTTTTCAAATTATAACAGTTTTTGCTTCTTTCCTTCTCATTAGACGCTCATTTACGGATTGGTCCTTTTGAATTGTATTGTATCATTTGAGTACTCTTGCCTCTGTATCAACTCTCATTGTTTATCACATTGAAGTAGTCTTTCCTTCCATAAAGAGCTATCTCAAGCTCATTTCCCAAACTTGAAAATGTTGTAAAGCTATGCCTCCCAAATTTTAGGTGAAATTATTAATCTACAGCTTTACCTTATTGTATTTTGTGTCAGCCAACATAGTACGCTCAACTATCAGATTTTTATGCTAATTATGCAGCTATACCTCATCCCTTATTTTTAAAGGAATTCAAAACTGCTATTTTATCTCCGACTTCGACTAAAATATTAATACAGCCTGTCTGCATCTTACGATATTGCGCATTTTCAGCATTATAAAAACGTTAGAGTCCCACGTATTTTTACCATAAACAATGAAATTTCAACACGGTTTCATTAGTATTAGCAATACGTGGTATTTTAACATCTATATTGTATACAAACGTTGCCTTTTTTACGACTGCAGCACTGCATGTTAAAGCTCAAAACAGCAGGACCCAAACCTTTCTTGGTCAAAACCTTCGCATCTAGAAAGGCTATTTCCTTTTAGAGGATTCAATGGTTTACTTAGACATTGAAAATCATTTACAGCCAAATATTTCCAACCAAAAAAATAAGGGTACAGAATTTCTATTGGAAGGACATATTGTCTATCGAGAAATCGACAATTTAGATAAACTTAGGTATTGGGAGAATGGAATGATGACCCAGTGGTAGATCGTCTGCCTCACAACCGGTAGGTCGTGGGTTCGAGCCCAGGCCGAGTCATACCAAAGACCTTAAAAATGGTACTCACTGCCTTCTCGTCTGGCGCTCGACATATGAGAATGGAATGGGAAGGGTAAACTCGCGGAGCTACTAGTGGGCCAGCCCCTCCCTCAGTAGCTTTCACTGCATTCGCAGACGCGTGGCCTAGGGCCATAGAAACGGAGATAGGCACCGCCCTATGCACCATTGGGCGCGGGAAAGGACTTTTTTTGATAACTTTGGTATTGGGAGAATACATTGTCTTTTACAGAATCCAGCACTATTCCTGGGAATTTTTGCAAATCAAACATATCTAGCAAAAAAGTATAGTTATAACCCTCGTACTTGGAGGACACATTACATTTTAGCTGGGACGTATTTAAAATCAAACATATCTAGCTAAAACTAAGGTTGTAGCATTGGTATATCGAATAAATATTGCCTTATTTGAAAATGCACAAATATTCAAAAACAAGTAACTTTAGCCAAAAGTAAGACTTTAGCCCTGGGAGTTTGAGAAAATACATCCTATACGAGAATACGTTTTAGCTGGAAATTATTTAAATTCAAACAATTCTACCCTACAGTAAGGCTATAGCCTTGCCATTTTCAAGAAACATTGCCGTTTTTGAGAATGCAACATTTTTAACTGCAAATTATTTAATTGGACAGACGCGCGAGTATCTGCGGTTAACGCAGAAGGCGAGTAATCCCTCTTGTCCATTGATCAACATCAGGATTGCCATCAATAATAATTGGGGCTATATTCGGTAACTGTTGCTAAAACACTTAGTACTTCTCATTTTTAAAGGCAAAATAATGGCAGTTGCGTCTTCAAGAGCATATTAATTCCAACAGCAATGTCAGGACCTACAGCTTCTTTCCATTAAGTCCCACAAGTACTCTGCTGTACAAGATGGGCACACAACATTTCTTCAAACCTATCAAAACAGCCTCCATATGACTGTTATATTTAGTAGCATATCACCACCAATTACAAAATCATCTGCTTAATCTGGGTCAGCTCTTAACCCAGCCCAGTGCAAATCCCTAGTAGGAAGCTATCTCTGGGGATTGTTTGATTTCTGCACTCAATCCTGCCAAAGATTTTACTATCAACATTGTGCATTGAACAGGATAGTAAACCAGTAATGGCTCAGTAATTTCTAGGATACGAAAAAATAAAAATCAATTCATTGCAGAAGTATGTCATTTACTGATGTTAATGCATAATTCCTTCTGTAAATTTGTCACAGCATAATGATACTGTCAGGATGATAACTTGAAAAAGAACATTGGCTGCATGGTGTTCATTCTGGTCACAATCTAGAGACTCAATTTCACCTCAAGAATCACAATGTGCACAACTTACGGGGAGTCCCCTCCTTTCTACTAAGGCATATCGGTCCCCTCTATATTGTCCTAGGCTAACCCCTCCCTGTGTTTATTACCAGTCAGTTATGTAATAGGAAATGACCTCTGGTGTAATCTGAATGGGCATTTCCCTCTCCATGCACTAGCAAATAGTCCAACCATGGTGCACCCTCCTTCCCGGCATGTGATAGGCTTGGGCGGTACCTTGGCGGTCATGGCCACCCCTAGGGTGGCACTTGCATCTTGATTGTACATAATTGTGTTTTGTCTGGACGTACGTAGTAGGTAATGCATGCTAGCAGAGCCCTTTCGCACTGCAACCAAGAAGTGTTGCAACTCCCGGGCCACCAGCTAGTCATGCATACTTTAGACAAGAATAGTCATGCATGCTAACAGACCCCTTTCACACTACATCCAGAAAGTGTTGCAACGTCAGGGCCACCAGTTAGTTATGCACTTACGTCAGCCAAGCTGTACCAGCCCCTTAAACACTGCGACCAAGAAATGTTGCAACGTTAGGGCCACTGGATAGCTGGCTTCAATGGTAGAATGAAATTGAAATAACAAAAATGAAATATTACAAAAGATACGACCCCCAAGTATCATGCGTCGTCTCTCCTCTCACATTCTTCTGCAGCACACTGTTACGAGCCGCACTGAGTTAATTCAAACAATTCTTGCCAAAAGGAAGTCTTAAAATTTTCAGAAAACGTTGCCCTTTTTAGAATAAAACAACTTAACTAGAAATTATTTCAAAGCAAGCACTTGTAGCAAAAAGTAAGGCTATAGCCTTGGCATTTTGAGGAAACGCTGCCTTTGTTGAGACTACAACATTTCGGGTGTAAGGTAGTTAAAGGCAAATAATTCTAGTCAAAAGTAAGGCTATTACAGCCTTTCCATTTTCAGAAAACGTCTGTTTTGAAAATATAACATTTTAACTGGAAATTCTTTTAAATCAAATAATTCTAGCCAAAAGCAAGACTATAGTCTTGGTATTTGAAGAAAACGTAGCCCTTTTTGGAATCTTGAAATTATTTTAAAATGAAGCGAATCTAACCAACAGTAAGACTAGAGCCTTGGAATATATAGGAAATGCTGTTTTTGTTGAGACTACAACATTTGAGTGTAAAGTATTTAAAATCAAATAATTCTAGCCGAAAGTAAGGCTATAGTCTTGGCATTTTCAGGAAACATTGCTTTTTTGGGAATACAATAGTTTAACTGGAAATTATTTGAACACAAACACTTCCTGCCAAAAGTTTCTCTTTTGAGAATACAACAATTCAAATGGAAAGTATTTAAAATCAAACAATTTTAGCCGAAAGCAAGGTTATAGTTTTGATATTTGGAGGATTTATTGCCCTTTTGAAAATACAACATTTTAAGTGTAAGGTGAAGAACTTGTAGTCACAAAATATAACAATAGTATTGGTAAATGGAGTGCATAGTTACTTTCTGTAATTGCAGTATATCACTTGATGCTTTTTGAGATTGCTACATGTTATTTTGGAGTTGAAAAGCATTCTTCACAATCAAATGTTTGCAGCCACAACGGAAGGACGACCCTGGATGATGACGATTTGGGAAAATGAAGTAAGTGTGGCTAGGTAAAGACCTAGAGTTGACGTTTGGCAACAAAATTAGTTTATTATCAGATGGACACAATTTACTTCAAAGTGATAATGACAAACATCTACAGGTTGAATGGTGAGCGGGTATAGCCTAAAATACTATCAAAAGTTGAACCTCAGACCTTAAATATAACCAAAACAAGTCAATGATGCCTTTATCGTGATACTAAACAACAACAATTAAGGTGGTGCATCGGCGGTTCCTAAACTCTTCGAAATATGTTACATGATGGCCCCATTCAAGTTAATATTTCGAATCAGGGTACCTTAATTATAAATATAGGTCATGATAAATATAATATTACAGAAAATAAGTATCAACATTGATAAAAATACATGCAGCAATGAGTCCGAACACTATCCGCAGTCCTTGAAATCAATTGCAGTCCCAAAGGGACTACGTATCTCACTTTGTGCGCCACTGTGAGGTAGATGGTTAGGTTTGCTTGCGATGATTATTTGCCCAAAATGTTCATGTTTGACTGTCTTGAAAAGATCTGCTTGATGGTCGTACTAAAACTGCATTTTCAGACGAAATAGAGGATACACTTGGACTCGAGTTTAGTTCATACGATTCACAATGCGAATGATCATCTTCAGATGATTCCATCTGATCAATGTTATTAAAAAGTCTTTCACTGTCCATTACGTTCGTCTTCAGTGGTTCTGTTCTATTACATGCTCCTATTAGATGCAAGGATTCGACATGAGTACCGCAATCACAAATCGTTCTATAGGGTGGCTCTTGTAAGCTACCACATGGTGAATTGCCAGTGGAAAATATTACATTTTCTCTTGACAGAACTGGTACATTGCACGTAGAAGGTCCTGCTATTCCATGATCATGCTTTCCTCTTTCAATCTGATGATCTTGATGCATGTTCTGGTCATCAAGTAAAGTATTAACTGGTGCACTTCCTGGAGGAGGAGTTGAAGGGACAACATCATCAATCCTGTCATAAAACGCATTGTCCCGTATTTCCTCATACATATGTTCAGAATGGTATTCATCGTTGTCAGGCTGTAATCGCAAAAATATAGAGTAATAAAATAGTACATAAAATCAAAGAATGAAGATGCAGGGATAAGAATGCATGAATATTATTGAAGGACAAATCAAGAAATAAGACGCACTTAATGTCCAAAAGCTGGAACAAGAGAAAGGAGACAGATTGGCCTAATGAAATAAATCAACTAATCGGAAAACGGCTGACATAAGACATTGAAATCACGAAATACGGGCGTGAAATTTGAGTACAGATCTGATGAAACTTAAACTCCAGAAAATACAATGTGAAAACACAATAATAAAACGCTCTTACAACGAGGGCTTCAACTGATGTTGTTCTTGTTGCATGTCTAAAACGGGTATCAAAAAATAACAATGTCAAGCGCTGTATGCTCAAGCTTTCTGACACACACACACACACACACACACACACACACACACACACACACATACACACACACCCGCATGCGAACAAACCCAAACTATCCACCCCACAATTATAATAATTGCTGCTGCGACAAAAGGGTAAATAGGAATATAAGAAATGATACGCACAAATCGGGTTCGTATAGCAATGGGAATTACAATTAGAGTAGCGAGGGGTAATAAATGCAGGGAGAAAATAAGAACAATATGGAAACATCAAGATAATTTAAATAAACTAAACAGTTGAAGAAAGAGTGGGTAGAGGGTAGTGTAGGAGGATGATTCAGTCGGCTGACTCTGATAAATTGGAACAAGCTCTAAGGAAGAGAGAGAGAGCGAGAGAGAGAGAAATGGAGAGAATGTTTTCATTGTCATAAGAGATTTGCAAGTCAATGAAAAATAGAAATATTCAAATGTATAAAGCTGCGAATTACCTGTCCCGCCATTTTTTGATAACTGCAAGTACCAAGAGAACAATGATCACAAGCAAACAGACAACTGTGATTAAAATAATTTTCCAAGGAATTCCATCCAAGGAAAAGTTTTCTGGAGCTTTACCTGAAGTACAAAAGGGTAGAACAATAACAATCGGGATGCAAGCAAAATGAATCATTTCTGAGATAAACAACTGCAAATAAATGCTTCGGATTGGGGTAAGTGCAAATGCAAGTGACAAAAATAAGAAATAGTACCATGACTCTTGCCAAAGATAACTAGCTCAAACCTTTGTTTATCTTTCAAGAAATTGCATGCAAAAATACAAATAACATTGATACTGAAATGTTTAAAGACAACAACCCTTAAGACCTGCTGGGCTAAGTTTTTGCAATGAGTGAAACGTAAATCATAGCATCAAAGCATGACGCAATTTTTCCAACGACAAATGCAGTTTCCATGCTCCTTTGCTCCTACAGAGTTGTCCTTTCTGCATGAGAGGGTGCCCCAAAATACGTGTCCCCACTTTTGGAAATCTTAATACGTTTCCGGTAGCTCCGAAGTGCCTAACATGAAGCTCATCCACAGCATTAGACAAAAATTAATAAACATGCAGGGTTTTAAGCCTTGTTCAAACACTCTCTCAACATTTCACAAAACATTGCAAACCATTTGAACGTTTAGCAAAGTCCAGCGATGTTGAAAGATAGGTGTTCAAGCACTCTCCACATTTCAATAAACATTTCACAAAACATTCTATAATCGAATTATGTCATTGGTCATGTGATTTGCTCGTCCAATCAGTGGGAAGCATTATCATTACTGCGCTTGCGCCAACTAAGCACATGTTTAGTGAGTGTTCAAAAGGACAAAATATCGCTATGAGCAAGGAAATGTTGAGTTAATACACTAAACATTTTCAACGGGCTTTGATTTTTGCTACACAAGACTAAGCATCGCTAAACAACGCAAAGCGTCACTAAACAAGGTGTTTAAAACCTCTCAACATTTCACTAAACAAATACTTAGCGATGCTTTGTGTAATAATAAGAGCGTTTGAACAGGGTACTATCAATGCCCCCCTCCATCTCTAAAACTAAGTCAGCAATAAAAATCCAAACATACTAGGCTTCCATGCAATGAACTTCTTGTTGGAGTGACTGCAACCAGCCCCATTACAAAGTTCTAGTTCTACAAGATAATCTGTTTTCATGTCAAGCGAGTGTATCGTATAGCTGGTCTTGTTCAAAGGGACAGAGAAGGTCTTTGGTTTGTGAATGTCTTCTTTCTTGTAAAGGTTAATAGTGACAGCTTTGACAATTCCATTCCAGTATTTCTTATCGACATTCTGTGAGATATGAACAACGGTCATGAGCAAGAAGTAGTTGCGAGAGATATCAAAAATAGCACAAATCAATATAAATTAAGATTTTCGTTGAAAGGAAAACTTGCCTCATCCATAAGTTAAAAGAGAGGACACATTAGAATTTTACATCATACCTACCTGTAATTACATCAATACATTTATACACCAATACAATAATGGGATAACATATTAATATCTTAACATATTAATAAATTAATACTTTATTACTGTAATGCTATAAAGATCAATAAGGTAATACATTAATGATCTAAAAAATAACACTCTGACGCATTAATGCATGAATATTTTATACATCGTTATAAAGTGAAATTTTATAAAGTGAAATTAAATGCACATTTTTCCAGCTTTACCTTCCATTTTATTAGACATTGAAATTTACTCTTCGAGGTGTGACTCAAACTCGGCGTTAATAATTCTGGAGCCATCGAAGGAGCTAGAAAGAAGAAAAAGAACTATCATTTTTGCAAACCACCCACAGAAATTGAGAGGCATATTATGGAATGAAGGGATATCCCACTAAGGGTGTGACTATTGTGTTCTGCTTTCCCTTAAAACAGTGATTCCTCATCTTTTTCTATCCCTGCACCCCAAAAAATTTTGCACTGACCTCCCACCACCTACAATGCACATACTTTGTTCAGGGTCACAGATAAACAATTAACAGATCTTTACTACAGCACGAGAAAGCGGCAACATTTTTCGTGCTGCAGTAAAGTCCTGTAGTACCAATAGACAGTAAAAATTTCCTATCACTATGGCAGGCACTTCTCTCACTCCTGGTGTGAAGGTCTTACCTTAAGACAAACCCAACTGTTCAACTGATGTGTAAAACTACAAAGTTTCAGGATGTAAGGAGAATATTATCCTCTGGGTGTCTTTCCATGCCCTATCCTGCCCTGCCCAAAACTCTTATAGATGCATGGAATAGCAAGAGGGGGGCAGATCGGGGTAGATATGGTCTCTACAGCAACATAATACACACTTTTTATTTTATAAGTACGAAGTTGGTATTGAGGCTCAAAATCGCTGACATTTAAGACTAATTTCAGAATAAGACAAGGCTCAAGGTTCATCAAGACTACGAGCTTTCTGCATTTGAGCTGTAGTAATACTTGTACATCAACTTTTTCATTATCAATACAATATTTGTTATTCTTTTCCACTTTTATTTTGCTCTATTATGAAGTAGGGCATCAATAAAGATTTGAATATAAGCCTTTGGTTTTACACCTTCGAAATTTAAGAATAATTTAAGAATAATCTAAGACTCAAATCCTAAAAAATTTAAGAATATTAAGGAGGCTCTGCGAAATATTAAAGATTGTTATAAAAAAATGTGTGTGTAAATCAAAATGGACTTAACTTCTTTACTTCACAATAAGTTTTGCAAG
Source organism: Cassiopea xamachana (assembly GCA_900291935.2). Lineage (NCBI taxonomy): Eukaryota > Metazoa > Cnidaria > Scyphozoa > Rhizostomeae > Cassiopeidae > Cassiopea > Cassiopea xamachana. Next base: position 2,127,843 of record OLMO02000009.1, on the reverse strand, counting down.
CTAAGTTTCACAACATATCCTCCAACAAGCAAAGTCAGGGTCTAAATGCAAGTTTGGAATAAATTTCCCTGACTTTTGGCTAAAAAACACAATACTTTTTTGACACTCTTCTTGAAAACCTTTATTTATCTCCCGACCTGTCAGGAAAAACGACCTTCACTTCATGACCCTCAGGATACCCTCAGGTCAAGAAGTGAAGGTCATTTTTCCAGAATAGATCGGGAGATAAATAAAGGTTTTCAAGAAGAGTGTTAAAGAAATAGTGTTGAACATTCAGGGGGGAGGACGGGGTCGCCCCCAATAGTATCAGACTCACGACAATGTGCAGTAATGGACAACACACAAGCCAGCGTACTGGTGTGAGAATGCTATCTCATGCTTTGGTATACATGCATAGGACTGCAAAATGGCAGAGCCACTATGTATTTCTAATGGGATGCAGGCATAGCTATGGCGCAGACTGGTCGGTGTAGCTTTCCTTAGTCATCAAAATTCAATGAAAACAGGTTAAGAGATCAGTTTCTTCTCGCCAGGGTACAGATCAATGATGAGAGCAATTGATGGCGTATTTTGTAAAAGAGTATTTTCCGACGTTTAAAGGGGTGTGACCCCAAAAACTTTTTTCCCAGTTCCCCAGTTTCCTTCCACTTCTTTTGCATGCATTCATGGATATAGCCTTCCAGCTACTTTCTCCTTAAAATACCCTGCTTGTTAGATCTCCAGCGTAAGCTTTACCTAACATACGCCATGGCCTTGCGATACCTTCACCCCTCCCCCCCAAACAAATTTCAAAGTGTCCGCCACTGCCTGAGGGGACAAGATTCAAGTTTTGACCGCTGAAAGCCACTATTTTTAGCACGGTGTTAACAACAAGTTCTACCAGGGCTGCAAATGGCAACATCAATCACAATCTTCTTGAATTGATCAAATTATAAAGCTAAAGATAAATTTTAGAAATGGACAAATTTTACGACTTTCGTGGTGATCAAAAATGAAATGCTTTCTCTGGCCTACAGTATGAAAATGCCATTTTCCCCCTAATCATTGCATGTTTTCTTGAGTGTCTCTGACCTAAGTCAAAAGGAACCTTCCTTCCTGACTCCCCCAAACTGTATAATCCCTTACAGTACTCCCATTCACTAGAAGAAATCACACTAAGACCAGAATTCATGTACTTACGTGCTTCGAGAGTTCGAGCGGATTCACATGGCCCATTGATGAAGTGGTAAGGAAACAACACTTCATCCACTTTACTCTTTATGCATATTGTGTACATCGTAAATGGCTTCAAATTAGTAATCTTTTGTTTAAAATGCTTAAAATCTTCGTTGCTAAGAGAAAGTGTCTCCTACAAATGTATAGAAAAATAGTAATAAGTGTGGAACAAGATAAATAACCCTCTAGGGGAAGCAAAAAACAAAAATTCCAAACTGAACCTTAAGAAACCTCTATGGCTACTTTTTCAACTCAACTTGCTAGGGTAGGGGTGTCAAACATACGGCCCGCCAAGGCTTTAGATGTGGCCCGCGAATCAATATTGAATGAAGTGAGACTTTAGGGGTTTTTACGTCTTTACTAGCTGGCAGTTAAAAGATTGCTTCGACCAGTTTTCCTCCATTGTATAGCGTGCCAGATAAAAATTATCCTATGAGATATGCAGGTATTTTAAATTCCATATTCCTTAGCCATGACACCCTCTCAGACTCACATGACAGTATTTTCATTTCATTTCATTCTTCACACGCTAACCCCATCAGCTAAAGCTGTTTTTCAGGGGCTGTGAAAAACTTTGCAATTTAAAATACAATATAAATATATACAATAAAAGTAACAGAGAATAACAGGATATTTTCATAAGCATATTATAACTTATGTGCCCTTTGGGCTAAAATGAGTTTAACACCCCTGTGCTAGGGTCTGGATCAGGCCTCTGTCTCTCGATTTACCTCCGTTTCCCCCAATTCCTTGGGGCTTGGAGGGTGCCTCTGAGAGGACTTTAGTTCTAGCACAAGCACTTAGGACCGGATGCCTTTCCTGACGTCACCAATGGTCTGCGGTGGGCCTCGAACCTAGGGCCACGTTGGCCTGAGTCGAGTGCATTACTGCTAGGCCACGGCTGCTCTTGGAGCAGGCCTCTGTAACGAATGAAATGGGTACAGAACATCCTCGTTTATCCGAAAATGTGGCATATGCTCGAAAAAGAGAGAAGAGAAAACAGTTATCTTATCCCTTTTCTGGTCTGATTTACAAAGTTTGAGTACGATTCAGCAGCATGGAGAGTGGGGTGTTTCAAATTGTCTACTCTCTTTTCTGCAGCAAGTTCACGGAGATGAAGGAGCATAGGGGTATTGGGACTGGTTGTTTCATCTTAGTAGCGAAGCCATGTCAAAAACACTTTTCAAAAGCATCCATAGCCGCCTTGTGTCTTAAGGGACACTCCACTTCTGGCACACTTCCAGTTGAACAGCACTTAGTTCAGCATGAAACCCGGACTACTTAAATCCGGATAAATACGGTTCTAAGTAGTCCGCGTCAGGAAAATAGATTTGAAAATTTTCGGTGAAAGCAATGGGGCGTTCGGATAAACGAGGTTCAGATAAACGATGTTCGGACAAACGAGGTTCTGATAAACGAGGATCTACTGTACTAAACAAGGGGCTTTTCTGGAATCGTTGGCAAACCATGTTTTGGTGAAGAGTAACCCCTGACCTAGAAAAACAGAAGGAGAGAATATGGGTGGAGCTCAAAATAACCAGCTGTATATTTGCAAGACACTAGTGTACTTTATAGAGCAAAGAATAATCCCAGCCCATTTCGTTTTTCATCATCTGATCCCATGTTGTGGACGAGAGTTTCGGACAAAACGACAGGCAGCCCAAATAAGCAATGATATGAAGATGACCAATTTGGCATGGAAACCGAGGTTTCGATTTTGCATGAGGGTCAATCCAATTCGCGCCAACGAATCACAAGACTACTTATTTTAAATGGCTACTTCAATAATTCCTCCGGAGTAACCAAAGCAATCAGATCTACCACAAGAGGAATTTTGCGTAAAGATGTCTTCAAAATGTCACCTATTCCTGACCTTTGTGTGAAATAAACCGTATTAGTTGGTTGGCCTTGTGAAATAAGCTCACTTCCTTGGTGGCAGGATACTTTTCAGCTGAAATTGTTTGAACTGGACTGCCAGAACACTATTTCTCATAATGAAAGCCATGGGTGATAACAAGCAAAATTGCTGAACAGCTGTGTATACAGGGGTAATTTCTAGGGGGCTCGGGGGGAGTCCCCTTGTTAAAATTGTTGTTCATTCAAGGGGCTCAGCCCCAGCTAGAATTTTTTCATGAATCTTGATTGTCAAAGTGCATTTACCCTGCTTTCAATGTTTTTTATTGTATTGCTATGATGAATTTCCTTACTGCTGCAGGATTATAATTGAAATCTTTCTAGATGTTGGCTAGTATATTATATCACTATTAGATGAAAATATCATGTCTCCATCTGCAAATATATGAGCGTGGCTGAAAATAGGCCACACCTACTTCATGACCTTGCACCTAGAGCCCCCTTGTTAACATTTTAAAAATTACCCCTGTGCGTATACAAAATACAAAAGATCGGTGTACGCAATCTATGCACTACAGTTATGAAATGGTATACAGAAACTGAATACACGTTTTTTTTATAAGAAAAAAGTTTATAAGAAAATGAGGCTCAAATCGTCAAAATCTTAAGAAAATCGTAAGAAAATCACGAGGCTCAATTTCCAAAATTAAGTGTTTTTATAGGCCAAAAATCGGTAATTTCGTCGTTATTGCATTCAAAATGTTAAAGATGGAATTCAAACTCAAGTATACAATAGTATTAACGACAGTGTAAACCACTCTAGCCAGTTTACTTCAGCAAAAGTTAAGAAAAATTTAAGAAAATCTGAGGCTCAATTTCGGGAAAAGTTAAGAAAATTGAGGCTCAGGCAAAATAATGATTTTCTTATAAAAAAAACGTGTACTGCATACTGTCCAGGTGCGCAGCTAGGGATTCTTGAGGGAAGGGGTCCAATCAATGAAAAAGGGCACATAAAATCTTCTTAAAAGAAGACACAACCTGAGAATATTTTATCAGATCCATTAGTGGAGGACATACTGAGGGAGGTTATTGTTGCTCTGAAGACCAATGATTTTTATTGCTAATTCTTGTCATGGCAGGGGGGAAAGGGGACCAGGGGTGAAGACCCCAGAAATTTTCAGAATAAAGCCTTTTACATCTTGGGAAAATGCCCTTTGTGATAAAGAGAGGGCACAACAAAAAGGAAACTTTTGTTGCCAAAAAGGCCAGGGATCTAGGTCTCCAGGGCTTCCCTAGCTGCACACCTGCTGTCATACACAATGCACAAAAATTAGCTATAAACCCAACAATAGGGAGCACCAATAGGAATTTATGATCATAAATATCTATATCACAAGGGAATTATCAATTTACAAGCTAGTTGTGAATCTATAAAACAAAGAAGTAACAACCAAATGGTAGAACTACTAAAACCTACCTTTGTTTTTATTAGCACATTGCTCCCAGTGAGACTTAATGTCCAATTAAAGATATAATCAGGGGATTTGCATTTAGGCCATGACCATGAAAACTGTATCATTGTATCAGATTCAACTTTCAATTGCAATTTGCTGACTCTCAAAGAAGATGATTTCACTGAAATGTAGGAAAAATATGCTGCATATTGGGTGCTAATATTGGGGGCTGGTCAGGTACTGCAGGAAATGCCCCTACTTTTGTGTCCCTTCAAGTATGGTGTATGTATGTTTGCCATACATACATACATACATACATAAATATATACATACATAAATATGTACATGCATAAATATATACATGCATAAATATATACATGCATAAATATATACATACATAAATATATACATACATAAATATATACATGCATAAATATATACATGCATAAATATATACATGCATAAATATATACATGCATAAATATATACATACATAAATATATACATACATAAATATATACATACATAAATATATACATACATAAATATATGTGCTGTTTGTTTTGCAGGTGTAACTAAAGCAGTATTTCTCAATTACTTTTTGCAAAGTCCCCATGTGAAAGGATAATATTTTGTGCCATCCCCATTGCTATAAGTAATATCATTATATATAAAATTGCTTAAGTATATCTCTTCCACAGGGTCATATACCTTCTAGCATCACATCATGCCCCCTTGGGGGTAGGCCCCACTGTTTGAGAAATGTTGAACTAAAGTAAGACGTAGCTGGTGTAGACCTGCATCACTAAGCAATTAAAAGATTGCATGAAAGTGCAGTAAGAGACAAATAAATAAGCAAATTGCTAAACAGCCCCATTACTCCTAGCAAATACAACCCTGCTAACAACCAACACATATTCCAGATTGACAGCAATGTGCAAATAACAGAACAAGTTAAGGCAGACAATGAAATAGCAAACATTTTAAAATTGGGGGTGCACATGCTTTGTGGGGTACACTTACAGAAAAGAGGGGCAACTGCCCAGCTACAAAAGAGCAGATGGTCTGAGAGCTTTAAAAAATTAAGGGTATGTGGTCCCTGTCCCAAAAGTCTCTATGTCTATCAATTTATTGTCTATAAGCAAATTGAATAGGGCAATGGGGTTTGGCTATTTTTTGTGATGGAAACCAATAACAGATGTCATCAAATGTCTGACTTTTTGCCTTATAGACTACAATTCAAAACTACAGCACATCACACCCAAAGTGGGCCAGTTGGTGTTGACCTGGTGTGCCCAACCAGCCAGTCAGCTCCTGGTCAACCACCATCAACAGAATGGCTACCGTATTTTGCTATGTATAAGGCACACTTTCCTGAGATTAATATAATTGGCTCTGTTTGAGGGTGTATCTCATATAGTGTGTGAGGGTAACATCAAATTTCCCACCATTTCTGCTTCAAAGTGAAATGGTATTCTATAGACAAAATATTATGATACAGTGTGAAGCATCTGCTCTCCTAATTCTTAATCATAATGCATGAAAAAATGAAATGAAAAAAATTGGAAAAAATAAAGGCCACCAAGCCACAAGTGGCAAAATAATGAAGAAATTGATTATGGAAATGATGGAGAAACTGAGCAGGCAATAGAGACAGCAAAGAAGACCATGATAACATTAGTATGAAATCTCATTTTGATCTGAATTATGTGGCGACCAATGAGACAGTTGGTAATGCTATCTGAAAAAGAATATAAGGACCTGTTTGATGAAATGGATGACAAACAAGAATTGTGTGGATTTTAAAACCTGTAAATGTAATCAGGGGAGTAGATAAGGGAAATTGTTGGGGGTGACAACCCCAATTTGCCAACAAAGAAGACTTTCCTCAAACCAAATTTTCTGACAAAGAAGCCTTTCCTTGTGTTCTGATGTTGACTAGCACTAATGGGGTACTGTAAATTTGTTGACAAGCCAAATGTTTGGGGGGTGTGGCACCCTATGGCTATGACCCTGAATGTAATCTATAGCTTATTTTATTTTTTTTTTAAACTTCAATATTCCTCCACAGAACTAGTCTCTATAGTAGTCTCAGCTTTATTCTCCCATGGAAATAAGCACACTTTACAAGAAATGAGAATAGGGGGTGCATCTTATACATGGCATGACACAGTAAGAACTATTTTCTCAGAATTCAACCATGGAATCAAGGGTGTACCATATAAAGGAATACATATATAAATACAGTATTTGTAAACATTGTTTCAAAATAAGGTCCATAAAAACAAACATAAAGCAATCTTAATTGAGGTTTGAAAAAACATCATCATACCATAAGTTGAACTCTGTGGCATTTGTAGTACAAACTGCTTTAAGACTGTAATACCAAAGGTAACAAAAACATTTATATTTAAAGCACACCAAAGCAGGTCTTTTGAATGGCAAATGCTCAGCTTGCTGTATCTGCATTTAATTCCATCCTTGAGCAGCTCACATGGACTAAGGGCTGACTGTTTGTATCTACTACAATACCCTGTACTTGAAAAGTTAAAAGAGTAGTTTGCAGATACAAATTGGCAAATTTTTTGTGACTTTGATGGTATCAAAAAGCAAATACTTTCTTCATCATCACATGGCTTGTAGTCAGAAGACTGCAATTTTGTAGGCTCTGAAATAAATTTAAACAATGCATAAGCAATGACAGACAGATAATATGACACATTGGAAATATGGTGGAAAGCATAGCCAAGTTCAAATTATCCAGCAAAAATGTTCCATGTTTTACAGACTATACTATATTGCTCTTACATCTGAAATAAGTGACATTCCCAATAATCAGGGGAGTTATAACATTTGCAGTAAGTGGGGGGATCAAATTAGAAAATTTTGAAAATATATTTTACTGAAGATAGCAAAAGAAAAAGTTATCCAAACAAAGAGAATGGATATCTAATGTATAACAGAAGTGTCAATGTAGAATCAATTCTATGGCTTCTATGACTTTTTAGGGGAGGGTAAGCCCCTGCAGCATTGCCCCAAGGTGGCTTGAGCCTCCAAGCCACCATATAGTTGGCACCTATGGGGGTATGTTTTGGCCAAGTGGCTCTCCTTCTGCAAAATATTAATGAAATGGTGGACTAAACCTGTCAAGAAATTAAAAGAATGATCACACTATTGAGTGGTGAAGGAAAAAAGATGGGATGAAACTGAAAAAATGAGAAAAAGGCATATGCAAAAAGATATGCAAATAACAAAGATTTTGCTATCTCAAAAGAAGATGCAAAGCATAATTTAGTGGAATACTGTGACAAGTTGCTTATAACAGATGACAACATCACAAAGGGGATAAGCAGGGGAATTGGATAAGTGTGGGCTAGCCAGTTTAGTTACATAATAACTAAAATAAAAACACCAATATACTTCAAAAGAAAATTCCTGAAAGGGAGTAATGAGCACAGGAATGACTTGTGTTCAATAGCTACTTATGTACAGTAATTTAAATAAATTACAAATTGCTTCTGAAAAAGCAATTAAAATGCATTGCAAATCACTTTGAAAACTAATTTAACTACTTTTCAAATAGGACTTTGATCAAGAAAGTGCTGTAAATGACCAAGCAGCAAGGGCATAAGAAAGTGATGGTTATTTGGTAGTTGAACTGAGCTTCAATGCTTCCAAAATTGTGGAGCATCATTACATGACAGTCATCACCTCAAATAAGGTGTCCATCCTTCTAAAAGTGGGTGCCTTTTTAATAGGAGTCCTTGGTACCACCTGATCTTATACTAAAACAGTACTTTGTGCAGGGGTGGCTATGGGGAATTTGATGATTATTTGATCATTTTTTAGTAAGTATGATCAGGGTAAAAAGTAGGGTAGTTGGTGAAGTAAGTACATGCTAGTCTTGTAAGTAAACAAAAGGCAACCAAGGAAACAGTTAATGTTTTTGCTCACTAAAAGCAAGCTACACTCAAAATATTGCAAAAAGCTTCAATTTCCATAACTCTGCCACTAAAAGGATGTGCTAGGGCTGGACATAAAAGGAAATTGGCTTTAGCCATTCAACCATCACTTTTAATCATGTCAAAGAGTTTTTCACACAAATTCATATTTTTGTTGATTTTCTCAATTTTTGTTGATTTCAATGCCTACATAATTGAAAAGTAGCAGAATAACAGAGTAGCAGCTTGTCTTGATGAATAAATTGAGCTGCATTGAGATACAGAATACTGCAAAACAACATTGTAAAAATACCCTTTAACGTCTATAACAAGAAAAAAGATGTAGCAGAAAACATTCACTTCTAAAGCCATTTAGCTTTTACATTCATACTCTGAAAGTAATTAGTTTTCAAAAGTATTTTAAATACAAATTACTTTCTGATAAACAACTAAACAAATTAAAAGTTATTGTCTAAAAAAGCACCGTAATTTGTAATTTGAATTAAAAAATTTGTAATTTAACAACAATTATTTCTCTGGTCTGCTAATTATGGTGATGGTCATGATGAATTCCATATAAAAAGCAATAGAGATTATTTCATGGACATCCACAGTACATGTAAAGTAAATGCCCCAGGTCAGTTTCAAACACATCTTTCATTAAAGATGCTTGAGACAGCACAAGCTCTTTCACTATAATGGTCCTGCAGCCTCCATTCTGACAAAGGGCATGTCAACACCTTACGCATGGGAAAAACATGACTTAAAAAACTGATAGATCTTTTTGAGTTATTATCATCTTCTAGAGAAGATGACATGATGCAAGGAAATAAAGCCATACTTAATGAATTTATATGAGCCATATCCACCCAAAATAGCAACAGTAAGTTTAAGGCGTTTCTAAATTCAGAACGTCTATACCTCAGTATGTCTATACCTCAGTATGATTCTAGATGAAAACTCCTGTGCAACTCTAAAAATAGCTAATGAGTCAAAGAACGGATGAAAAGTAACGGCCCGTAAAAATAAATATGCTTTTTAAGTATTTACGCTATTTATATGTTAATTTTTCAACAGGGCTCCTCTTCAAAGTAGCTTCATATTAGCTGATTGAATTATTATTTAGAAGACGAAACTGCATTCAGGCTATGGGCCTATGGGTTTACCAAGTTAAGAGTTGTATGAAAAAATCATGAACAAACCTTTTCCAATGAATGTCGTGTTATCACAAAAGATTCCATCGCCAACGCACTCTGTAAAATAATTAGAAGTAATATAAAGAGCCAGCTGAAGCAAATCTATGCTCTCAATTTAACCGTAGCCGCAGTGGCGAAGAGTAAACTAGGAAATAGAAATGAGACTGTTTGACAGACATTAAAGAGTAACAGTAAGCAAAAAGAAAGAAACAAACCTTCTGCACTAAACAAAACCAGAATGCAAAGCAAAAAGAACTGTAAACAAACTTTTTTTGACATTTTTTGATTTCTCCCTAACAGAAACAACCAGACGACTTACAGCTCTTTGCCGATAAACATGGCCGGTACGACAAATCTCTCTTTGCGGAACCGCTGAGCACGTGACGCCAGCCGCTGTCCCTGTAAAAGTTATTACTATTGCCCACAACGTATTTTGATATCGGTGTGGTTAACACTAAAAACCAATAAATCCACCTGCTACTTAGCAGAGTATTAATATTTTAAACCTCTTCTGATATCACTGGGTTTTTTCCCAACGCAAAGAGGCGTACAACTGCTGAAGTTGAGTTCGTATTACAATTTTGGTTCGTGGCTTCGCTCTGTTTTCCAAACAAGTGTTTCAGTGAGAAGAGCAAAGACTATTTTGGCTCAGAATAGTTGACATTTGAGAATAAGTTAGGAATACTACAAAATATTAATTGTTGTGTTCCACTTTTGCTTTGTTTTATGACGAAGTAAAATATCAGGAAAGAATGTTGAATTATCAAGAAAACCTAAGTACCCTCACAAAAAGTGAGTGTGTTTCAAGCCCTCCACATCACAATCCAAAACAGCTTCAATTTTTTGCAGCCCAGCACACAATTTCAAACACAAGAGAAGAGCAACTCAAGAAGATGTCAGTTGATGCTATTTTACCATAAGGAAGTCATGCTAAATAAAACAATTATAGTTTATAGACATAATGTCTTCTACGTGTTAGTCTGAGGAAAGAAACGTGCATTCATTCGAGACTTGGGAAGTTAAGAATACCACCACTGTCCCTTCCTGAGAATGACGGGGGACTTTACAACGGGTCTTCTTCTTTTCCCAAATTGAAAAGCAAAAGCCGTAAAAATTTCCCCTATATTTAACAATATTTTCCTTTCTTGAAAATGTTGTTGTGTGTATGCATTCTGGGATTTTTGCTCGCTAGAGATTCTAGCTACAGTTTTCTAGGACAAAATGGCTCGCCATTTGAGCAAACATGGCGTAAAACTCGACAAAACTCGCCAACTTGCAATTGGTGAGTTTCCATAAAGCTTCTTGCTCGCAACAGACTTAGCGGGAAAAGGATCACGAATGCAGTCTGGTCAGCTTCCAGCTAAGCTGATAAAGGTTAAAACGCTTCCTTGGTTGAGGTTTCTAACAAGGGCGGACTGTCTGCGATAATAGGATTGTGAGTCTTAGTGATGGAGGTCCAGTGATAGATGCTATCTAATGTCTGTTCAAGGGCGTCGTGGCACTTATAGATTGGGGGGGCCAAGCTCAATGATTTTCCGATAAAATTCGAAACCTTTGTCATTACTAACAACAAGAGTCCGAAAATATTCCGACGAAGCAGTTAGGTCTCCGAAAATCCGATGATATTGAAAAAAAATTGGAGGGGTCATGGCCACCCGGCCCCGCGGTCACGACCCCCTGGTCCGAAGGGAGTTTACCCGGCATGCCGTACATCTGAATGAATTACAAATGCTGTATTGTGAATTACTACACTACCAGGCAATTCTAATCTACTGCAATGCAAAATTATCAAATCACTATGAGCAAAATATTGAATTGTTTATCAATGCACTTAATTACGAAATACACCATATAAACAGCAGAATAAATAGCAGAGATAAAAACGTACATAAGTAGATATAGAAAGCATCCTTGATGCATTCAAATTATGCGATTCACATTTAACTAAACGCTTTTTATTTTATAAGGAACCACTTTATAAAGAACCTACACATAGACGGCTAAAATATTTAAGGAACTTATACTACTAATGGAGAAGAACCTATGGATCTTGCCAATTCCAAAAATTTTTATAACTGCAAATAATCAAAAATTAGGAAGTCGGTTTCATTCATTTACATCCGCAGCTTACATAGATACATTTATGAAACTTCTTTCCTACATTACTTGTGCTTTTTCTTTTGAGTTCTAGCAAAAATTAAAATTCAGAATATTGATTTTTTCATATATGTGCAATGAAAATTAAGGGGCTATTAAGGAAGTTTTAGTACTAAAATTTGATAAAAAAAGGCCCAAAAATAAGGAACTTTGTTAGAACTAGGCCTTGAGCTAGGTGTCTTATAAAATAAAAAGCGTGTAAAGTCAAAGCATTGCAATTTCAAGATAAAATGTTCTACGAATCTTATAAGGAGTGTTCTAGTAGTTATTCCAAACGGCCTTCCAGATTGCCAAAATTTCACGTGAAGGATTCAAGTTCAGCCGAAAAGCGCTGATACTTAGATATGTTTTTGAGAACATGGTCAAAATGCCAGAACGAGATTCGGTCTATAATGCAGTTATAGAAGTAAAGGAAGGAGCAAAAAACCTTAATTACCAAATAATCGGGAGAGGGGAGGGGAATAAAGGGGAATTGGGGGCTAGAGTATAAAAACAACTGGTGAAAGAGTACATTTGCTTTTATTGACCATTTCTTTCGCCATTATGCTAAATCAATGCTTTTTTTATTTATAAAGAAACTCATCTCTCCTCGTGAAATTCCCTAAATTAACATAGGGCAGATTGCAATAAAAACTGGGTACTTGAATAGTGGTGTAATGGAAACACTGGGATGCCTTAGGAACTAAGTACGTTGGGGCCCTTGCGATGGAGCCTTTACGTAGAGTATGGCCAAAAAGCACACTATAAAAAGAACTTTTTGGGGGCCGCTTCAGAGCCCCTTTGGTCGGGGGTCCTTAGTTTGTGGTACGCCACTGGGCTTGAAAATAACTCATTCTCGAATTGCTCTGGTCCCATATCTTATACCAGGGGTTCCAAACATGTGGTACACGAAGCTTTTCAAGTCATAGGCGAGATGTTTTCCAAACATTTAACAAAGCATTTGCCTTCTGAAATAAGTTTATTTTTGTATTTTTTTAAATTGTGGATTCATTACTTGTATCATATTTTGCATGCTATTGTGCCTTGTAGCAATAATGGTCAAAAACTAATCGTCAAAGCTAGGTGGTACGTTGGGAACCCCTTAAAGCGAAAATCACGAGGCTGCTTCTATCCAAAGAAAATGTTCTTCCACTCACTGAAACAGGTAGAAATGTGGAATTTACAATCATCTGCTTGCCTTCATCCCTGAAAATTCTCTCCAATTCTTGTACTTGTGTTTTTCGAAGACTGAACCTATTGTTACCTACTGTTCCATTAGCCAAAGATGGGTCGGAGGCATTTTGCGATTTATCCGCATCTACAGTGAAAGTCCCTAAATATTCGATGCGGCATAAATTGATGGCATAAGGTATTTACATATAGAACAGTTGACTATTCTTAGCACAATGTTGTCATACACGCCGAACTAATTCAATGTCATTTCTTTCGTCCTGTAGCTCGTTCTCGTGGATTTGTAATGATCCGGCATTTAGGTTTTCCTCGCGATCAGATTCTAAAGCACTTTCATTATCACTGTTGTTTTGCAATGGCGCCACATCGTAGTTTGCCGTAGTAACTTGAACAGTACCACTGCTAGGTTCCTCGTAGTCATGATAGGGACGTGGGTTCACCTTAGAAAGAGAGAAAGCCACAAATAATAGTTATGGATAACATCCTGGTCCATTAAGCCTAGCGCACACAGCAGATTTTTACCGTTGCGAGATGCGATGGTAGGATTTTCCAGTTGCCGCACACAGCAGATTTTTGTCGTTGATAGAAACAATGTCTGAAACGCTCCTCCGTGAAATATTCTTCTAGCGCTGCGTGGGAGTGATGTTTCAGGCCCATTCTCTGCTCTTCTATTGGCTTACTAAGTAACGTGTTCCACGATTTTTGTCGCGAAACACCGTACACAGCAGATTTTCGTTTTTGGTTGCTTGCGATCAAAACCAAATATCAAACATATTTGATCTCAAAACTCGGTCGCTTGCGATAAAAATCGTTAGTTTTAAGAAGGCACCACACAGTAGAATTTTTAGACTAAAGACAAAAATCGTATGTCGCGACGATAAAAATCTGCTTTATGCGCTAGGCTTTAAATTTACAACTAAAAATAGAAGTAATTGAATATAAAATAAAGCGTCGGCAAAACGACCGATAATTTCACCCAAAATCATATTCAACGAAATTTTTTATCATTTAACAAGTATGTTGGGTCACCCAGCAACGCTGCTTTCTATGTTGGATGAATGTTGTATGAAAAGTTGGGGGAAATATTGTATGAAAAGTTGGGGGAAATGTTGGGTGAAAAGCTGGGGGAATGTTGGGTGATAAGTTGGGGGGAAAATGTTGGGTGAAAAGTTGGGGGGAAAATGTTGGGTGAAAAGTTGACATATTGTGAAGGAGGAGCAGAAAATACTGGACCAAGTGTCCGTGGTCATCCGGTGCCTCCTTTTTGCTCTTCCATTCTATGATGCGCAATGATTCATTAAATTTTGCCACAGGCCTATTCTGTCTAAGAAAGGGTCAACTGATATTCTACAGGTGTCTGACCTCCACATCTCTATAAAGTGTACCCCTGCTCATTAGTACTTACAACTGAATCTTCAGCTAGGCCATTGGTACCAGTTTGCTCTTCATGCAATGTGCCATATTTACTGTCTCTGAAAAAGGATTAAACAACAAGTGATTAGGTGAACATTGGATGCAGCGCAGCAAGAGGTAGGTTGGTATGTCAACTAATGGTCTTCTATTTTATAAGGAGCCACTTAATTATTAAATATTACCGTACATCTTTGAAGAATCCCCCACCTCAAAAATCAATTCTGCCAATTAGCCCCAAGGGGACTTATTTGAGGGAAGCATAATTGCAGAATACTGTTTTATTTCACGATTCCCCCATTGGAAAATAGCTATAAAGGATTTCTTCCATACACTGGAGACAAAAAAGAACTAAGAGACATAACTTTCGTGATGATAATGAAGAAATCGTAATTGACTAATGGATTTTGTTTGCGAAATAGCCTTTTCGTAAATTTTCAATTTCAATGATTGAGAAAATCATGTTCTTGCTTATGCCAACCCAAAAATTCATCTTTGCAAATAAGCCCCCGGGCGCTTATTCAAGGATTTAAGGTAAAGGAAAAATCCCTAACGAACTTTTCATTTTGAAAAAGTGCATTACTACAAAAAATCAAAAAGCCGTTTCCATTCACATATTGCGAAACTCGCATGTAATGTTTACTGTTTATTGAGTACTCTTAGCTTAGGTCCCGAATGGCATCCACCACTTGTGTTTCTACGAAAAAATTTCCGACGCCCCCCCGTTCTTAGTAAAGCCTCTTGCTTATTAAATTTTCCCTTTATGTAGTAGAACTCTGCAAACACGTTGTTGATCAGGCTAAGTTGCTCAAAAAAGGCTCCTTAAAAAAAATAATAGTTTATCATCCCTGCGTGCGTAATTTTTTCCTCCCGCGTCAATTTTTATTATTTTTCAAAGTCTCTTTTTCACGCCTGTCTAGATAAATATTGCATGATTGGGAATTAGTAACATTGCAATCACAATAAGAAGTTGTTTTCGTGTCAGTTAGATGGCTATATTCAATTTTCTCAGCTGTAAATCAGCAAGGAAGTCAGTGTGTGAACAACCCACGCTTTTCTACCTCTGCGAGGGCGCATAACGTTATCTATAGTCGAAATATAGTGCATAATTATTATGATGAGGAATTATACAATCACCCAAAGCAACGCAGACCAGACTGTAATCCCTTATGCAGAGAGCATAAAAAGCTCCTGCGTGCGTCTAAAATTTTCCAAAATGAGTAATACTGATAATAATAATACAATTTATTACAGTTGGCTTGAAGAATAGCTTATGCTAATAAACGCCAACTCTACGCTAGTTACAATGAAAGCTAAAATGAACAGTATAGAATGAAGAACTATATACAAATGCGACAAGTACATTCAAATCCCTTCCAGCTTTTAATTTTCATTTTGAATTCGTTATCAGTTTTTGCAGCTTTATATTGATCTGGAAGTTGATTCCAAATTATGCTCCCCCTAAATAAAAGTGACTCGTTTCCATACCTTTTGTCCTCGTGTTTAGAAGTTGGAGGAGATTGTTTATTCTTAACCTATACACTAGGATGATAAACTAATTCTTTTTTACAGGGCCCAATGAATGATTGATGTGCGGCTTTATTCCCAAAACTACCTACGGGGTTATTCATTTAGTACGTACGCATGAAGGGGGAGGGGGGCCGGGTAAAGCGTACGCCATGCGTACAAGGGGGGAGGAGGAGTTGACACATCTAAGTACGTACGCAAAAAACTCCCTTTCATAATATTTTGTTGTCTTTGGCGACGATTTTCATTGCTATGCTAAAAAGCATTTGCTATGATTATTTGCCTGTTGTTTCAAATCTTTTGAAGTCTTTTTCTCTATGGACTTATTGATTGGATATTTGAAAACATACATAAATACATACATTCAGTCAGGGACGTAGGAAGTATTATAAAAGTGGGGAACAGATGGGTTGAGGGGCACCTTGGCAGGGTTTCTGGAACGTGAAATTGAGTACTTTGTCTGCGGGGTAAAACACTTAATGAAGCGACAAACATTTTGCATTATGAAACAGGGTTAATATTGCCCCAGTGCCTAAATGTAAATCGGCTAGGGGGACCGGGGGCATGCTCCTCTGGGAAATTTTGAAACTTAAATCTTCTGAAATCGACAGAAACGTTTATTTTTTCTATTTATTTTTGCTTCTTCAAAATTTTCAAGGAGGTGGGGGACCCCTCTGTCCTCCAGTTCCTATATTCATAATTTCAGTTATTTACAGATAGTTTCCCATTTAGCGTAGCTAATTTCGAAGGGACTGTCTATTTACAAAACAAAACAGCTAACAAAATACAAAAAAAGAAGAAAAAATTACGTGTGTCAAAAGCCTACATCTTAAAGTTCCTAAACCGGCCTATATAAATCAATTAATTACAAATCAGATATAAATAATGCCAGGGATGGTGCACGTTTACCATCAGCTAAGAACTATTTCATGACTTTCCTCCTCTAAGAGAATATCCTTTTTGCCCACTAATGTTTTTAAATGACAACTTTAAATCATTTTCCGTATTTCTTAGGGCTCTACAAGAATGTTGGCAGTTTCAAATTAGAAGTTTTCTAAGATAATATTCTGAAAAGTAATTGTTTGCAAAGATGTTTATCGAGATTTTTGAAATAATGCTGATTGGTGCACAGT
Organism: Cassiopea xamachana; assembly: GCA_900291935.2. Classification (NCBI taxonomy): domain Eukaryota; kingdom Metazoa; phylum Cnidaria; class Scyphozoa; order Rhizostomeae; family Cassiopeidae; genus Cassiopea; species Cassiopea xamachana. The sequence continues at coordinate 2,110,786 of OLMO02000009.1, read as the reverse complement.
CAGTCTAAACTTCCAACCCCCACCCCGCGATCACCTCCTATTGAGGAACCTCCCAGCCCCTCACGTATTCGGGACCCAAGAGTAGTTTCCGATTATGCTGTCTCTATCTATAGTCACTGCCCCCTTCTTTACATTAAAACCAGAAACTATCCAAACCAATATGACCCTAGCCAGACCGATATTTTATTTTACATAACTATTTACAAACTTTCTAATACAAAAGAATACCACAGGTAGCATGGAACTACATAGCAGCCCTGTGGCAATTACACAAAAACAAATAGAAAAAAAATAAACACAAATAAATAATTAAATAAATAAATAAATGGGTCATTCACCCATCACGCAACTCCTCCGCAAGGGAGGGGGATCTCAACTTCTATTCATAAGAATTCAAGACCGATACTTCATAAGAGTCATATAGGTACTGCCCAATATGGCGCTAGGGTCAAATTGGACCAAGCTGTCATTTTCATTGCACTACATGTAAAGTGAAAATTAAGGAACTATTAAGGAACTATTAAGGAACTTTTAGAACTAGAATCTGGTAAAAAGAGGTCCACAAATAAGGACATTTTAGAACAAAAACTTTGCCTAAGTTTCATTTAAAATAAAAAGCGTGTACCTAATTTTGAAGGCAAATCAAGAGAACAAAATTTGGCACACATTCTCCACAATCGATTTCATTAAGCTCGCTTAGGTAGTACTACTACAATCTCAAGTACAAACTGAAAAATTTTATGTGTTTGCAATTTCAGAGTAACACCTAACAAGTTCCCCAGATTTCGGGTCTAAAAAAAGAGACTAAGATTAATGAAAAACAGAAGCTACTGACAGACGGAAATGGGGATCATATTGAATAATTTATTCTGACCATTACACAAAGGAAATGAACAGATTTAAACTCTAACGCCAACTGATACTAATAGGATCTTCTATGAATTACTTAGCCAGTGCAGGATGCAGCAATGGGTCACGGTACCAATTTATGCTATCAAGAGGGGTACGAAATGAGAAGAAGCTTCACGATTTAAAGTGTGGATAAAGAAAATATGACGATTTTAACAGTGAAATGCACAGATTTTGCATTATCAAATCTTACACAATACTTACTTTCTACATCGATAAATGACATAACCAACAATAACCAAGATAACCAACAATGCAACGCCACAAATACTAATAACTGGTGCCATCCACTCTTTTCCAGAACCTTAATCAAGAACCAGAAATTATGAACAGGTAGTTATCAATCTTCGATAAAAAAGAAATTCTAATAATTCTTACTTTAATGTCTTTTCAAATAAATACTACATAATAGTACAACTAGAACACCTTGAAGAGCATTTGAGGATTTGACACCGAGTAGCATTCTCAGTAGATGCTTATTTTCGGATAATGACAAATAGCAATCTATTCAATGTTGTTCTACAAACTCTTCCCCACTGTATTTTCATTATAAATTTCAATCTATTGACTCTTCCCCCATTCTATATTAATGTTATTTTTTTGATGTAAGACCCCAAGGGAGAGCAAAATTTGTCTAACACAGTTTCAACTCTCCGAGAGTTAAAATTATGTTGAACAATTATTCAAAAATCATCTATAACTAAACATTATTGTTGAATTCATGGAAATATTTTACAAATTTAAATCAAACCCATTTTATATCAATTCTTTTTAACACTGCCGAGAAACTTCCGAGGCTTAAATAGAGCTCTATGAACAGAGAAACCAACTCTACCTCTGGAGGTACAAACTCTCCAAAACCAGCACGAACCTGGCCTACCTCAAATCCCAGTAGGACGTCATGTCAGTTAAGAAAATCCTTTTCTACCATCTTTTCAAGGAAAATTCATTGAAATTCTGACAGAAGATGAAATTACCCACAAATTCTTTGTACCCTACCCTATGTATCTGACAAAAATACGTAAAAAGGTAACAATAATGCCCAGAGCCGTAGATAGGAAAATCTACAGGATTGGCAATAAATATAAATTTTCTGAAAAAATATGGCATACTTCTCATATAGTGAATTTGATATGGTGCATTACAACCTAACTTCAATAGATGATAAGCTCTTGCAAAGTGTACTATGTTCCTATGATATTTTTCGTCATCTCTCTTTTTACAATCACCATCAAACGTGATTTTGCATGTTACGTATTCCACCATTTACCGTTTCACTTTAATTTATCTTGCTATGCTAAAAATTAACGCATACTATGCAGAAATTACAAAGCACGCAAAAGTCCCTACCTGGCTCAGATTTCTTATGCCCCACGTACTTCTTCTTTGAACACGAGCATCCCTTACTTGTACACAAACAAACTTGGACAAAGTAGTCCCGATCGAAGTACAGATCATTCAACGTAAAATTTGTTTGGCTACTAGTCAGGCTTCGTGATTTTTCAAAATCGTTAGGTTTCCTTGTCTCCCAATACTTCACAACCACAAACACTTTTCCATTCCAGAACTGAGGTTCAGGTAACTACAAAAAACCAACTATTTTTCAATTTGTCTTAGGCAAATACATCGCTTTGAAAACAACTCTTTCCATTCTTTCTCGGATGATTCTTGCATAGCTTTATTTCGACATAAAAAAGTTTCTAATTGTCTCCTATATCTAAAGTAAAAGCAACTACAAGAAAAGAGGGTATGTGCAAATTATCACACATTTGTCTTACAACCTACTACCCCGCCTAAGGATGCACCCAATTCATGGGCGAACTGTGAACCTATAAGGGCTACCGCGCATGCGCTCTTAAACCATCGAATAGAGGACCAATGTAACAAAAGAACTGAAGAAAATTCTTCCTAACAAGTTCGGACAGGGCCTAAATCATGAAACTTGCTTTTCAAAACAACTTAATCCATCTTCTATTTTAGTATTTGCCCAATTTTAAATATCAAAGAACTAGGGCAACGAAAATGGGCACATTTTGCAATTCTTTGACTGTCCTTGAGAAAGGCGCCTGGTAGCATCACTAGCTTATCGCAGCTTATCAGAGAACAAACGTTACAGATGTGAAAATATATGTATAGTTGCATATGAAGTATAGTATATTGCTTTTCTTTACTACCATAGTGAGGGAAAACAATATTAAATGAGCGCGAATTCCAGGTACACGAAAATTGGATGCGTGAGATTTAATGAGCGGAGATTTCGTGAATTAAGGAATTCAAAATTATACACATTTGCATAGATTCTAACGCAAGCAATAAAATTCTTCCTTTAGCGTTTTCTTTGAGGGTGTAGGACTTGAATTTAGCCACCAAAATGCGCGTGGTCCCCAGCTATTGGCTATGTCACAGCACCTAAGTCTTCTGCAAGAGCTTTTAGTGTAGAATAATTTCAGCCTGAGTGTAATACTCCCCTAACCCCCCTAGGGCCGCTTGGTAAAAAGCTAATCTTAGGTTCCGAATAAGCGAGGGTCCTAATAAACAGGGGGGTTGGAAAATTTCTCAAGATAAAATAAACGGGGGTGCTGGAATTTTGGGCTAACTGTGCAACAACCAGTACAAATACAAAATGCCATGATGAACATCATTTCAAGCAAATAGTTTTCAGAATCTTGCCACATATACACTCTTTTTTATAAGAAACAGTGAAATTGAGGCTCAAGCTGGCTGTTCTTAATATTTCCCAAATTTTGAGGTTGAATTATTCTTAATTTTTTCTTAAATTGTTGGCGTGTAGGCCACTTAGAAATACATAGAAAGACAATACAAAAGACAACATTGGAAGTTTTGATTCATTGAGAGCCAAATGTTACAACAAAGATGATCTTTCTTGCATATTAATATTTTGTTATTGAAAAAAGTTTATAGCCAATAATAAACAGACAATGTTAGCACAGTATCTCGTCAATTCTCTTCAGGTTAATAAGGAAAAGTCGTTCTATGTCAATTTGTTAGTGGGAAGCTTCTGCATCGTTGTCTAAAAATACATTTTATGACAAGGCTTCAGGCTCAGCCTTATTCTTAATATGTTTTTAATCTTCCACCGAATTTCGCAACTTTTTGCATGTTTCTTCTAGAAAAATTGAAAATTGAATGGCGGGGGGCCAAATTAGAGCCAAGTTTGGAGAATAAAATATCTGAATGTGTGTTTTATGTTCTACGTTGAAATCAGGAAGAGTTTGGCTCGGAGATTTGTAGAAGTCCAAATTAGCTCTAAAATTCAACCTTTTAGGTCAAATATTTTGAAGAATAAAGTCAAAATCTGATCGCCTTACTAACACGATTACACATCCAACAGAAGTGCCAACAGTGGTCCATGACAAAGCATCATGGGAACTTATTGGTACAAAACCATGTTCTATTCGTCTGTCTTTGACATTTCATCACCATTACTTAACAATTCAATTGACAAGATAAAAAATACAGCCTTGAAGTTTAAATAGGAAATATGATCTAACATACTAGAGAGTGAAGTAACTGATAGCATAGTATATATAGTATATAATATATATATATATATATATATATATATATATAT
>OLMO02000009.1:2051730-2104058 GCA_900291935.2 Cassiopea xamachana | reverse complement strand
TATATATATATATATATACATAAATGTATATATATATTTCTATATATATACACATATATATACATGTATGTATATAAAAATAAGCATATATATATAAATATATATAGAAATACATATATATATTTATATATATATTTATAAATATATACATAAATGTATATATTTATTTATTTATTTATTTGTATGAAAATTTATTTATTTGTATATATAGCACTCTCATCAGACAGACTGGAACTGGGGAATTATACCATAATGCCTCAATTAAGAACCCAGGTGCTTGTTAAATTTTTGAGCTGTATAGGGGGGTGCATATTTGAGGGGCAGCTTGCTTATTCAAATGGGCCTAAGGGCAGCTCAAATACAATGAAAGGGCAGTTGATGGTGAGAAAAGAAAAGACTTGAAGGCCAAAGTTGTTGGCAAAACAAAAAAAAATTAGCCTAGAGATTTGTTAAAAAGAATTGTGTAATGAATAAAATTATTGACAGTAAGATTTTGGAAAGTTGAAATAGACTATTATTGTATCTCTGTTCATTTACCTTCATTTCATATAAGTACACACCAGAACAAAAATAATAATAATAATAATAATAATAATAATAATAATGAATATTTAACAGATCCATTACAGATGGCTTTTCACTGTTAAAGTTACAATACTGCTTATATAAAATAATCAAAATTCAAATGAGTCCTACTTTTGATGACAGAGGAATTGGCACTTTTCAAGGGTGAGTGCTCATTTGAGGGAGGCACTTATTTATGACTTTTTTCATAGGGTGGGCACTTATTTGAGGGGGCAATGTATGTTTACTTATGTGTGTGTAAACAAAAATAATTTCACATATTGAAAATCAACTTTTCTATCCAAATGTTAAAAGAGCATGGAATAATTTGCTACTTACTGTTTGCATGGTTCCATTGCTTGTGTCCTTGTATCTAACACTGTATGAATAATCATAAACTTTGCATGGGCTCTCCCATGTGACAATCACACTTTTAGATGTTGGATTACACATCAAGGAGAATACTTGTAGATTGACTGAAAGAAAATTTACATGAACAATATGAACAGCAAATTAATCAATAGCATTCATCTTTAATTTTGTAATCTCAAACACTTTCTCATCTTACTCATTTTATCTTAGTATACTAATGTTTCTTAAGTTCTTTACTAATGGGCTATTCAGATTGTAATAGTGTATTGATTACAGAACTTTGTTGTATGGTATCCATGTTAGCAGGGGTTGCTGGCCTTACAGCTTCAAAATTCTTCCAATCAAAGAATGAGCTTACAAGTAAAGAACTCCATAAACATGAATGAAATCCTTACATAAGTCAACATAGTGTATTCCTGCTTATCCAAACCTGGCTATTTATTTGCTCATTCATCCAAACCTGCATTTTTCAAACTATGCTAATTTGAATGCCAGAATATGAAAACACAATTGGATGGACACAATGTTTTATAGTGCTTTGTTTATATGCTTTAAAATTATGGTTATACTGGTTAACTAGTTACTATTCATTTTACTTTACTATTTATTTGCTCATTTATAAAGGGTAGTGTGAATATCACCAAAAACATGACTTCTTGGCTAATGTTCTGGAGGAAAGCATGATAGTAGCATTTTGTAATTTTAGTATGAAATAATTAATGAATTACCCCTAAGTTGTGGAAATGATATCCACCTGCTCATCCAGTAGTTTGGCTTAACCAAACAACTTTCAAATTTATTTAAGTCATGCCATTTTGATACGAAGGAGTGTGCCATAGTATTGGTTGTTCTCTTTAAAACATTAAGGCCTAGGCTGTCACCTTCAAACTTCTGTTTAAAAGCATAAGATCTGAACCTACACTGACTAAAATTTTTAGGAATTAATCTACTTGTCAATATGGAACAACAACTAGAGTAGTATTTAACATCCATTCCTAGAAATGTTGTTCAATATCACAGAAGAGTAAGAAATAGATCAATTTCCAGTCACAAAAGCAGATGCTTTTGCTTCCCTTGCAATAATGTCTCACCCTCCTAGCCTGAACTAGAGCAATAGCTACAAAGGCACAGTGATATACAGCTTTTTAAATTATGCTCAGTTCTACAAGAAACTCAATGCACTGAAAGAAATAAAAGAATGCTCACCTGCATTAGATACACGGTCAGATACAAAAGTCATAGCTGTCAAAATTCCAAAACTATTTCTTGCAGTCAAGTCTATTTGCACTTTGCAGTATCCCATTTCCTTTTCTTTACAAACAGTAAGTGATTCTGCATACCAAAGCTGGTCCATGCTCTTCCCATCTGTGTCTGGTACTAGACTGTAATCAAACTTCCCATGTTCTCCTACCTTACTACAATTCTGCAACCTGTAACCAGCTTCATATGATATAGGAAGGTTCTTTGCACATTTATCTCTCTTTGGAAGAGGTCCATAGAAGGCAAATACTAGTTCACTCCTATCTATATGTATCATGTACCCTATTGATGAGGCCTTTGGAAGGACTGGAACATCTGCATAGTAAATACACAAGAGACCCTTCAAAGAAAGTCACTAATATGAATGACTAAACTATCACGTTTGCAGTACTTGCAATAGTTAACTGTAGAAAATAGTCTAGACATGCTTCATAAGACAGATACCACATATTTCTGGCCCATTCCATGTGACATGTGTCATGATACTGGTGGTCTACATTTCCTTTTCAAACAGTGTAAAATTCTACTACCAATTCTAAATTCAGCAAAACACCCCACCAGATTTTGTCTGGAATCTTTTCCAACTTTTTGCATTACCATTTTGATGTTTGTCACAACAGCTGGTCTGCAGGAGTGTGTCTAAAAGGCATTATGTGTATCAAATGAGAAGAAACAGCAATTTTGGCCATTTCAGTCACTCCAAGCTAACTTGTTCTTGAATGAAATAGTCAATCTCTAAAGGCTCAAAGCTTTCATTTGACACCAATTTCATTCTCAAATGACCAAAATTAGAGAAAGCACAAAAGTATGGGAAGTCATGGATGACTGCAAAGGTAAAAACTTTTGACCTATTAAAAAGACCAAATTGAAAATTTCTTTCTGCAAATCCATTTTGTTATATGTATCAGCAGTTATGAAAATTTTCAGAACTTTTTATGTGAGTATGCTATTTTTCAATGGGTACACTTGGTATAGAATGTCCCAATAGTCCTGCAAACTGAACAAACAAGCCATATGTAAGAAATACTAAACCCTCTTGCTGAGCAATTATCCCATGAATAATAATAATCCCATGGATCATAATGATATGACAAAGATATTGAAGTTCTGTCCTTTTCAAATAATTCATAGTATAACTTCATCTAACAATAAAGCAAGGTACATAAAAAAATACCATAGACTTCTATGCTGAAGTTGCTTTCTTTTGTAACATTTCCAAAGATAACCTTCAGGGAATAATTTCCTATAGACTGCCAAGAAACATTGTGAAACAGCACCATAACAGACTTTGTCTGATTGTCAGATACACTGTCTCTGACTTGTGTGATTGGCATTTCATCTTGTGTGCCACAGTCGCCACCATTAATTTTAACAACAGAAACCTGTAAACTGCTGTTCCTATCTGATATCAGCTCTTCTGCCAAACAATTCAAGCTCCCATTCTTGTAAATTTGCAGTAGTAAAGATGTTGTTGAGCAAGTAACATTAAAGCTTTCAGCTAAAAGCAGGAACAAGAGTTTAAAAAATATAAAAGAAATAAAAAAAAAAGATTTCTATACAAATATACTAACATCATGGATGTAAGAAGCTTTCAAAAAGTGGGGGCACACAATGCATTAAGAGGAAGCCTTAATAGCATAAAATGTAACTATATAAACTGAAGAGGGGTAGGAATTCCCATGTCCATGACTAACAGATACATCTATATAGGAATGTTACAAAAAACACTTCATTAAACGCTGCGGTATAAGCCATCATCAGTAATTTTGCTTTTAACTTTATAGGCTATAATGCTCTCAGCTTTTTACACTATATACACCAGATTAGAGTTTTTCTTTTGAGCACATGAGCTGTAAGCCCAGGCTACAGCGGTTCAAAATTTTTATTCATACTACATGCAGCCGCGCAATTTCTAAGCCACAAAACAAATCCCCTCGCATTATTCAAAGTTTCCAGTCTGGTATATACATTCCTTGTAAAAAGAATATTTAACTTTTCGTAGCATTGTATGTGCCGGAACCCTAGACAAATAGGTTATGCTGAAGGGTTACCATTCAAATAGAAATAGAAATAACTTTCCCTACCACAAGAGAGTATGCCTAATCATCGTAAAAGTGAAACACGAATCTCTCCAGCACTATTGCTGCAGCAGCTCAAGCAGGAATTGTTATTTTACTACAATAAATTGTGAAACTACCAATGTAAGTGCCTTAAAACTGCAACGGCAACTATCCCTCTACGAAAAGTTCGCCGGTAAAAGCAGCAAGTTAGGCCGGCCTAGCCATGAAGTTAGATGTCAAAATACGAATTACAAACCTGTTCGTTCCAAGGTAGTCACTGCAATAAATAATGTAAAAACTAGCAGCTTCATCTCTCTGTTTTCAACAAGAACCTTAAGAAATATCACTTACTTCGATGAATCAAAACTCAATAGTCTACATAGCTACATAGCAATAGACCAGCTTTTTTATACTGGAGGACTGGGGGACACCCTTTACCAACTTCCGCTTTTTCACAAAACTTTCTTCGAAAGGGAAAGCACTTTTCTAACGGGAAGTACAGAAAACTGATGGAAAGCTTTAAAGTCTAAATGATACAAAGCTATCACGGGTCAACATCTTGTAAATGCCCTTGGTACTGTTACCAGACACAATTGTAACGGTGAAATCCCGATATTAGTAGGCCTATTTTCTGGCTTGGTAGCATATTTTGAAATGCCTTACGTAATCACGCCAGTCAGTTCAGTTTCAGTTCAGTTTATATGATTTAAATTCTCTACATACAATTTATATTTCTAACAATACAGACAAATAGCTAAACTACAAAGAAAATGATGTTACGGAAGAATTAATACAATTGGTACAGAAAAATTAATACAATATACAAATATAAATAAAAGAGGAACTAATTATATTGTATACAGAGAAGTATTTAAAGGAGGAGCTCTCTCAATAGGTAAACTAATCGAGGAGAGAGCCCCCCTATCCTAAATTATTGTCAGATGAATTTAGATGAATTCCTTTCACAGACTAATAGCAATTGAGGCAGCACAGTAATCAGTTGTATTCACTGCTTGGCCTTTTCCAATAGATAAATTTTCAGTTTTGCTTTGAACGATATATTTGAAGGAGCATTTCGCAGTTCAACTGGTAAAGCATTCCAAAGTTTAGCACCAAGATAACGAATTGACTTTAGACCATATTGAAGACTATTTTTTCGGGACATAAACAGATCAACAGTCGCTTTTTATGAGAATACACTTTTTTAATCTAATGAGAAAATACACTTCGTCCAGCACCAGAGTATTTTCTAAGGTACTGACATGTATATGTATATGTATATGTATATGTATATGTATATGTATATGTATATGTATATGTATGTATGTATGTATGTATGTATGTATGTATGTATGTATGTATGTATGTATGTATGTATGTTACATAGTAATTCCTGACCCTCTTATGACTTCCGAAAAGTTGGGAGCTATGCCATAGCAGAAAAATGCTACAACCTTATACTTGATTTCTCCTCTTACTTTCACACACACACTGATTTGACATAAAATTTTAGTCATACATTCAGAAAGTGGACATGGTGAAAGGCTTGGTCCACATGTTTCCTACTACACAGCCCCCCTTGTTACAGTTTTGGGACAAAACCACTGAGCTAAACGTATTAATTTTTCCTTCACTGCTGGGACAAGCAAAGGGGCCCACTGGGGCAAGGGTCCCAACAGTCAGTACCTTAGAAAATACTCTGGTGCTGGACGAAGTGTATTTTCTCATTAGATTAAAAAAGTGTATTCTCATAAAAAGCGACTGTTGATCTGTTTATGTCCCGAAAAAATAGTCTTCAATATGGTCTAAAGTCAATTCGTTATCTTGGTGCTAAACTTTGGAATGCTTTACCAGTTGAACTGCGAAATGCTCCTTCAAATATATCGTTCAAAGCAAAACTGAAAATTTATCTATTGGAAAAGGCCAAGCAGTGAATACAACTGATTACTGTGCTGCCTCAATTGCTATTAGTCTGTGAAAGGAATTCATCTGACAATAATTTAGGATAGGGGGCTCTCTCCTCGATTAGTTTACCTATTGAGAGAGCTCCTCCTTTAAATACTTCTCTGTATACAATATATTTAGTTCCTCTTTTATTTATATTTGTATATTGTATTAATTTTTCTGTACCAATTGTATTAATTCTTCCGTAACATCATTTTCTTTGTAGTTTAGCTATTTGTCTGTATTGTTAGAAATATAAATTGTATGTAGAGAATTTAAATCATATAAACTGAACTGAAACTGAACTGACTGGCGTGATTACGTAAGGCATTTCAAAATATGCTACCAAGCCACACACACACACACACACACACACACACACACACACACACACACACACACACACACACACACACACACACATGCACGCAGCTTTTGAGCTAAAGCACTACTACCAAAAGCTTAGATATTTGCAATGCCATGATTTATATGTTTTGATATTACATTGATTAGAACAATGTGCTAAATTATAACAATACATAATAGCATAATTCACATAAATCTGATATCTTTTTTTCTTGCGAGTTGTTCGAATTTCCTGACGGGTCAGCGGGTTAATAAGATATTATATGGGTCTGACCCGCGAATTGCGGGTAAGTTGGGAGGTATGTATGGATAGAAGCTTACCCTTCCTTTCTTCTCCATTGGCAAATGCGAAGTTATAAACTTATCCAGTCTAAAAGATGTTCGATGAAGGGGGGGGGCTAAACCACAGCCCCCAAACCTCTCATAATTTAAACAAGAGGGGCTGAGCCCCCTCCACGACACCGCTGGTTTATCCCAGTGGACTATGTTAAAATGGGGTCCTTTTGACTGTAATTAGTATTTGCAAAAATCTTCAATGTCATCATCCAATCAGAATCAAGCGTGTGATCTGAGCGGGAGTAGAAAGATCACTTTTATGCGGAAGTTGTGAAGGATAAGCCATTCGAAACTATCGTTTTTGTTGTTCAAGACTGAAATGTCAGTATTTCGAACGATAGAGCTGAGGTTTCCCTGTAAATAGACGGCTCTTTAGCACAAGGGTCCGCAACTGGTAGTGCATTTAGTGATGCGGAGTAGCGTGCAGCAAAAAATGGGAAAGACGAAAATAGCAGCAAATTAGGAGAATTTGACATTCTTGATAATTATGAGTATCAACGGCATAAAAGACTGACTTTTGTTAAGAATGAGCTCGTAAGGGGGTTCTTTACGAGCTTGGCCAAGTAGTCAAATGTCCTTAGAAAATACACTGCCCAGTACTGGAATTTTCTTAACGATTTCACGGCTCCAGTATCAAAATGTTCTAGTTCCAATGTTTTGCGCATGCACATTAATGGAAAGTGAAACAGCTACATGTACACTTGAAATGACAAGAAATCTTAGTAAAGTTAGAGTACAGCCAACATTACACACATGACATTTTGCAAACAGATAAATCGAATTTCAAATACATATACACTTATAAACGTTCTTAGCAAAGCTTAGTTCTCAAAAATCCAGTACTGAACTTTCTTAACCTTTTGAGCAGCTGAGTACTACTTTCCTATAAACCACTTGCGTTCCACCAGCCTTGAAATGGCTAACGTTCTCGATTTTGAGCCTGAAAGCAATTCAATTCAATATTCATATGCAACACAACGGAAATATCGCATGGAAATCTGCGGAAAAAGCAAAACGTAAACTCAAGCTTAAGACACAAAAATCTAGCTTTGATCATGGGCGTAGGAGGACGTCAAATTTAGGGGGAGCAGTAAACGTTCTGTAAATTTTCTGCCCGAATTTCCTATTGTTCTTTCAGATATTTTGCCCGAGTGAAACGGATTTCTGCCCAACTTGGAGGCTGCAGCGCCCTACCCCCACCTCCTACGGTTATGGCCTTGATGAAGCTTGCGCTTTGAATTATATCTGAACCATTCTTACTTTTCAGCGATTTTGGACCATAATAGTCTTAAAACAAGTTGTAATACCATTATTTTTCTAAATCCCACCACAACTTGACATTAGTAACATAGTCCTTCACCACAGTTTTAGCCTAACGTGTAGGTTATTAATGTTGAAGATAATATCAATTTTGAGAAACACTTCAATCTGGTATCATGGTAATTCCTGCACCCCCCTGCATCAACAAAAGCACTTGGAGCTACTCATCCATGCCTTTAGCTTCAGGCAATCTGAATAATTTCAGAATTTTTACATTCAAGCCGTACAGTACGTGTGTTTTTATAAGAAACATGTCCATAATTATCAGCCCTGCAACAGACTATTTTCCACTTATTACCAATACTACTACTACTACTAAGACGTCACACACATTTAATACTGCACAACGCGTCTCACAATGCCACGCCAGTTTCTTCTATACTGTGTCAGTTCAGATAATCTATTTAATGTTTTTGCCTTTTTTGAGAAATTCATTTTAATTCCGATGCTGGCCAAACCTGCCTTACTGTCTGCATCCAGGTCGTCTTCCTTGTGACTGTTTTACTTTCCTGAGATATTCTTTAAGGGTTTCCTTGCTGGTGTTTCTGGATGCAAGCGCATGAATGTCCTAATAGGTGGAAAATAAGTCGAAAATAGCAGCTCTCCTCTTTCTTAACAAGAAAGAGGAGAGCTGTATTTCATTGTCACTTAGGCCCAAATCAAACGTCGCTCTTTTCATGCACCGAACCTAATAGGTTGATTAAGTGCATGAAAAGAGCGACGCTTGACTTAATTAGATGCAACAGAATAAACATGTGCGACAGAATCAATTTCGAGCGACAGAGGCAGTCGCATTATGCGACATTGGAGCGGCTTTGAGTCAAACGTCGCTCTATTCATGTACCAAACTAAATGCATAAATTATGCTTCAGAATTTACTGCGTGAAAACGAGGCAAGGCATGCGCATTGTGGTCAAGTTATTTTAAGGTGATACTCTACTTTACAGGCGGATTTCCACAAAGCGACTTCGCCGGGAAATTTAACTAAGCATGCGCAGTTTGAGTAATTTGCTTTCACATTGAACGCTTGAAACAGTAGAAACAAGTTCTACTTTTTCGCGGCGAAAAGCTTCGCATGACGCCTGAAACCAAGGAGAGTGCAGGAAGCACTGATGCTGATGTACGAAAAGGACTCTTGTTGTAATTCAAAAATGGCACATTTGCTTCCCCTGCTCCCCCTAAATGAAAGGCAGTAGGGGCGCTTGCTCCCTATCTGCCCCCTTCTCCGGCATGCCTGCCTTCCCCACTTTTCAGGAGATCATTTTCTTAAGCCGAATAATTTTACTGCAATCTGCAAAAGCCATTTTTAAGGTGTAGAGAGCATTAGGAATAACGGTTTTTTTGCTATGCTTTCATTTGCCAGAGTTGCTCGTTCATTTGTATTTTGATTCAATTTATATTAGAAGCGGCATATAGAGAGCGACGTTTGGCTCAACGTCGTTCCAGTGTCGCTCCACTGCCACACATAATTGTATTTGATTCCGCGCATGGGAAGAGCGACGTTTGACTTGGGCTTTATAGAAAACCCTAGAAACACTGTTAAACTTTACCTCGAGATACGCAACAAGGATGTCGAAACGATTTTCAAAACAGAGGGTAGGGGATAATCTCGGAGTTCTACTTATGTGTTGGTTACAGTATCACTTTCAAAACTGTTGGAATATAAACAAATGGATAATGGTCTTTTATGGTACCTTCTTCTTGAAAAAGGGTAAAAAGTGAAAAAATAGCATTCTATGCAGAAAAGAGGGGAACTAGTTCCAGGGCCCCCGGTTTCAGCGCCTCCGCACAATCAAACGCACATACACGTTTTTTTATAAGAATACCGTCATTTTTGCCAGATCCTCACTTTTCTTAACTTTCCCCCAAATTGCGCCGAAGATTTTCTTAAATTTTTCTTAACTTTCACTGAAATAAAACGGCTAAAGTGGTTTACATTTTCGTTATTAATGTTGTATACTTGAAATTGAATTCCACCTTTAACATTTTGAATGCAATAATGGCGAAATATCGATTTTTGGCCAATAAAAGCACTAAATTTTAGAAATTGTGCCTCGTGATTTTCTTAAGATTTTCTTAAAACTTTTACCATTGGAGCCTCATTTTCTTATAAACTTTTTTCTTATAAAAAAAACTTGTAGTTCTCTTTTTTAATTGAATCAATTCGACGATTGCAAATGAAGATTTTATTTCAGCCAGCGTGTGACAATGTACAGCATTTTACACTACAGGTGACTCGCAGTATAAGTTTTTCTCTGCCTAACAGATGAAGCTCCTACATTTTCAGAGCTTCAGTTTCTATGTACAAATAAAAACTGGGCGGCAGGTCATAGGACCTTGGTGCTTTATCAACAGTTCCTTCACATTTACAAACACGCCCTTCCAACGGCAATGTATGAAATATAAGGCCTAAATCTCGCCAAACAACTATCGAGGAAAAGCAAGAGGAAAAAATAGCTGAATAAATATGACAAGACTATCAATGAAACTCAAAATTACACAATACATTTTTCATAACATCTGCATCATAACCCATACCCACAGAAGGATATTTACAGAAAACTCTATCAAGGCAAAGATAAAATAAACTAAAAAGAGTATCACCTATGCATATTGCCACCCCTTGAGCCCCAATTACAACAAATGACACCCCCAGAAGACGACAAACACCCACTTTTGGGGCATCCATAAAGTGTTTTGCAGGCACCTAATCTAGCACTTCTTTTGGTGTGCACTAAACAATCAACCCTAAGAGTAAAACCGCTTAAAGTAGGCAGTTCATGCTATTTTCTAATCTCACTTTAGCTGAATTCAATGTAACTCCAGAATAGAGCAAGAAACACCCCTCAAAGACTTACAGTTTCGATTCACTTCCCCAATCTCAACCCAATAGAAAACTACTCTATGGTTGCCCCCTTTTGATTAAAAGAATAAAAACGATTACCTTGATGGCCCCAAAAGACGAAAAAGATTAACGGGAAATTGCAAAAGCTATACCAAAATTCACGTTGTTTCTCTTATGACGTTAGCAGTAGCACCAACAAGTAGCATATTACAGATAACATTCAAAATAGGGAAGAACAAAAAACTACGAAATTTTAAAGATCAGGGTGTTATGGAATGATTGACTATTAATCTAAGCTCGCGGTGTTTGAATGGGACTAAAATCTAAATGCGTTGGGTGATAGGAAAGGCAGTGTGAAGTTTGAACAAAACATTGCTACCTACGCAGATCAACGTGAAATTAAACTGCTCTAACAAATACCACGGTAAGAACGGAATGAAATTATCGCAATAAGATCTTATTCTCTTTGGAAGGACATTGATAAATTAGTCTGTCACGTGGTTACAACGTAACTGTTGCGAGTTTGCAAAAACTTCAATATGACCCAAATCTCCTTGAATAACTCGATCAAACTATCAAATTGATTATTAACTCTTAAAGCTATACAAACTAGGGAAGTTCATAAGCTTAAGTCTACAAAACCTGTGATCACATTAGAAGAAAGATCGCACTTTTGTCGTTAATGACCTAGTCAGACGGATCCAAAGCGCAATGTTGGTCTTTATTCAATTACCATTCAACGAAACTCAAAATTGTCCGTCGCTTCTGATGATAAATATCTAATACTGTGAAAATAACAAAAACGGCCTCCATCTCCGATATAGCCGTCAATGTGAATCACACAAAATGTTTAATATTTCCACAAGTAAGCAGTCAAAGAACCTATCTACTTTTCAATACATCAAAAGTCTACTGGCTTCTGAGTGCAAAGACTAGACCTCGGGACCGTTCATTATTTATGCCTCAGATTGGAAGAGAAGTGTGTATCTGGGTAATTTTTCCTTGCTACCCAGCCTTGTGCACTATAAAAACAATAGTTACCTAAAGAACATAGGGCTATTAAAAATATGCCACCCAACTTTCGAGAGATAAGATGATATACCAAACTTTCAGTCTGCCTGAAAAATCATATACTCAACATACTTCTCTTTGGCCCCAACCTGAGGTATAAATGAGCGATCCCATAGTCCTGGTGAAACCTGACCTGTCTTCAAATGTGTACTGGAAATTATAATTTTGTTGAACGGGATTTAAATGGTAGAAGAGAGGGGGAGGTACAATAAAGACGAAAGTACAAGTGGCTGCTATCAAAGAACATAAATTTGTCCCACTCGTATGAACAGAATATATAATAACACCCTATTTTGTAAAGCTATAAACAAACCAATCCATTTCTGCACATCCCAAGTTTCTAATGAGCAATGGTTTAGTTGTACGCTTGTTGCCCAAAGAAGTTACCAGCACCTGGGTAAGTAACATCAGCAGCAAAATTTGTGGAATCTGCGTTTGCTCTCATTCTTGATGAGCTCATTCCAGAAAATGAGTTTGCTCCATAGCCTGATGCTGAGCTACGTCCAAAACTGCCTCCATAGCTACCTCCTCCATAGCCACCTCCGTAGCCACCTTTTTCATCTCCGACTGCAAGCAGAAGTTGATGACAATGACGAAAAACAGAATGGCCTCTTGGGTCAATGGTGGCAAATTAGAAACAAGTAGCTAACGCGAATAAGGCTCCGTTTACACGGGAACTGTTCTTAGTGGAACCACAACAGTACGATACGAATAGGTGTGGCGTTTACATGGGAACAGACAGAACCGCTAGCCGTACCAGAAAGGGTCCACCTAGAAAGTAGCTCCCGCAAGGAACCGAACCAAAAAGTTCTAATGTAAACACCCAGAACTGTTCTCATCAGATACGCTTAGAAACGAGGCAAGGGGAAATTCGACTAACACTAACTGACGATAACTGAAAAAAATTGCTCGCGAAGAAAATTTTGGGTAAGACTTCGAAGAACAAGTGTGTGGTTGAAAAATTTTTCAACAATTTTACTTGCTCCTGATGAATAGAGAGAGAGGCTGTCATTTGGAACTGTTCATGCGTGAATACATTGAAAGAAACGGTTCTGCACAGAACTATTCCAAGACATCGTGTAAATGGGAAGCCTAACAGTAACTACGTAGAACGGTTGCATACAGAACCGTTCCAAAGTTCCCATGTAAACGCAGTCTAAAGCATATTGACCTATTAATGGTTGTACAGAGCTACATTACCGTCAAGAAAGTGTAAAAAATTCGTGTTGTTTCAGAGAACCACTTGCAACGACTCATGAATCCAGCTTTAAAACCGTGAGGGATGCTAATTTAGAACCAGCACTAAAAACCCACATCGAATAAGTAGACTGTACCATGAGCGTGGACATAAACAGATTTTGTTTGAAATGATGGAAACTATAACCAACATAGAACAAATGAAATGGTTTTTGTGTCAAAAGGCCAATGAAAAGTCAAATCTACTTGGGCACAAACTGAAACGAAGTTGACGCTGATAAAAATCAATGACAGAAATCAAAGAGCTAGAGGATTTTGATGAGCAGAGAACGCAATATTATCTAATTAGCCATGCAGGGACAGGCTATAACAATAGGAAAAAATAAAGAGTGTATACACAATTCGGTTGCCTTGAGGCACAACAAAAAACAAAGCTGCAAAGATTACTAGTGGTACAGGAAAGTTTTATGAAGGCATGGAAACATCAGATTGACTTAAGCAGGGAAGAAAGAATTAAGCTTTCAAAAGAGTAACGCATGAAGTTAACATGGAACTCAAGCTGCTCATCACCGCAAAAACTATTTTGTGGTCACTGTAATCTACTTAATACCAGCCAATGCCTCTTATCTAATCATCCACATACACAGTTTAAACAGCAATATAAAAACTCCTCATAGTCCATTAAAAGTATTCATTAACAACTGATTATCTACAAACAATGTCATTGGTTACATACAACCCGAGGAGAGGTGTAAATCTACTTAGAAGTAGAAATTCTGTCATAATGAGATATATGAAATATCAAATAAAAGAGATGTTATGTCTTAAGCAATGGGGGGCAAATCAATCTGAAAAACCTCGTAAACTTTTTCAAAAAAATCATTTGAAAATAGAAAATCTCATACCAATCACAAAAATCACTGAACAAGAACAATACCCAAAACAACTCCAAAAAATCTCAAAAATAACAACAAACTATCATAAAAATCTTGTGAAATTTTCAAATGACGAACATAATGGGTGCTGAATACTCACATGATCCAAATGATGAACCACCAGACCGACCTCCACTACTCCAACCGCCTCCGAAACCATTTGGTGTCGATTGCAAGAATAGTTCGATGTATCGACGGCCTATTTCCACATAAATATTGAATAAATTATTCTAGTAAGTAACAATATCACTAGAGGAGCATGTGCCTCTGACATGAAAAGGTAATGGAAAATACTTCCAATAAAATCACTCATAATTCCAGTGACACATTCTTTAAACAGCTGCTGTTCAAAAGACAGCGGTAACAGCGGTACAATTGGAAGAAATCGAAATTATAATGCGCCTCAAACTAGGTGTCTCAAATGCCTTCTTAAAGCCTATGAGAGGATAAATAATTCATGCGTATAGAATGCACCGAGAAAAGGCGGTTTAGATATGTTTGACTTATGACATTGCAAAAGGGATTAAAGTCATGATAACGACAACTTTTTGTTCTAATACGTGTGCTTCACCCAACTTCATAATCATACATTATGACTATAAAATACATCTTCTTGTCCAAATGGGGTGGCCGGTGTTTTCTAATTATGAAATTCCCTGAATTCCCCGTATAAATTCAAAAACTCCCTGGCATTACCTCTGTCGTTCAATACAAATCTTGAAAAAGCTGTTCATTCCCATTATTGAAAATGACAGTTAAAGGAGCAGAATTTACAGCATTCTTTTACTGTTTCCAAACTTTTTTATCAAATTCCCTAAAATTTCTGAATATTCCTTGAATATTCCTTGAATTTTCCTTGAATTTTCCTTCATTTTTCCTCATTTCCATGACAGAAAATAAAAATTTTCATATGCAAAGTACTTTTATCAAACTTTGTTGTCTTTGGCGACGACTTTCATTACTGTTGTATAAAACATTTGCTATAGTTATTTTCTCGTCTCTCAAATGTTGGGGAATGAAGGCGATGGGGGGGGGGGCGGTGGTAAACTTTTACCATTTTGGTGAGTACGTACTAATTGAATGGCCCCTAATTAGTACCATAGCATAAAGCCCACCAAAATATTATCATAGTTTAAACTGATGAGTGTGGTTTTTCAAAAAACTGCTACAAAAATATGTACCTACCCATATTTTGCTTATGTTTGGCCATGGCAGCAGTTGCTGCATCATGCGTTGCAAAATCCACGTCAGCCTCGCCCTTGGGCCGCCCATTTGGCTCGTATATGATCCGTATGCTAACTGGATTCAAAGGCGAAAAAAACTGAGCTATATCATCCTCTGATGAATCAAATGGTAGACCTCTCATGTGAACACTATGGCCGGTTGTGCTGTTCATCACTTGCATTGAGTTGCCTCCATTACGGCCGCCTCCACCACTACGGCCAGACCTCGATCTCGGCCCTCGACCACGGCCACCTGGCCCACCGTATCCACTGAATCCATAATCATCCATGTAATCATCGTTGAAGCCGCTGACTCCAAGTCCACCACGGCCTCGTGCCCTGTATGATAAAATAGAGGCTGTAAATATGGAGGAAATTGCCTTACAAATTGTCTACCAAAAGAGAGCCAGCAAGGCAGGCACAGTAAGGAGTTCAACTCGTAAACTACTGGATGACAACAGTCTCTTTAAGATTCATAGCGCTATAATGTAGACTTTTATGTAATAAAATCTATACATAAATACAATATACGAATAATGTACACTGTTTTACAATGCACTTACTACATAAATTAAATAACAAAAAATACTATTTTTGCAATCAAATAAAATCATCTGCCTGTATCAAATACAGCGACGTGTTGTACGCAATTGCATGGCATCGTGCTAAATTGAAGTATGGAGCAAATCTCTTGCGGAACAAATGTTATGATTGCTTCGTACTCTCACCCATTTCAATATATTGACTTCTATTGAAGCTCGTCGTATAGCGCTTTTCTGTCTCGGAGTTTATGTAATTGTGTTGAATCTAAAAGAATTGCACTGTACTGAATTCAAAGTAATATTTTCTCAAACCGTTTAGCCTCTGCACAGAAGAGAAGCGCTCTTAACCTCACATAACCTATACTCAGGCACTGTGGCAATGGGGCAAAATGACAAATAGTGCAAGATTTTGCGCCCTCTCCCACAAGATTATAGATTTGGGGCTTCAGTACTTCAGTAAGATTCTTGCCCCTCAAGGTGATGGTACAGTAAGATTCCTGCCCATCATAGTAGACAGCCTTTACCCCTCCAAGGCAATACACGTTTTTTATTTTATAACAAAGTTTGTTGGCACAGTACTGAAACTTTCTAAAGTTTTTCACTATTCCAGCATCAACACTTTCTAAGCAAATTTTTCTAGCTTTCACGAATGCATATTCGAGGAAAGTTAAAGGCTCCACGAACCCATGAAATGATGATCAATCTTAGCAAATGGCAGAAGATAAACTGCTAGAGAACAGCCAACAAAAAGTACATAACGTTAGATACACAGGATAAATCTAATTTCAAATACACATGCACTAATATACTTTCTTATATCTCAAAAACCCAGTACTGAACTTTCTTAACTTTTTGAGCAGCTGAGTACTACTTTCTTATAAACCAATATCTTACATGAAAAACCGTGTACTTCCAACTACGTACTTGCCAATACTAGCACCAAAAGTAAGGAGCGACGACCCGGTTTCCTATCGTTGCTACTAACAACATGAGACATTATCTGTAAAGCAGCGCTTCTCAAACAGGGGGGCGGGTTTGGCTCGGGGGAACAGGCACACCTTAACAATTTTTACAGATAATGGTCTTTTTATGACGAGTGGAGGGCGTAAGAAATATATTCTCTTTCCAAGGGGACCCTTGCAAAAAGTAATTGGGAAGCACTGTTATATGAAGCCATAAGAGGGACGACTATCTCTTGTATAACTTTATGAAAATATGGCATTACATTAACATAAAAATGAGACAAATGCAATTTGAAGTACTAAGTTTGCAGATAAGCGAATTAACTCTTTCATCTAACTTATCGAGATGAAATCTAGGGATAATTACACAACAAAGACAGTATTAAACACCAACTTATTATTACGAACTGTGAAATTACAAAAGCTATTTCGTAAACTTCTACGTTTTGCCGTCTAAGGGACAAAGTCCATGTCACAATTTCTTATTGCATGGGGAAGCATTAAAACTCTTATGTAATATTCTTTCAACAAGAATCTACTGAACTTCAAGGGAGGCAGTTACATCACATCTAAGCAATACTAGAAGCATAGACATAAATGCACTACTGCAAATGTCAATGGTGTAGCTAATGGTGAAGCAAACCCCCTCTCCTCCCCCCCCCACTGACTGTCAACATAGTACCTCAAATTTTCCGTATAACGCCTCTAAAATTTCCTACAATTCCTCCAATACTTCCCCTAAACTATCCCTACAATTCCTCCAAAATATCCCCTGCAATTCCTCCAATTTTCCTGGTGCCTCAGGCAACGTAGCTGTCCTTCCGCCCTCAACCAACGAAATACAAGACCCTAATTACAAAACTTTTAACATGCTATCCAAAGGAAAACGAGTCCTTACGAAGCAATAGATCCACAAATGACAGGACAGAAAAAAGAGTTACGCAAATGTTTCAGAGATTACCAGGTACAAGTGTAAGGTAGCTAAGGTGAACTCCGACCAACCTCAATGTCCCAAAATGAGATCTACACGCGGCCAAAACTGTTTTCATATAAAGAAGCACCATCTCTGGAGCAACTTTGACGACCAGACAAAGATGTCCTATTTTCTGTTCTCCTTCTCATTAATTTTCAAATATTTCTTTTGTTGTTGCTCTTTTAATGTTAGATTATACACAGGCTTTTAATTATTCAGCTGGGATTGTCTTTATTTTAGTATTTTCACAGGGCAGTTTGCAAACCAGTTTTAAGGTGAAACTTGCACCCTGTTATATTTTTAAAAATAAATGAAAATTAAATAAAATCAAAAAACCAGCTTACAAATCAATCATTTCTTTAAAAATTTCTCTTACGTTCACAAATTCTCAGCGACTGCCCACACTCTATCTGTCTACAAGTCCATCAACTAACAGCGCAACAAAACTGACTACCACTAAATACCTGATAACAGCAACAGCTCCCCCTTCAGAGTAATAGCCACCTTCAGAGAAGGTTACATAAAGATTGCATAAACAAACCAACCAAATGAGAGAGAGAGAGAGAGAGAGAGAGAGAAGGGGTGATAACTGCAAGTTTTTGAATGGATCAATAGGATTCCATGTAAGATCTGGTGAAAGAGAACGCTACAAGCGCCGTGCCATTCCAGTTTCTTTCATTCACATTTCGTTGGAGAGTTAGAAAGCGTGTGCAGAACCAGCAACTGTGCGCGAAACTAGGAAGTCATACTTTCATACACCACCCCAAATTTACATCAGTTTTTGTGTTTAGAGTATATTTCCTGAATACTACAATATTTTTTTGTGAAAAGTGGGGGCATGGCCTCACAGGTCTCCTTACGGCGCGACCCCTGAATTCCCATAATTATACCCCTTCTATACATCCATAATTCGAACAAGGACTAACACAGATATAAGTAGAGGTGGAGAGCAAGAGAGCGAGAGAGAGAGTCGTTCAGGGTTCAATGGCAAGGATGTAAATCACCAAGCCGAACCGCGTGAAGTCGCAATATGAGTGAATGACTTTAGCAGATCTATGAAATGAAGTCTTTTTGTGCTAATTCTCTGCGAGGAATGCAATTCTCTTTGGCGTTTACATGTGGAAATGACGACCGCTCGTAAATAATACAGATTTAAATTGGTGACAGAAGGCAGTCTACATTAGGAAGACGCAAGTGTAGATACCAAAGATTGTGGGTATGATTAGTCAATTGAGGCGTCTATTTTTGGGCGGCGTATATTTCAGACTAGGTTTATACGTTGAGCGTAATTTGGTGGGTAAAATGCCAATAGCAAAAAGGAAAATGGAAATAAGAATCTTCGCCGGACTCCCCTCACAAATGTCAAGGTAGGCCGTTGGGAAGGACAGCTAATATCGGTTTGTAGGTACCATGCCTAACTGATGCCAGCAAAGACGGGTAGGTGTGTACTGAATTCAAGATTTTTTGGGTCTAAGAAGTCAAGATTATGCCGGGTAAGACAGGAAGTGGGTTAAACAGGTATGGGCCCTTAGTCAAATTGATCAATCAAGTTTCCTATATGCTTTGTTTTATTCCTATTCAATGGAATAATTGGCGGCACTATCGAGTAAGGAATTCCAAAATCAGCCATACATAATAGTTAAATGAAAAGAGAGCTCAAGCAAACCGACAGAAAATTACCTTGGCGCTCTCCAAGAATTCTGACAGCAGTTCCAGTACACAATGCAGTAAAGAGTAATCTAATTTGTTTTCATATTAAGATAAGTTCTACAAAACGAGGCAGTATGAAAACTTAAAAGGAGACTATTCAGCGCACAACTATAAAGAGACCCGATTTGAATCGAGTCGTGTAATGCAACGGAGCAATTGAAAGCTGCCCAAAGTAGAAAGCGTTATTAGAGACGCATTGTGGTGGATGGTCAAAATATCCCATAAAAAGATGAGTGATTTGTGAAATATTCATTAGACACGATTAGAGTTTATAATGCAAAATGAAATCAAGCACAAATTACCAATGCTGTTTAATAATTCATGAAGAGAAATCGACTCAGAATGGAGATAGAGGGCAATCTCAGCATCAGAAATGTCCTTTCAAATCATATTGTAATTGGGAATTATAAGGACCTATTTGCACAACTCAGACCTTGTTTATCTACTAATCTGTATTGAGTTTTGCAGACGCCTTTTGAGGGTGGAATAGGATAACGTGAAAAGGGGGCAAGGATTCTGGTGAACAGAGAGTGTAGGATCTCTGGTCAGCTAGACAGGCTTCAATAAAAATGCTTCCAGTATACAAACATTACCAAGAGAATTTCTCTTCTTAGCAAAACTCCTTGAAAGGCAAAAGAATGGCTTGCTCTGAGCTAAGCAATTTTAATTAATAAAATCCTACTGAAAGAAACATAATGACATTCATGTCATGCAAAGGAGGCCAGATTTAGTAATAAAGCAAACTTCATTTTAATTACATTCTTTACCTAGCGTTCATTCCATACGGCCTAGTCATTAGCAGGTCTGCGCACAACGAGCATAAAGAAGTGTTTCAAAAGCTCATCTCCAGGACAAATTCCTTTCTTCTACGGCAGCTGATGGTACATCATTAAATGACTCATGATACAAGACTACAATAAAGTATGTTTTCACGTACCAAAACAAAACTCATGAAACAGCAGACAGCTGAAAACCTTGCACTCTCTTCTCTTTCTAAATTTCATGCTATGGGGCAGGGTTGTCATATGCATGGCCTGCGGGCCAAATTGAGGGCCACCATGCGGTCTAATGTAGCCCGTGCTGAGGTCAAAGATGATAGAGAAGTGAATCGATATTGATATGAAGGTATGCAAGAGTAATTCTCCACCTAATTACATAAATCTAAAAGTGGCCAAACTTTGGTAGGTTGAAATTAGGCCTCCTTGCAAATGGGTTTGAAAACCTTGTCAAAAGGTATAATGCTACCGGCATACTAAGAACAAAACCAACCAGCAAGAATTAACACTTTCAACAAAAGTACTATCACTAGGCAAAGGAAACTAAGTCAGGGGCCAATTACAAAAGACATCGAGCTGAAGGGTGAGAGGGGTAAGGTAAATTAAGATAAATTCGGGCGTGGGGGAGGGGCATTGAAGCAATATAAATGGCCAGGTATTAACAATGTTGTAACAGGATATTTCTACTTAAGGCATACACTGAACACTTAGCAGAGGGGTAAATTGCTACAATGTTCAAATTTGCATGTCTGAATAGGCTTTTGTACGAAATAGGTGGATGTTGGAGGGGAGGTGGAGGAGTCTCCACAAACACAGAATACCAGAGAACGGGGATAAGGGGATCTGTACTCTGATAGATATGGAATAATGTCAATCAGACTTGATGCGAAGATTTGAGATAACAATTGAAAATAGGATTGGCTAAGGTGTGCATGCATTCAATTCACTGAAATTCAACTGTCTGTTAATTTCAATCAGACAGTATACGAAATGCAGTCTTTGTTAATTTCACATTCATGGATGAAACATCTGTTTGATGGAAGAGCCTGATAAGCTATGGGAATAGTCATATTCAATTCAGAAACTCGTTTATCAACTTTGAAAACTGGTTGAGATATAAAACACGGCACATTGGTGACACCTGGATATTGGAATCAACTCGCTTCATACGTAAAAATCAGTCGTCCTTCATCACAAAAGAAGAAATATTTCTTTTAATAAAATAAAGTATAAATATTCTACATTTTCAACTCTTTTCGTGCAACACTAGCCCATGAGCCAACCATCATTACTATATCCAGATAGAGGAGAATTGCAAGAATGTAGTTAATTCTTACCAAACAAGCTTTGTTCAGGGCCTGTTTTGAAGCTCCTGGTAAGTGGACAGCCCGCTTAGCGAGATCTCGCCACATTAAGAAATCAATGAGTATCTGTTTCTCTTTCTATGAAAAAGCGAGCTAGCCCGGTAAGCGAGATCTCGCTGAAGCACAAGTGAGATATCGGTAAGCTGGATAATAATTCTCCCACATAAAGTCTCCAGCCCACTTGTCGGGGTATATTGGACTACACTGCGCATGTGTAATTGCAGAGCACGCACATTCTTAAATTACATAATCACCTTTTTTGACCATTACACATTTGTATCAATTTTCAAGATGTATTAAGTGTCTTAATTGTGTCAAAGGCAAGTAAGATTAGAGTTTGAAGAGCAGGACTTTAGACAAACAAAAGTTAGAGCTAGTTCATACGATGAGCCGTAGATGAGCTGAACCTATGCATTTAGCAAGTTGAGTAGTTAAGTTCATCTTCGGTTCAGCGTATGAAACCACAGAAAAACATCGGCTCGAGCCACAGTCACGCTGTTCATTGGTTCAACAATGGCTCATCCCCTTCGGACGCGCTATTGTTGAACCAATGCTATAACAGGTTCGGGTCATCTCTGGTTCATCGTATGAACTAGCTCTTACGCTACAAAGAACTGTGAAGGAGACAACTAATCATCGGTAAGCGGGCTGCAGGTTTTCATATAAACGCGAGATCTGGCATAGCGGGCTAGCCCGCTTACCGTAAACATATAAACAGGCCTTCAGGTACCCAGGAAGACTCTGGGTTTGCCCAAAAAATCAAAAATAGTTTTAAAGTCACAAACAACAAAAAATACAATAATGTTGTTCAGACACTGAAACCTGTCACATGAAAACTACGAATATTTTTGCACATGTACATTTTGAGTTCTTGCTTCTTAAAAATAACTTAAGAAGATTGAGCTGAATTTTTTCATATCAAGTGGAATACATTGCCAAGAAACGTTAAACTATAACGCTTTTGAGTTTGCACTGATATTACTTCATGCTTATATAACATGTTTAATCATTCAGCTCTTATGAAAGTAAAGAAAGCAACCTGTTTATAATTGTGATATAAAGCGAATTATCAAAAACGTGGGAGATTAATGAGTCAATCGAAGTTTCTTACGTAAAACAAAGCACATTGTGATTAAGAGAAATTTTCAAAATGGCCGGGGCAAGGGAAAACCGTTAAGCTCTGAAAAGATACAAGCCATAAAATACACTTGATGTCTTCCAAGGTGCAAAAAACTATTATACAAACAACATTTTAATCAACTTCATAACAAACTGTTGAACGGCAGTGCTGTTGAACGGTATTGCTGTTGAACGTTAGTGCTGTTGAACGGCAAAACACATTGATTTGAAGCGCTCTAATCACAGAAAACTCCGTAACTTTCTTCCTAAATGAGAAACACAAATAGCACGTCTGCCAGTGATTGCAAACTTATAGAATTTCGCTAAAGCTCGTTCATTTCTGGGCAAGGTAGGAAACAGCTGTTGAATTCAAATTTAATTGAGTGAAATTGCGAACTTTGTCAACAATTCCATGTCTTGAGAAATCATGGCCGAAAGTGGCTGCTATCCCATTAGCTTATTGGTAATCCTTATTCGTTAGCCCTGAGTCAAATAAATTTGTGAATACAAGTTCAAAATTGGATAGCTGAATTAAATTCCTATTGAAAGAGCCGAAGATCCTCCTTAAAAGCGCGATTCTTGAAGATATATTGGTACTGAGCCAGATTTTGGACTACAAGGAGGTAACTACGCCAAAAAGAGTTAAAAAACCGAAGACATTTATGTTAATTGACGTCACAGTGCCCTGAGAAATACTGAGAAACTCAAGGAAAGAATAGCTAGGTCGGAGCGAGCAGCAAACGAATGGGAAATCAAACATCTGTGCAATAGGAATTATGAACAAGGTATAGAAAATGCCACAAAAACAAGACAATTGAAGCCATATTTTCAAACAAACTAGAAAAATATAAGCAAAACGTCCTGATAAACACAATATGGAGTTCTCTGCTAACGAAAGAGGTTATACAAGAGATTAAAGTTGAACTCTTTTAAGGCACGAGGTCGTAGAGGATAATAAAGGCTATCACTGTAAAAATCATTAAACTAGAACGTTCACGGTGGAAGAATAGTGATTATCTCAATGGAAAAACATACAATGATTATGGTGACGCCATTCATTAAGTCGAAAAATCGAAAATTGCAATTTGCACCTTCCTCAAAACAAGTGAGTTCTAAGAGAAAGTACTCTCAATTCTAAGGCCCCCTTCCCCACCTGTCCCAGTTTACTTACTCATATTTTCCCAAAGAGGCATTGCACAGTGAAAACTTTAATTTTGTTCAAATTTACAGCAACAACGTTATCTAGCTAAGATAAAAATTACAAATTTCAAATGGAAACTTTGGACAGGTTTCCAAGAACACAGTTTGTAATTTTTTGTTTGTTTCTAAAAAGAGATTCTGACTAACACACTAGCCATTAGTACTTTAGAAACATGAAGTCTGAAAAAATACTTGCTAGCATTTCAGGCTCTTTCTGATTTTTAAACATAAAAGCTCTTTTCTTTCGTTCATGAAATACAACAATAAACACTGAACATTATACTTTTATTATCCTTTTTAAACGTCTTTCAAGCCTTTACAAATACTTTTTACCTGTTATTAGCTGTTATTCAAAAACAACAAAGTCCAAGGAACTGAAGGAATTTATGCAATAAACTTTGGTCTTTAATTAAAAGAACTTGGATTTAGGATTCCTAAAACTTCTTTGAGTGGCTGTACTTAAAACCTTAACACGAAAACTCCGTGCGACCTACCTACATTTAATTACAACGAGTAATCACAAATTAAGGGGAGAAAGTATGGGAGAGGTAAGGGCAATACTTGGTAAAAAAGTCAAAGGGCATGCGGCATTTCCCAACTCCTGTGAAGGATTTCCAGTGAATGATAATTAATTACAACTAAAAGTCCGGACAATTTTTTCACTTGAATTCTGCAGACAAATACCTTAATGCGTCTATGAACCCACATTAGAGGGCAACTAATCCAAGTTACCAGTATCTTGACAAATTAGTAGACGAGGAAAATGAGCTTTTGTCGAGAAAAACTAGTTCGAATTGGCTTTTTATTGCAAATTCATATCATCCACAAGTGTGATTCTCAAAGTTCAAGCTCACGTTAAAATTTATGTACACAAGGAGAACCTCAAAGACCCTTTCCTGTCCTTAGATTTAAAGATGTCATACAGTCCCCTAGATTTAGCTGTCAACATTCAAAAACCATTGACAGGCTTGTACATACAAAACAACTAACCCAGAGATAGTAAATCAATAAAGAAAACCAGATTGCACCATACACATCTGCTAAACGTCTGGATACGTTTAAGATCTCAGGCCAACACAAGAACGACCCCTGCCTTTAGTCAACTTGGTTGAGTTGCAGTTCAAAGAAATCTAACATACATTTGCATATGGCAAATATTTGCGGAAAAAATGCACACATTCACGCAATGAGGCAAAGGGCAGATGTGCCTACTTCATATCAACTGCAAAGCTACAAGATCTTCAGAGTAAACCCCGTAATAAAGGAGATTCTCCAATAGGAAGTGGATTCTGTGTCTCGGAAATAAAAGGATGCAACAATTATAACTGACTCTTTCTGGCATCTCGAACTATAGCTAGCCTACTATAAACGGCAAAAATTTCACAAAAACCACAAAATCAGACTGTAACAATAGACCTATGCTGTATAATTGAGTACAAGGGACTTTAGACTAAACGAAATGACCTGAAAGTTAAAGTCCCTTTGTAGCAAAAACCTTTAAATATACGCAAGCCACAGTAAAAAAATTATTGCATTCAAACAAACCTCCAAAAATAAAGGTACTAACCAAAGAGCAAATGCAACTCTGAATTTTCATACGCGCAAACTTTTAATAGTACATATTGGGAGTTAGGAAGCACAGTGAAGCTACCCTCCGGAAGGTTATTGTAGTGCAAAAGAGAATTATAAAGTTATTTAAACAGATAAACTAAATTACCAAACGGTTTCGGATTTGCAAAGTGTACTTGCTGGAAAACCCGCAACGAATACTTTAAAACTTCACCTCAAAAAGTCGGAAAGTCGCTGCAAACGCGCTCTGGCGGTGAGCATGCCTGCAAACATGTGTCTACAACATGTGTTTTAGCACATATTTATTTAAAAACACAAACATCTATTAGTAATAAGCATGAATAATTAGTAGAAATAGCGACAAAACTCACCAACAGATCAAGCATAATTCTTCGGTTGCCATAAACGCGTGTACTTTGGAATGAGGTGATCACCAGAGTTGAGTTTCGTAAAAACAGATGTGTGCGAGACTTAACCGAACTCACTCAACAGCAGTAACAAAACAAAGAGGTCGCATTCATGTCACCTTGTACAACTTAGACTACTGCGATTTTGAAATAAGTTACTCGATCATTTATATGCAATGCACGAATTAGTATTCCTAATCCGTCTTACAAAGGAATTGACGAGAAAATAACTTGCCTGCCTCCAGAAGATCGTTCGTAAGGGTGTGAACGAATTGACATCAACGGTTTGAGCTTCGGCCCAACAACATATTTTATCTCGCTTTTCGAGCTTTTGAATATCTCGATATACCTAAAATGGAGAGGAAGGCAGTGTGCTACAGACAAAGGTTTTCAATGAGGTACAACTATGCCCATAAGTCGACAGGTTTAACATTAGATTCAACAAAATACGATTTACATATTAAAATGAATATCTAAGAACAAAAGAACGGCTCGAAACGGGGGTAAACAGCAGTGGACGACACGAGATCTCGCTGCATGCTACCGATTTTCGAAAACCAAAGCAAAATGTCGAAATTCTGAGATTATTTTCACATGAAAAAGTTGAACCACAATATCAGGGAAACATGAAATTGTCACTAGTAGATTATGGCAGGAAAGGAGGTTTGAGAGAAGCGAAGTTGCGAAGAAAAAAGATGACCACGCCGAAGTAGGGAAATGTCAGAGTGTCATGTCGGTAAAAGCTTGTCGTAGCGATCATCGCATGTCGGGACTTAGGGGGAAATTTAGTAGTCTGTCATTAAATTTCTGTATATACCCCCTCCACTCAATCAAACGTCCTTCCGCAGGCCAATGATGGTGACAGTCAACATGACATCTTACGATTTAGAAATTCACTATTTCCAAAGCTGTCATTCTTGAGTGTGACTGTGACAAACATAAACGCTTTAGACGTTGAAAAGCTCAAAACAGCTATGGGTAAAAGACTGTTCAAACGCTCGCAGCATCTCTCAATAACATATGTGGGAAAAATAAAACTTTCCTTTGCAGCCATGTTGGTGAATCCGTGTCCGACGAATCCCTGACTTAGCAACAATGATGGGCTACAATGGTATAATAATTAAAACGTCCGCTAAAACGTCCCGTGGCGTTCATTTCTACAGATAAACCAGGAAACATTTGCGGCTTTTTGATCTACATTTAGAGTTAAACAATGGAGAACTTCTCTGTTGATAGAAAACCAGAGCTACCGGCTACTTTCAGGGTAATCTCATTACACAAAGAAACTTACGGTCAGTCTCTTTTCAAAGCTTAAACAGATACGAGGCTGATCTCGCCTAAGCAGATTCGTTGTTCAAAAGTTTAGAATAAGTTGGTAGCGCATAGATACAAAAAGTCCTTTTAAGACGTGCATAATGCTGTGTAAGAGTATTAACTTAGCGACCTTGTATTGAATCAACGCAGTAAGCAGTGTAAAGTAGTAGGTGCATCTTTGTAGACGGGTATCACTATATCCGAGCTCCATTCTTC
This sequence comes from Cassiopea xamachana, assembly GCA_900291935.2. Classification (NCBI taxonomy): domain Eukaryota; kingdom Metazoa; phylum Cnidaria; class Scyphozoa; order Rhizostomeae; family Cassiopeidae; genus Cassiopea; species Cassiopea xamachana. The sequence goes on along the minus strand of OLMO02000009.1, from coordinate 2,076,413 downwards.
TTGAAAAATTTTCAATACGATTTTAAGTGCAATCAAATGTCTTTAAAGCAAAGGTATTTAGTTGGCTTACCCAAAGATCAATTATAAATGACCACCTTAAAAGACAATTGAAATCATTCGATATCACTCGAATCACAAGCGCTATAAACATCAACTTTGAAGATAACCCTGTTTAAACCTTGTTCACCACGTATATGGTCATTGACACGTGAAAAATTATTACTAACAACTGATTCCGCAAAATCCCTTTCCAATACAACCACCAAATTGCACATAAAAAACCCTTTAGGGCCCACTCCAATTTTGAAATATTTCCTGCAATATTGCTGTCTTGCACAAGCATTGGAGAAGATCCAAAGCAAGCCAAACACCAATATGGCAGCCTTAGCTGCAACATCAAACGATGTTAAAGAACATGACATTTTCTATTTTACAAGAAAGTGTTTCAGGCTTAGTACTGAAGCTTTGTTTGCATTTGTATGATTTCAGTATCAAAACAATCTTTTAAGACATTCATAGCAATAATTCTTTTAAGTTCCAATGCGTTGCACATTCACAGCCATCGGCACTACGTTAACTCCTGACTGCATTCTAAACAGTTTTTGCGCCAAATCTGTGGTAACCACGAACCTTCACAGAAATTCGCCAATTGTGTTTTGGCAAGCTCCACCAGATTTACGCCAAGTTTGCCTAAGCTCTACCATCTCAAATGGTGAGCCATTTTTATCTAGAAAACTTTTGGCTAGAATCTATGGATGGCAAGCAAAATCCCAAAATACATACTGGTCATAACTTGCTTTCAAGCTTGAACAAATGATAACCCTCAATCAGTAATACAAAATAATACAAAATAAACTGTTAGAGAAAACCAAGAAAGATAATGTGACTCTAAGGCACATGACCTATCGACTCTAAGGCACATGATCTATCGACTTCTTTGGGTCCCAAGAATCCAGTATTAAACTTTCTTGACTCTGTAAGTCAGCGTTTCTCAAATAGTGGGACACACCCATCAAGGGGGGCGATGCTTTACTAGAGGAGGCGCCTGTGACCCATGGGAACAGGTATACATTTCATAGTCAATGATCTTATTTATAGCTAGGGGGCGCGAAATATTTTCTCTTTCTATAGGAGGGCCTTGCACAAATAATCGAGAAGCACCGCTTGAAGCAGTCGAGCACTATAGCTTCTTACAAACCACTTTCTTGCAAAAAAAGAAAACTTATAATCGAATGAAGTGTTGAGAGTTCAGGTGGCAAATAACCCAATAATCACACTCCATGGAACTTAATCAGACACGAAAAACACAGAGTTAAAAAGGGGACTTATTGCTCACTGTCTATAGCAATCCACGTTAGCTCTTGAGAAAGAACAATAGCCATGCTGTCTACGGCAGATGTTCTGCAAACCAGCTGATAAAAAATTAATCTTGATCGTTAATGTGGGTCTTCTTTGTATAGTAAAGAATTATACATATACATTACTGCTAAGGATCTAGATGATGATGTTTCCATGAAATTATCCACAGCTTATGCCCAAGAACCTGATCGTCAACGCTACCAAACAGCAACCAAAGAACGCTCATCCGCACTTCGAAAGTACTTTGTGCACACCATCCCTAACTTAGGAAAATAGAAGCAGCTATGAAGTTTGAAAAACGGTTGCATTTACTCCCAGCCTAAAAAAGATATGCCAATACCAACTGCTTCTCTATGTGGTTTGCCGAGATGCTTCTTTCAATGAACAGGGGTATAGTTATTCAATCATAGGACATTGCTGCGCCTGTCATGCGGCCATTCCGAACTCGGGGATGGCTTCACAGTTGTCGCTTTGTATCAGGTAGGGGGGTATTGTCCAGTTAGTTCTGGCCAAATTTACCGGTTTTGACTCTCCTTCCCTCTTGGGTAACACAACGAAGCACGACCCTCCACCCGAGCGAAACAATACCGTAGCAGATAAAGGCACCTAACCTCCCTCCCTCCCTTTTGGAAGCGCTATGCAACGGGTGAATGGTCCTATAAAAGACGTTCACTGCCACTACATAACGCCTATACTATCTTTCACCAAAAACAAACCATAATTCGGCATAAGAAGGCAGTATTTCACCAACCAATTTTTAAAATACCGTCATAAGACCACATTTTCCAACGTCCAAGAATTATACGAGTATCTGATGTTAATGAAAGGGTATTATCAGCAATGACAAGCTTGCTTTGCCTGTGTATTAGGTAGATAGTAAGAATGATGGGAATGATGATGAAAATGATGATTGATAATGATAATGATGAAAATGATGATTGATGATGATAATGATGATAATGATGATGATGGTGATTGATGATGATGATTATGATGATGGTTATGATGATGATTGATGATGATGATGATGTTCATGATGGCTAGCTCATAGTTGGAGACCTCCACGTGGTGGACAGCGGGCAAAGAGAGACAACTGCCCTTAAGTTGATGGTGATTTATGTCGCAGAGATTTAGAATCAGGGCAGATGTTGATGATCTGTGGCAAACTGTGCAACCAGCGGAAAGCAGGCTCAAAGGCTCATGCTACAGCTCTGCCTAGTAACTGCTGGGGTAACAGAATGAATTGAGTGTAGCCCACTCAACCACTTCTTTAGACAACCGTCCGGCGATCAATTAAATCCAGGGCCAGTCCTAGGCTCCTACGGGGGCAAAACGGGAAAAAGATGGTGATGGTGAAGATGGTGATGACGTTGAGAGTAATAATGATGTTGAGGTGATTAATGATGATACTGGTAAATAAGATGATAAGTGATTTTGGCATTCGCGTGCTATGGAAAGTGGAATCACGAAACAGACATGGCTCAATATGGCATAATGGAGTGATATTTGCCAAACGCAAATAAAAATATTGCGATAATTAAATATATAAATAAAAAACAACTAATCAAATAAATGGTAACCACTCCGCCACTGTCAGAGGATGTACTCGATATATGAAAAAATAACGAGATTTCTTACCCAAAATCATAAAAAATATGGCTTGTAAATCACGACGGAAATTGTTTCAAATTTTGACAGGCTATCAATTCTTTACAATTGAATGCAAAATTGGATGCCGGCGGAAAACCGTGATTGCTAGCTAAAAGAATTAAGTCTGCGATCCAATTAAATTTGACGAGTTTGATTGCTTCGCATAAACAAGTAAAACTTCACAACAAGGAGTTTAAATCGATTGGCATAGAAGTTCTTCAACAAAAATCTAAAGCCTAAATATATAGCATTATAGGACACTAAAATGTTCTGTTTCAATTTGGTCCATGTCGGTACTAATGATCCGTGTAGATTGAAAACGATAACAATAAGGGCTTGGGCAAACTGATTCAATGCAATTCAAACAGGGCTTGGGCAAACTGATTCAATTTAATTCAATGGGGTTGAAACAGGTTGTTTCAAGTACTTTTATGGAAACTATAAACACCCTTTTAATGAAAAAAGCCAAGGTGTCAAATTTCACCTCGGGTAACGGCGACTGGCCATGGGATGTCTATGTTTATTGAGATTATTCGATGAAAATTGAGATAATTCTTATCAACGTGACCAAAGAGGAACATTGATAAATGCCTTTATGGAAACCACAAAACTTGGTGATTGGGTCGATAATTCTATATGGAATTTCTATGCTTAGAAATTTTGCAGCTGTGATGAAAATGATAAGGGTTCCATATTGAGAAGGGTGACGTTATTATAAAGTGAAGAGAATAACAATGATAATGTCAATGCTAGTTCTAATCTTAAGACAATTATAAAGATGATGATTGTAATAAAAATTATAAGTACAATAACTACTATAGGTATAATACGACGATGGCTATGGAGATTATGAGTTAACACAACTGGTGATGCCGAAGACGAAATGTAATAAATTATAAGTCCTAAAATGACTATGTCAGGAGGCCAATGCGCAGAGTATCTCATAATTTTGACTGCTATAACATTTCCCATTTTGAATGAAGTTCGTCCTACGTGACGTTTCCAAGCAACAACAAAGTCATTACAGGAAAGAGGAGCTATTCAACTGAGCAAACTTTGCATGAGTGAAGGGTAAAGATGACCTTATTTAGCAAGGAATTTTCACAACTCTTTTAGCTCATAGGTCTGCGTCTTTCCATGTGATACCTTTGGTGATGAGAAGCATGCTAATAGAATGGGTCGGCTGAGTAGGAACAGTGACATGATCAATTATCATCAGCATTTATTGCACTGCTCCTTACTCCTATAAACAACGATCAAAATTTTCTCTATGACGAAGAAAACACCCAGCAACCACGCAAAAGAGGAAAAAACACACAAGCTCGCGAATAATAGCAAAGCCTATTTTATCCTGTACAATGCGGATGCCCGAGAAAATCATCTGTCCCCCCCTTAGCGGCAGCATGCTCCATGGGAGTTGAGTGGTGTCATCCTGCTGCAATGGCAGGACTTGAAATGTACCCTCGTAACGAGCCAGTCTTATTACTTTCAGTCAAACGACTTCTGCGTGGTAGAAAATAGCTAACTCCCGTACACACTTACCTTACACACTTCGACTAAACCTGACACCTACCTCTGGAGTATGAAACAAATATATGACGTCATTTCTATCGGATAGTTTTCTGTGGAGATTGAGGCCCAAAGGCATCGTTACCAACCACGATCAAATGGGAAATACGTCCAAGCTACGAGCAGCTAATAGACTACGCTAGCAGAGACTGCCTCCTAAATGCAAGAGCAAATTGGAATCCTTGATCTTTGAGCAAAAGGTAAAAACCATTTCACTTCTTCACGTGGCTCAAGTTTAGGAATTGAAAATAAAGCAACTATTTTAGTAAATATACTAAAATAATCGAATTGCTGCTCGTGGTAATTGTCGAAAAAAGCTGATACAACACAAACCAATTTAAAAATAAAGCAAGGGTATATGAAAACAATGCGGGCCTCGAAAAGAATTGCTTGGGAGAATGGCAAAACTAACATCACTGAATACTCCTTCATGGCACCAAGGTTACAAATTTGCATCATCTTCGAATATTTCACTGATCTATTTATCTAAAATATACTCAGCACGGACAAACATAAAAAGAATTTCATAATACATAATATATATATCATAAAAATAAGGCTCCTGACCAACCAGGACAACAATAAACCTCCCACCTGTGCCCGATTTTTTCTTTGTGCTTTTGTAGTGCTTGATCCGCGTCTTTGGGTGTGGCGAATTGAACGTAGGCATCCCCCGTACACCTCCCATCCTGATCTAGTGTAATCGTTATCCCATAGGGAACAATCTCCAACCCTTTAATCCCGACAAGGAATAGAAAGAAAAACCCATATTAGATGTATAAGAAGTGCAAAGAGTCAACATTGGAAATGCGTATTTTCTACAAACTCTTTAGCTTTAGACCTTTTATAACTCTACAATAGCGCGTGGATGGATAAGTCTAATTAGGGCCACAGCTTCAAAAAATCTCCATAACAAATGGCTTGAGGAGAAGTGTGTAACACAAAGGAGCAGCTGGGGTTACCATCTGCTCCCCAGAACATCTTACGGAGCATGATGTCCGGTGGAAGAATACGTAAAGAGAGTAATACCACGATGAACTATGCAAACATAAAAAACTATTGGAAGATAAGCCAAAAGGGCAAAATTGAATGTCCTTCTTATACTGTGACAATATGTAATGACATCACTTTCAGGAGCTTAGAAACTCGCAAAAAACAAATGATGAAGATGAAAGCATATAAGGTGAGAATACAATGAGATAGAATTTCTTCTAGCTCCTACAGTGTTAATGTCAATAACCTTCTACAAAATAGCTGCTACTCAAATTTGTATCAATGTAATACCAGGAAATTAATATGTTAACATATGCTTGCATACCTTAACATAAATTATAATAATTCAGTTACATAAATAGGCTTAAGTTTTGGCTGAAGGTAGACGTCAAAACTGTGAGCCTCTGAAGATGCTAGAGCCATGAGATAAAAACTTTACTTTTGAAGTGTGAAGATTATTGCCAAATAGGCAGGGAGGTGACTCTCGCCTACAGAATTTGAGGGGCATTACCCTAGCCAGGATTGATTCCAAAAAAAATTTCTTTGGGATGTAGGCCCATTTTACTGTGCAAATCCATTACGCAAATGAGCAATTATCAAAGCTATAAGACATTTGAATCAATTATAGAATTGGGAAAAAGTTCTGACAATAAACTGATGTGGAGAGGAAAGAGGGAATGCACGGGTAAAGCCCCCAAACTTTCCTTGAGCACACCTGTAACACTCATAGAAAACATGAGAAACAACCCCTGCTCTACTAGTTCAATACTTTTCAAGCACTATTTTTCATCATGGTGGATGGTTTGAATTAATAAAATTCAAAAATGGAGAAGTGCATGAGAAGCAAAGGGATTCCCAATTCATGTACATTTTGTTTACTTATTCATAATCAATGATCTGACATCACCAGATCTCTAGAGGTGGAAATAAAAGCAACAGAGTGCATAGCACTTGATATTCAAGTTCCAGCAGCATATAAGGCATTGCTGTCACAATATCCACATTACCATATCCAGTAGCTATGCAGCTACTGGGGAGGAAAGTGTAGTTTGATATAGTAAAAATGTAAATCATGCTCAAATGGGGTAGCAAGACTCTATACAAAAACAACAAACTAAGCTATCATAATGAAGATAAAAGAAGCTGCCCTTAACTCAGAAAGAATCTGCATCAAAATAACACCTATTCCTAAAATTAGAAATGATTCACTGTGCAGAACATGCATTTTCAAAGCCTTGAATTGCAATGTATAAAGTAATAATGAATTGATGCATATAGATACATACCAGCAAAAAACTCTGCAATGTCTTGCTTCTGTGCACCATAAGGCAGCCCGCGGAGTCTGATCACTCCTTCTGAATCAGACTGACCACCTTGCATTCGTGTCACTACCCATTCCATTTCTGAGTACTTTGATTCAAAAACTTCAATGTAGCGCCTTCCCATATGTTCATTGTTGTGATTCAGGGCTCTGTAAAAAATAATCGCATTAATGCCAGTGTCATGCCAGGATATTAGGTCAAGACTAAGTGGCATAAACACCTAAAACACCTGGTGAGATAAAGGCTAACATAGGGTGTCCACAGAGTTAAAGTTGAAACTCCAGACAAAGTTTCAGACAAGTGACCTTTTTCTAGCTTTTTGGGCAGCAAAAGCATGTTGTCTTCCACCCATACCATGAAATTCCAGCCACTGAAAATGTGGTCTGACTTGTCACAAAATATTGAGTGACTGTAAAATTCCCAACAAATTTGAATTTCTTATATAAATCAAATGTCTTCAGGTAAACCAGATCTACCAACCACCCTGGCAAAACACAGAGAAAACTTCCAATCCTGGGTAGACTTCGTGAAAAAAGGCCTGTCCCATGTGATATTGAACAATCTTTTCTTCTTCAAGGTTTTCCATCTAATAATGCCATTGATTATTATCAGGCATAGAAATAAAAAATTCCAGCTTTTCCAGCCAAAGCAGGAGAAAAACTCATGGTTTTCCAGCTTTTCCAGCCAATTTCTGAAAAAAGGCCCATTCTCCAGCTTTTCCAGCCAGAGTGGACACCCTGTAAAATACATGGTGCATTTATATGTCCATTTTCACATAAAGGATAGCAAAATAGGATAAAGGATAGGTAATTAGATGAACTTTTTTACACCAATTTTTAGAAAAACTTCCTGTTGACTCTCAAAAACTTATGAGAAAAAACCTATATTTTTTTGCTTAAAAATCAACATGTTGCTCTTCTCAACAGAAAAAAGGTTGTGCAAAAGATAATCCTTTTTCTAAATTATTTGTTCCTTTTCATCCACTAGGTGAAAGCAGAATGAAAAAGATTTGTGCATTTCAACCCAAAAAGCATTATAGTGTATATGACAAATGTTGTGGAGATAGGTCACAGTTCATTAATATTTAGCATTTGTAAAATTACCAACATTCTTCCTTTCAAATCATTGAATGACAGCAAAACTAACTGCTTTAAGCATTTTCAATGACCCTAGAATAAATGACTCTAGGACTTAAGCTAACAATGGTTGAAGTATAAATGGAGCCGAATATGCTTGCTTATTATGAGAAAACAAAACAGTCTCATCAAATATTTCTTTCAAGAACATATCATTTAATTTTATTCACATGTATTATCTTTTTCCAAATAATGAAGGAACCAATGGATAACAAAGTGTAATCTACCTTAACCTAACAGCTAGCAAAACAACACTTTTGAAAAGTAAGTTATAAATTCCAAAGCTAAGCAATAGGATAGGTTTCAAGCTACAAAGTAATAGAGCATTAAAGGAAATTCTTTTTAACAATGATCATGCAGGGAGAGTGTAGTTAGCTGTGGACAGAACATACTTGTCAAAATCTGCTTCAGAGTGAAGAACAACAAATGCTTCTCCACTGGGGCGCCCATCTTTTGTGTATGTCAAGTGGACATCTTCATCTGGGTTAATTTCACAGTCTAAAAAAGAAAACTGATTAGGTGTTGTGCCTAATTCTAACTGAAGCAAAGGAATACTGACCTAAAAGGACAAATGACTTATTCTAAAACTTATTTCCAACTCCCTACAACACAAGTAACTATAACTCTGTTATATAGGGCTTTTGCCCATCATCTGGTTGTGAACTGGGCAATATCAGCCAACACAATCATCCCATTAAACTTGTACATGCCCCAAAGAAACTTGTACACAAGATTTAAATCATGCATCCACTTCTTTCTGCATGAGCAACATCTCTCATTTACAGCTTTTTTATAAGCAAAAGTTTATAAGAAAATGAGGCTCAGCTTCCATAATAAAGTGTTTTTGTTAGCCAAAAATAGATAGTATATCATGACATTCAAAACATTAATAAAGATGGAATTCAAATTTGAGTATACATGATGAATTAAATAGGTGTGGCCCATTTTAGCCAGCTTATTTCATTAACAGTTAAGAAAAGTTCAAGAAAATGTCAGGCTCAATTTCATGTTAAGATAAGAAAATTGAGGTTCAGGCAAAACGATGGTTTTCTTATAAAAAAACCATGTGTATGGAGTTGCCCATGTGTTGCATAGTTCCAGTATCTGAGATGCTCAACACAAAGAAACATTTATATTTTTGCAAATTCTATGTTAGAAGCATCATACAGGGCTCATATGAATCCTGCCTAATATTTTTCCTGACTTTCCCTGATATTTTTCCTTACACTTTTCTCAAAGTTGAAAGTGTTTTTCATGACTATATATCAGAAATATATAATATTTTTTGGACTGATAGGTGTTACAAATGATGCAATTGACCAACCTCTTAAAACTATAAGTTCAAAACTGTACTTAGCTAGTAACCTTTATTTATTTATTTATAAATAGTTCTAGCACGAGCATTTAGGACCGGATGCCCTTCCTGACGTCACCAATAGCCTGCAGTGGGCCTCAAACCCCGGATCATGTTGGTCTAAGTCTAGTTCCTCACCGCTAGGCCACGGCTGCTCTACAGCTAGTAACCTGTATGCAAATAAAAGTTAGCTTGCTTGTTTTGACATGCATGTAATAATTATTAATGAGTAGAGTTTTCTCATGGGAAAAAAGAATTAATTTGCAATGGTGATAAAAATTCATGAGTTTTTCATGAGTTCTTCAAACTTCAAAAAAATTTCCTGACTTTTCCTGACTGTCCTTACAAATGCAGTCTTTTCCTGATTCTTGCTGAGAGTTTTGAGAACTTTAGCTTCATCAAAGGCTAGCAAATTACAATATACAGGAAGCTTGTATTTGATAAGTGTGATTGCACAATTGATAGTGATGTTGGCATAAGTGGTCTTTCACAAGGGAGTAACATATAAGATAACATGCATATCTGTGGCCACTAGGGCACTTAAAAAGTAACACAAAAATGGTGCTTGGTGACCTAAAAACCAGAGAAAAGTAAGCAAAAAGTTACCTAATATCTTGTGGGAAAATATGGTTAAACAGAATTTATTTCATTTTTATTTCAAAATACCCAAGAATCTAATGACAATCTAATAATCTAGGTTGCTGTAGTGCACATGGCATGTCTTCTAATGCTCTGGTGCAAGAATTTCTGTTCTTGAAAAAAGTCTCATTCCATTGCTGTTGAGGTGCTAATTTCATTAGCAAAAAATATTGCAATTCTTTTAGAGAATATCTCAACTTTTTCATAAGATAAAACTGACTCAATTAAGTTGTATAATTACCTATATTTAGAAATTATATAACCTTATTACCATTGCTTTTTGTGCATTGATTTGAAAGCCAAAAATATCAAAATATTGACCAAACAACAGAAAAAGTTCCAAAAAGTGACAACAATACTCAACAGTCGAAAGTAACAAAAAAGAGGCCTAATGTCAAGAGACAACCAAAAGTAACTAAAAGTGACCAGTCACTTTTTGCTTGCCCTTGTGATCACATGTCTTCTGATATGGACTGTCAAAGGCTCACTAAACAGGGAAAAAAATTTTCAATCTGCACATGGATCCATTCAAAAAGGAATCAAAACACTGCAAATGAATGAATACACTTTTTTCATATGAAACTCATCATTTTCCCTGAGCCTCACTTTTAACTTTTCCCAAAATGGTGCCTGAAATTTTCTTAGGATCTTAACTTTTACTGAAATAAACTGGCTAAAATGAGTTATACCATCTTTGCTTATCTTGTGCACTCAAATAGGTATGTTATCTTTAAAATTTTGAATGTAATAATGATGAAATATTGAGTTTTGGCCTACAAAAATGTTTAATTTTGGAAACTGAGCCTTGTTATTCTCTCTAGATTTTGGCCATTTGAGTCTCATTTCCTAATAAACTTTTTATGTAAATAGTCTGTTGATACTACAGAACTTTACCACAGCACAAAAAAGTAGCAACACTCTTTTCACATAGTATGTGAAAAGAATGTTGCCACTTTTCATGCTGTCATAAACATTTTTCTTATAAAAAAGTCTAACCACCCAGAGCACATATTAAAACTTTTGACAAATACCCAGTGCAGTAATTCAGCATGACCACCTATTAAATTCTGGTTAGTACTGGCAGAAACAAGCATCTTCAAATATTCAATGTTCTTTTTAACTTCTATCTCAGGTTACAACAAACAGGCAGTTGCAATTTTCAAAAGATGACAGAACCCTCAGTTGTCCTACATAAGATGAAAACTACACTGGCATGTTGACTTGAGCCTTTATGCTTTCAAAATTATAACACAATCATGCTTCAAATAATTGTGCAATGAGTAATAAAGATACATTGACCCAGAAGTTTAGCTGTTTATGCTTAACTTAATGAAGCATGTGAGTGTGCTCATCATCAGCTCAAATAAAAATTCTTTCCAGTCTAGAGGGGGGGGCCAATTCAGCAGGGGTGCTTAATCTTAGATCTTGCTCTTTCTTTGGTGTGCCTATTCTAGCAGGGCTGGTAATTTGGCATTGGGCAGTAATGCAGTCATTTGCAGTAATGATTTTAAAATGTCCCAATAACTGGCCTGAATACAAGAATTTTCTAGTCAGTTAGCCTTTTGTGAGTGGAGCAATGTGGATGGACCCTAACTTTTAAATGGAATTTGTGCTGGTAAAATCACTGCAATCCAGCTGACACATTTCCAACTCTCACAATCTACTTCTGAGAATCACAGCTTCAGATCCATCTAAAGGTCTCACAGTCCAAAGTAAAAATCCCATGACTATCCTTAATGAATGAAAACATTAATGACATGCAGCCCAAAATCAAACTCAAGTTTGGTTTCAGTGCCACTTTTACTTCAGTTGAGCAGGAAGCAAATGACTGCAATAATCAACTCAACATGCATCATAGTTAAACAGATATGCTTTATAATATTTGATCACTGTTCTACATGCACATCACTACAAGGAGTTTATGTGGGAAATTCATAAAGACTTATCTTCTCTGAACACTGTTTGAAATTATCAAGGTCTGAAAATTAAACCTCAATGTTTTTAAAACTCAATTTTTGAGATCTCAAGTTTTGCAGATTCAGAGGTTGGAAAGTCTGCAAAGTTTGGGAAAGAAAATTTCACTAGATTCAATACTCCTGCACTTTGAAGCATTTGAACTATTGATTATGCCACTAACTTTCTAGCATTAGAGTTCCTCTCTCATTCTTTGCTACTATTTAAGACTTTCAATATCAGAGTGCTATAAATTTTTTCCACAGTAGTTCAGATAAAATGAGATATATGCATAAAATTAAAATTTGACAAGATATTACAAAAATGAAACATATAACATGCCATGCTATATATTTGTATCATATTTTGTAATATTTTATCATATGGTAATTTTCTACACAAAAATTGATCAGGTATACTGTAGCAAATACACTCTTCAAATACAAAGCAAATGCATTTGTAAAAACACTTGACAAATAAATTTACGCTTATGAATAACGAAAAGCGTATAAATACCCTTAAAGAACTCTTTGATTTCTGCAGGAGTAACTGACCATGGAAGCCCCCTTAACTTTGCAACAAGAGGCTCATTTGGTTCATCGTGATCATCCGCTTTTCTGTCTGTATCTAGAAAACAACACCAACAATCTGTTAGCAACTTTATATTCTCTTACACTTTCTCTGGAGATATCTTAAAATTCATAAACGCTATATGCCAAATGTGTGCTGGTGGCAAAAAGTAATTGGTAACTGAATGCTCTTTGGAAGACATTAAGTTTGTTAGTAATTCTGACAGGTATGTTAAGTCAAAACTGCAACTAGGAATTGAAATTAGTAATTATAAGTTTCACCATAATCAATTACAACCAAAAACGTCAAGCGTGCCATCAAACACTTTGCACTGCGTCTGCGTTGAAATCGGCCTAGCGAAGGACGCTTCCTGCCTAGCCTGCAGACGTGAAATTAGTCCTTCGCTCATCAAAAGCACCTAAATAGATATATCTGCACGGCCTAGATAACTTAACAGGTTCTAGCTACTTTCTCACCCATAGTTTTGCCAAGTATAATCAGGAAAACCTTCTCTGTACTTTCCAACGCTGCTCAGTTGAACAAACTGCTATTCACAAAGGCCTGCATTGGCGTGGTTTTGAAACGAAATCGAGATTGGCCGCGGGAATCCCGCATAAATGTTTGTTAATCAACAAAACCATTTACTTACTAGTGTATTGCAGGGCTGCCAGATTGGAATTTTCAACACAAGATTTCACCATTTTTGGAGTCATTTGGAATTCAACAAATGAATTAGGCAGATTTTGATTTGGCATTTTCTGAGCGTAGTTTCATGAAGTGCAATTTGATAACTTTTCCAGAGTTTCTGAATAATATGCATCTAATCAGGCATTCATGTTTTATCAAATGCTGCTGAAGGCAATGGCTTTATAGTGATGTGAATATATCAATAAATTTCCGTAGGCTATATGGTCACTCTAGGTGTGAAATTGCAAAATGCTTTATAGCTTCCTTGCCTCTGTGGAGGATATTTGGATTTGGCATATTTACAATATCACCATTTGACATTTTTCGACTTTTTAAGTCTGGCAGCCCTGGTGTATTGTGAAAAAACCAGGCAGCGCATCCACATCTAGAAGCATCCCCCGCAGCCTTTAAGAGCGTTTTAGCTGAGTTATGATATAGCTATACTTCATAATACAAGGCTCCTTAAAAAAACATTAATTTATCATCATTAGTCATTTTGTACTCTTGCATGAAATTTGTTTTTATTTTTAAAGTCTCTTTTTTCATGTTTGGGTAAATATTGCATCATTGGGGATTAGCAACATTGCATTCACAATTAGATGTTTTTTTGTCAGTTAGAAGGCTACATTCATTTTTCTCAGCTGTCAGTTAGCAAGAAAGTCAAAATGTGAACAATGAAAACTTTTCCACCTATGGGGCGCATAACATCCTCATAATGGTATCTATATTTAAAATATAATGTTTAATTACTATGATGAGGAATTACACAATCACCCAAAGCAGGCCAGATTATAATCCCTTATACAGAGAGTAAAAAAATGATATGTATTTTCTACTCTCTGTACTAATATTTTTAAGGGGCCTAATTTAGACCCATGAAAACAAAATATTTCAAGCAACTTTTAGAGCTAGGTCCTGTGCTAACAAAGTACCCTTATTCTAAATTTTCCCTTTTTCTCAATTTATCAGAAGCAGGAAAAACTTGTGGTTCAACAATTTCAGGAGTGTATATGCGACAGTGTGAAACAGAAGAAGAAGAGCATTTTGGAATCTCAAAAGGCAATATCCTTCAAGAATGTCAACAAGCTCAGTCCTGTGCCAACAAAAGACCTTCAAGTTGGAAGTGCAAAAATTATCCTACACCTTCAGCAACAATGGTGAACAAAATAAGGAGACGCATTTCCAGCCATTGATGCTGTACTTCTCTAAGAGAAAAATTCAATTCAGGCACTGGACTCAATGTGTGAAACCAACTACAATCATATCTTGAAAAATATGCAGTCAGTTTAATTTCACTAATTCATCCTCAAAATCAGAATCAAGAAGAAAGTCAGATAGTTCACATCGGACTGATGATGTATCCAAAATGCTGCTGTCAAGGATATAGGAAGCATCAGATAGATGGCCAGTCTCCAAGCACTTTATGGTCTTCTTGCTATTTGTATCATGGTGTATAGACTCATCACTGTGTATCGCATTTTCATTCCCATTTTCTTCATTCTTGTAAGGCAGAGCTTCAACTTGCAAGCTGTTTTCACAACTCCATGATGACAAGTCACCCTTTAACAGAAGTTCACTTTCTGAGGTTCCTTGTTTCATATGAGGCATTCCTGACATGCAGTTTCTAGCTTTTGGTACACAATGTTTGTGTGACAAGGTGTGACCAGAGTCAATTCCTTCAAAGTCCTCCATATCAACCTTTTCAGTGAAATTACTCAAAGCAGATAAGCATAAACTCTTATCAAAGGTTCTGTTGCTTAGACTAGAATTGCTTTCTGCTTGGAAAACATTGCTTCTGATTTGTCTACAAACTTCAGCATTTCTGCAACCATGTACCACATCAGAACTATCCTGGCCAAATACTAAGCAATCTGTATCACTGACCTTACTAACCAACTCATAATTTCTTTCTACAACATTTGGATCATTTGCATCATCACTTAAAATATTCTGATTTGCTGCAGATTCCTCTCCATTCTCTTCAATCAACTCTAAGCACCAATCATCATTCAAACTGTCCAACATCAAAGGATCAGAACTAAGATACTCGACTTCACTTGAGCCATTACAGTATTTGGTAACTGGATTTTCTTTCTTCTGGCAAAGTTTTTCATCATGAATTTTTGAAGTGTCATTAATTTGATCATCAGCAAGCAACTCTCCACATTCAGCTATTTCAGCTGCATCACAAAGAAACCCAAAAGAACTGTCATCTAATTCCTCAATCAAAAAATCACTGTCATTCAAAGCAGTATTTACATCCTCTGGCAGCATTTTTTCTTCTGATTTAAAGTCAATACAGTCAGGATCATGGCATTTCTGATAAAATGTACCATGTCTCATGTCAACAATAAAATAGATGTGATTGCTTTTGTGTGCTCTTCCAATGTTCTCACAAAAGTGGTTTCTATCTATGTCATAAAGCAACATATTTGAATTGACAAAGTGTATCCAACGTCTGATTGTTCCCTTGACACCCCCTTTGTTGATTTGTGTTAACATGAATTCATCAATTTTTGGATAAGGTGAACCTCTATATCCTTCTTCAACTATCTGATGCATTTCTAAAATAAAACAGGGCAAAACCTTACTAAATGTAGGTTCATGGGTTCAACAATATACTAGTGTAAGCAAAACAAGGTAGGTATAGTGTTATGGGGTGCTTATGTGGGGGCAGGAGCGCTTCCTAAAAATTTGCAAAATACACCCCATAAGCAGCCCATTATGAAAAAAAGACAAGTTTGTCAGCACATTGACTGGTTGAAGATAGAAGATTATTGTCACCGAATTTTATTTGCTTGCAATATCTTCTTAAATTATTGGCATGTGTGCTGCTCTAGGTCTACCCCTGTTGGTAAATCAGTCTATGTCCAGAGGAAATTAGTGCAAGCGCAGCAATTCGCGGGTGTGCCTTTGCCTGGGCATGGAATAATGTACCAAAAGAGCTAGACCTAGAACAGCACAGAGGTCAAAAATTTATGCCGGTGCATGGTCTCTCTAGACAGTTGTTTTATATACCTAGTTTTATACAATTATAAATGTAGACTTTTTAAAATATGTACTTTTTCATTTTTTTGTAAGTTTTTAGCTTTTATTTTGTAACTAGAAGGGCCCTTGCAAACCAACTTAGCTGAATGGGCCACAATCTTTAACAAATTGAAATGGTGGTGATGATGTCATCACAAGCAATTGCTCTTCATTATTTGGAATTTCATGTGCAATCCTATAGTTGTGTATACAAAATACAATGTTTCTTGTTGATGAAGCATTTCAAATGTCTTATCTAGGATAACACAGGATAAGGCAGAGTTATGAAAGCAAAAGGTAACCATCAGTAGTGTTATAGTTGAGAAAACATCATTCCTATATGGCAAGTGCAATTGCACTGTTCACAGTAATGTTGGCATGGGCGATTTTTCACTCATGCTGGGATTCAAATGTATCTTTGGGCATGGACTGGTGATTTATGTTTGGGTCTTTAGCACCAACCCTCAACAAAAATTCTGGTCTGATGTATCTCTAAAATAAACCAGTGCAAAACCTTCCTAAATACAGGTTCATGGGTTAAACAATATACTATTGTAAGCAAAATAAAGTAGGTATAGTGCTATGGGGTAGATTTTGGGGGAGGGGGTAGCTGCTCCTTTAACAGTCCAAAATATGCCCCATGAGCAGCCCATTATGAAAAAAGAGGCCAGTTTGTCAGCACTTTCACTTGTTGAAGATAGAAGACTGCTGTTTGAAGTGTCACAAAATAATTATCACCCTATTTAATTTGCTTCCAATACCTTCTTAAATTGCTGGCACTTATGCTGTTCTAGGTCTAGTCCTCTGTTGGTAAATTAAGTTTGGGTCTCTAGCACTAACCCTGAACAAAGATTCAAGTGCAGGCAGACATGGATGTATTTATGGATAGGTAGACATGTCAGTGTATGCAAGGACATATGCACACATGAGATAGAAAATAAATTTGCAAAAAAATGTAAATTATAACCTTGAACATCTTTCTTTCGCATGCAGCAGAAATTGCCAGGTACTGCACTCACATTGCCAAATGTTAATACCTTCAATTCACTTGTCTTTGTCCCATAATAGCACACTAATGTGTCTAAAAACATAGAAAATTCAGAATCAGCATGTTCATGCTTTGGTTTTCTGTTCTCTTTGTATAATCCATGAAATCCATTTTCTGTAGAAATTACCAAGTGTGCATTTTTGCCAATTTTTGATGACCCATATAAGCGGAAATTCCTATTCTTTGTGTAAACACCAAGATCTGCAAAGAAAGCTTTCCTTCCATCTTTATTATTCACAAAAACCATTTCAAGATCTATGCCATCAGGGGGCTCTATGACTTTCTCTAAATTAACATCCATTGGTCTTAAACCACTACAATCCAAGTCACTGTTCTTTGCAAGCTTCCTCCTTGCCATTTCATAAACATACTTCACAAAACTGCCACATTCAATATTAGAAGAAAACACAGCTTTGGGTAAATGGAATATCAAGTGTCTCGAAAACTTTACCGCTGTACTTGAGTCAAGATCAACTATATTCCCTCTATTACACTGAATGTCATAAATCTGCTGTAGAAAAAAACATACCATGTTGATAAATACCTCTGTGATGTCAGTTCCTTGCAGGTCTGGATTCACATCTTTGTAGAATTCTAAGTCAAAATACAATCTACATGAATGCCCTTCTGGTATAACTTCATAGAAATTCCTTTTACTTTTAGGCATTTTTTTATATTGCCTCCAAAACTCCTCAAATGATGAGACAATAAAGTGTCTCTTTCCATCGTCGGAGAGTTCTTGAGATATGACAAAAACTCTATTTTCAATCAATTCTTTGCAATGCGTTGCATAATCCAGTGCCTGGGATTGTGTTCCAAATACCTCCCAGATAGGATGCGGCGAGAAAATGCTGTCCTTTTTAATCGGGATTAATGGCCTGTCTTTAAAGTGCCTAGCACTTTCTTCAATTTTTCGTAACTTACGATGAAACCATAAACAGTCTTGATTCTTCGACTCAATCCTTGATTTTAATCTATTCCCACCATAGAATTCAACAGCATTTATGCTAGCCATTTTCCAATTGTTCAGATTAACAGTTCCCAAGCCTTAACCACCCTTGTTCAACGCTGATAAAAATTGGCGCCATAGACTCAGCCTCGGTTCAGTTTCGATAATTCCGCCGCCAGCTGACAGAGCCTGGATCATAAACTTGGCAATGACGTAATTGGATATGTGCTAGATCAGGCTTGCCAAAATGAAAACCCATCACCACGCCACTTTGCTGTTATGGCAGTAGTGGGTAGATACAGAGTTTACTTGCTTCCTGTTGACATCTAATGGAAAAGACTTTATAGATTATTCTGGTTCCAACTGCAGCCTTCCCACAGAAGTACACTCAGGGTACAAAAAGTATGAAAACGATAGGCCAAAACGAATTCATTTGTAAATAAACACTTCAATTTCCAAAACATGCTAAGCTTTTTCAACTATTCCTTTGTATTTTAACAATAATAAGGAAAATAGTTTAATTTATCAGATTGCCAAAGAATAGCAATGAAATATTTCCGCTTTTTAGACTATGAACTGTCTACATATTATAGATAAATGAATTTTTCAACTACGGTTAAGATAAAATTTGTAGCTTCAAACTATTTTTAAACCAGACCAACCATCACTACGGATTGTGAAAAGAATCCTATACAAGTGTCATTAAAAACTACGAGAAAAGGCTAAGCAGTTTGAGACTACGTTTTTAAGTTGCTGAGGGTCATCGTTTCCATCCTTCTGTACCCTGAGTGTGCGTGAACCATAACTTCTGGCCAATTGGGTGAGATTCAGCATTGATCTACAGCACGCTATTGTTCCGCACAGTGACTTGGTAACACTGTAATTACATTTTAAGTGTAAATTCATATAGAACGTTAAAAAACGGAAATAGACAAGTTTTTTTATAATACTAGAAAAAAGACACGATTACAGTTCATTCTGCAAATATGCAGTCTCTTCCATATCAGTGCTTGTTAATGATCGATCAAAAAACTGCACGTCAATTCAATCATCAGCAGCTTCCAGAATGACATACAAGTCAATGTATATAATTGTAAGAACTAATGAATGCGACGAATTACTTTTCAATCAGAATAAGGTAATTATGATATCAAGATTTAAGCTATGGAGCATATCTATACTGGAAACTGATGATGAAATTATACATTATTGCGAAGAGTTGTCACTTTACATAAGCATATAACTTAGTTCTGTTGATAAAATTAGATGTTTTATATCCTCTATTTGAAAGTTGTTCTCCCTTTTGTTTTCATTATGGTGTAGCACTAAAATTAGGAAGCAGTGAATGACAGGATTTGTGACCAGTAAGGCCATCCTCTGTCATTGTCAATATTAAGCCGTTGGCCAAGTAGGCCTCCTCCTTGAGAAAATACAAATTCTAGGTTTTTGACCCGAGTTTTTTTAGCTTTTTTAAGCTAAATAACAAAATGGCTTCCTTGATGCTCATTCTTAAGGCATAGGAATCAAATGGGCTTACAGAACGGGTAAGATTACCAATGAAAAGGGCCAATAGTGACACGTCAGCATTGATCTCACGCCCTAACATGTCTGGGCCCCAAGTAAAGTGCACGCTTCAAACTAACCTTGAAAATGCGAGTCTAAAACAAAGGTCAACAAAATAGTGATTAAAGTGGAATAGCCTTAGTGCCTGCTTTTCACATTTGTGTTCAAGCCAATTACAACACTGCTAACAAAGCACGTGATATATCACTTGCTACAACATATTTCCTTGCTACGTCATTATTTGCTATCATAATTCCCACGATCCAGTATGCGGAGCAAAGCAGCTTTATGCATGAAGCTATTTTTACGGGCCGACTTCATGAATTTGGAGCAATCTCAAAAAGAGGAAGAACAATACTAGCTTATTTTTCTTTACAAACAACAAAATTTTGACCACAGCGCCACTTCCAAAACTTGTAAATATACTTCGCAAGAGTGAAAAGATACCAGTGCACGCCATGCACGCGGAATACTTCGTATTGCACGCGGGATACTTCATCCTGCACGAGGAAGATTCTGTCGGGTTCTGCCGTACACAGCAGACTGGCCCACAAAGATGAAAAGAACGATTAATGATGGTAAATTATGACGACTTTTGAAAAAATCCCAACAAGATAGATAGAATTAAAAGAGATGTTGATGACAATAATTACAACGTAAAATATAATGCTGTGAAGAGCAAAGTGGTGATATATTTATGAAAAGGAATCAGATAAAAATCTTCATGTGTATTTTGCTATTCACACATACTCTACTAACTATGCAATCAACGATTATGCAAATTGTTCATACCGGATACTGTATCAATTTAAACAACATAGAAAGCTAGAGGCGCGCTCAAACACGGGGGCGCGCTCAAACATGGAGGCGCGCTCAAACATGGGATACTGTCAAATATGTGTGTTCCAATAGAAGCTGCGCTAAACGAAGATAGACAATTAATCAGCTAACGTACTCATGCGACTAAACTACATACTCTACTGCTAAGAAAACAGTGCTGGAAATTTGAATGAAAGGAAACTGAAGTTACACGTAACATTAGAAAAAGAAAAGAAACTCAAAAGGCTAAAAAAGTATCCTTTATCTCAATAGTGCATATCAAAACATCCACTAAATTCATGCACTTCCCAGAGGGCCATTTGGAGGAAACAGGAAAAATTCTTTGCGTAGCTGTGTCACAATTGAGGAGATCTGTCTCTTGTTGTTTGAATAGCGTTGTCCAGTTTGCGACTTCTGAGTGGCTACTATCGCGTTTACGCGAGTGAGCATACGAACAACGTCCATCTTGTGGGCATTTTCACGGAATACTTTGATTATTGCTTGGACAAACCTGTTCAAAAATAACTTCATACATTCATCTTTTGAGCGTTGCTGTTAACATTATCAAACAAGTGTTTAAGTGACATCCTATAATTAGCGATCAATCCTGGTAGCAAAACCTGTACCCTGCATACAAATAGAACAAGCTGTAGAAGTGACAACAGTTCGCAAAAACTTATTATCACTAGAAATACGTGTTTTCTATGGCCAAACTATGTTCCACACGTATTTCTACGCTGAATTTATCATTACAAACACTGTTTCACTATGAAAACTCTGTCCAGTCCTTTTTTCAGTGTTTGTACACTTTCGCACTTTAGGCCCATTACAATGAGTAAAATGCACCAGCAGAAAATATGGAATGCAATAGATGGTCTGACCAGCAGGAGACAGAACCAGGTCTCATTAGAAATCGCATGAATAAATTGATATAAAATAAGTTGATATACACTTAATAGCACTTTGTGCCTTTGAGAACAGATCTGAGAAAAAATGTCCCTACAGAAAAATATAATGCAATAGATGGTCCAATACAGGTGTGGATTAAAGTGCCTGCAGAAGTATCATTCATTCGAAAAAGTGCACTAGAAGAAAAGCGCATGATAGCGGCGGCCGTCATTACAGCTGAACGAATAGAGGACCACAGCAGGGAAACAGTGCAAAATGCTAAGAAAACTTTCTGAGGTGTAAGTGAGGCTCGTGTTTGATACAAGTAAGAGAGCTCACATAACTGCATAGCAGCAAGTGAGTGTAAGTTTTCTACCTGGTATATTGCAAGCACCTGGCCCAGGCAAAGGCAGTGCATAGTGATTTTGGCCCCAAAGCCCAAGAAGGTTGGTGACCCTTGGTCTACAAACATAGTTGTATACTTCCACCCCATCTAATTCAGCAAATTCAAACAAGCACATTCCCATATAGATAAAGAACTACAGCTAAAAGGCCTTCAATAATACATAATAAGAATAATAATAAAACATAATAAAATCAAAAAACAAAAACTTGCCATGAACCATTCCGTGAGTTTCTCCATGAATAATACCCAGGCACAGTAGAATATGCATAAATGAAATCAGACTCAATTGGTAATGAAATATCATTTGTGCGATTATCTGCCGGGCCATCAGTTGCATCGGGTGCCGGACCATCAGTAGCATCAACTGAATCCATGTACTCTGAGCCTATAAGAAAACACCATCAATTTTACATTGCTTGTTGGGGATACACATCCCTGAAGTTCATGAGCTAAAGGGTATCCCCCAAAAGGGAATCTAAGAACATTTGTAGAAGGCACATTTTCAGTTTGCTTGATTGTGGGCAATGCAACGGTATGGTCTATGGCTCTCGCATGGCAATAGATTCCCCAGTTAATGATTGGTTTTCAACTTCAAAAGCTAAACAATACATTTAACAATGTGGGGAGTCCTCAGTGTCCTCAACAATTGCAGAGAAACACTATTGCATATTCTATAGCTTGTTCATAGTAAAATGGTAGTTGCAATGTTATAGCAAGAACACTATGTTAAATTATTAGATGTGCAAGTTGCTTGCACTTGTCCCTGTCTATTTGCTGAGGATGAGACAACTTGTCTCAAAAACATTCTGAATTCATTATGGTAGTTAATTAATACAAGGTCTTCTCATAATATTTTTATGTATTTACCATCATTATAATCCGTTTTTTACTTAATTGATGGACTTGCTATCCTTTATGGAATAAGACTCTAGAACACGTGACAAACCATTACATCATCTTTATCATGATTGGTCAAAGCGCTTGTTTTGCCCACCAAAAACCTCAGTTTTTATATAGGCTTATCAAAATTCCAAAAATGGAGATGGTTATTTTTCCATAGCTCTCACAATTCATCTTCAAAATTCATGTAGAGTTTTTTTAAGAAAATTCTATTTTGAGAGGGTCTGTATTGAGTAAGGCTTTAAGATTACTTTCCTAGCACAAAGTAATGACTAATATCTATGCTGTAGAGACCAAAGTAGAATCTGAAAGGGTAGAGCATAGCTAAAAATGGACTGGAGAGAAGTAAAATTGTTAAAAGTAATTGATACAAGTGTCTACCTCAAAACAGTTATATTCAAAAAATGATCAAAACTATGCCATATTGCAGCTTTAATGTTGTCAATATCACTTCAATTGTCAAAGGTTATGGCACCAATGTCTTTTTCATTACTTTTCTAGAGCTTAGTAAATTCCAACAATAATTTCTTTACTTTGCTTGAGCCTCAGAACTTGATCCTTCCCCCTCCCTATATCTGATGGCTACCAACCAGGTAAAATAACTAAAATATATATCCATAGTACTCAAGCCTTTCTTGTCATAGGGATATAGCTCTCAGAAGTCTTGATAAGAAATTGCATTTGAATAGTAAGTTAATTCCTTAACAATGTGTCCTTTGAAGAAATGGAATACTTTTTTGGCCATGGGGAAACATCCCATATAGAAATGGGACTAAAATCTACATGGTCAATAGTAGAAAAGAACCAAGGTCAAATGGAGAGCATGAGAATAACAATTATTGAAATACTTCATGGAATGTGCAGCTGAATTGTGATTCTCCAACTGCAGACTACAGTTGTTTGGCAAAATGAAATTACTACTCAAATCATGATAGCCATATATATATATATACACACTATATATATATATATATATATATATATATATATATATACACACACACTATATATATATATATACACACTATATATATATATATATATATATATATATATATATATATATATATAAATATATATATATATATATATATATATATATATATAAATATATATATATATATCAGATTTCAGACGCAAAAAAACGACAAGAATTTTCAGTTTACAAGACATGTTTCCGATATTTCACTATCCATCTTCAGTTGTTATACTAAGTTGTTAAATGGAACACACTAATAAACGTTGCAAAATCAATAGAAGGTGTAACGATAATTAATAATTCGAATAATCCGTATATAATTCCGAGGATGTAATTCCGTATATGTTGGTGAAACATGCCAACACATTTCAACTAGAGTTCGAGAGCATCTTTTCACTGATAAAAATTCACACGTTTATAAACACCTGCAAAGTTCTAAAACATGCAAAGATTCTTGTGATGAGAGCTCCTTTAAAGTCATAGACTCAGCTAAAACATACAATCAACTCAAAGTTAAAGAGGCTTTGCATATATTGTGGGAGGGGCCCAACTTAAACAAACAGGTCCAGCATTACAATTTTTCCTTATCATTCTAGCCCTTTCATGATTTTTGTTCTCTTGATTATTTGAATTATTAATTATCGTTACACCTTCTATTGATTTTGCAACGTTTATTAGTGTGTTCCATTTAACAACTTAGTATAACAACTGAAGATGGATAGTGAAATATCTGAAACATGTCTTGTAAACTGAAAATTCTTGTCGTTTTTTTGCGTCTGATATCTGATATTATTGGCGTGAGAAATTTTGGAAGGAAATAATATATATATATATATATATATATATATATATATATATATATATATATATAT
>OLMO02000009.1:2038797-2051659 GCA_900291935.2 Cassiopea xamachana | reverse complement strand
ATATATATATATATATATATATATATATATATATATATATATATATATATATATACACTATAACTGCAAGCCAAAACCATAATACCACAAATATCACTGTTGTTATCGTTTTCTAATGACAAGCTTAACTTCATTGCAGAAACTATGAGTGGCTAAAAAGCTTTGAAAAAGTCCAAAATTACCTTGACAGGCTTGAAACATAAATAATTTTGGCTTCCCTGCAAGACTCTCCTCTCTAAAGTAGCCAGTAAGCTCTCTGATGTCAACTGTGCCATCAGTGCCATATACAACACCTTCTTGACCATGGCTAAGAACTGCACACACAAAACAACTAAAGGAACTATAGTCCAGCCTTGCCGCTTGTTTGCACAGCTTTCTCATTTCATAACTAGTGACATTGTCAGAGCGATGTACATTAAATCCTAGATCTTTGAACAAAGACTCTAAGGCATCTGCATCAACATCTGTACCATTTCGTGGATATTTTTCCATACCAGATGCAGGAAGGAAATCACGG
Source organism: Cassiopea xamachana (assembly GCA_900291935.2). Classification (NCBI taxonomy): domain Eukaryota; kingdom Metazoa; phylum Cnidaria; class Scyphozoa; order Rhizostomeae; family Cassiopeidae; genus Cassiopea; species Cassiopea xamachana. The sequence goes on along the minus strand of OLMO02000009.1, from coordinate 2,051,142 downwards.
TTATTCACTAATAGAAATAAACCTCTTGGATATTTGTCCATCTTGTAACACTCATCAGAGTCAACTGTGTATGCAACTTCCATTGGAGGAGGAGCACCTTCTGATGGTTGGATTGATAAATCCTTCTTGTCAGTAGATTTACCAAACCATCTTCCATCACCTTGGTCTATCAATAATAAAACGAAATGTCAAAATAATGGAATATACTGCCCAAAGTCAAATACAATTTGATTCCAGCTCTTTGCTATGTCACTTATAAATCCTACATATGATGTGCAAACAACCTTTGTCTACGGCCACTAGATTGAAGATGTAAGAACATCAGTTCCTCTACCAACAAGTAGAACAGCAAGCCAGACATATCAATACAAGCAAATATAAACATATAAGATATATAAACAAATACATAATATATTAGAATAAAATATATGTAAACTTTCTTGATATCCAACATTAATATACCTAGTCCAGCATTTCTCAAATAGAGGGGCGTTACCCTCAAGGTGGTGGGAAGCAATGCTATAAAGTTCAAGTATGACCCCGGGGAACAGGCATACATATGAAATTGTTATTGATAATGGCCTTATTTATAGCTAGTGGTGAGGTGCAGCATTGTTTCTCTTTCCATGGGGGGCCTTGCAAAAAATAATTTAGAAGCACTGACCTAGTCCATTCCCAGGCTGGCCTTCCTCAGAAGTGGAATTTTCCTCTGATTCAGTAGCAGGCTTTTCATCAGCTTTTCCTGCTTTCAATAGACCACCATCAGCAGAACCTTGAATTTGACCTATAAAAATAGCAACAATAGACAATGAACACCACAAATCCCAGATTTGAAACCTAAATAGAACACAATTTGAAACTGGAACTATGCTTCTTCATCATTATATGTGGAACATCTTTCAGAATAATTTCTTTCTATTGATTTATACCTCCTAAGATTTGCAAAATTTTGAAGTATCAATTTACTATCCAATATGCAAGTGCTGTTAAACTCAATTAAGTGAAAACACACACACAAACACTTAGCTTTTGAATGAACTTAAGAATAAGAGTGAGAACAAATGCAGTAAACATAATTCTTCTATCAGTTTGGCATTCAAATATGGGATTGTCATACAGAATTATTGAAATGCTGAATTTATACAAAATTATGAGGACTATTTTTGCTGTTTTGCTTTCAACCTTGTTCATAAAAATAAATCAGATGTTTCCTAACCAGTGTACTAGAGAGTGGATGTCAACTAAGGGGGCACTCTCTTAAATGCCAGCCAATACATGAGAGAAGAACATTGCAAGGTGTTAATTTATTCACAACTGCTTCAATGGCCACTGTTTTGACGATCTAGCTTGCAGGTTGTGGCCACCCCAGCAATAAGCCAAAAATCTGTAGGCATTACTCTCACCTGATTTATCCTCTATATCATAACCTTTATCATTTGACACAGGCGCTCTAAGCAACATTTCTAGGTGAGTCATTCCCAGCTCTTTCAATATGTCACAGAAACTATCAAATGCAGTTGGTCCTTTTCGGGGCAAAATATCTAGCACCTTCTCATTCTTTTGTTGTGGAGTTGATGCTGACTGTACAAGATCCTTTTCTCCTTCATTGAAAACTTCTCTAGCATAAAGGTGAGATGCTACCAAGTCACCATCAAGGTCTCGAGCAAGATCAATTCGATTTGCTCGTAACAATTTGCGATGTCTATCTTCCATACCAACCATGTTACTAGAGAGAAAGCACAGAATTAATTGCATACTCAGAAAATTGAGACAGCACAATCTGCTTGGGCAATAGTAAGATCAAATGCATCAATGGCTGGTAGTTGTAATTCAAGGATAAACTATGACCAACAGTTATTACTGACTGTTGGAAAATCATAGTTGTTTAGCAAAGAGGTGATGGATCCAGGAGCTCATATTTTTTTACCTTACTCAACTTTATCTCTTTTTCCCTCAATTCCTTGGAGCTTGGAGGGTGCCTCTGAGAGGACTTTTTTCTGGCACAAGCATTTAGGACCAGATGCCCTTCCTGAGGTCACCAATGGCATGTGGTGGGCCTTGAACCCAGAACCATGTTGGTCTGAGTCGAGTGCATTACCACTAGGCCACAGCTGCTCCCAGGAGCTCACATTATTTATGCATTTTTACAGCTAAAAAGGTAACTTTGCAATGAATAATTTTATTTGCATAACACTTTAAAGCTGAATATATATATATATATATATATATAAATATATATATATATATATATATATATATATATATATATATATATATATATCCAATTGTTGCTAGTATCATAGTTGTTAGTATCATTGTATCATACCTTAATTGGATTTTGATTATCAATGAACTGAACTGATTGAGACCTATACATCTCAGCTCAGGAGAAGAGGTACATCTTTTGAATCTCCAGCACAAGTCAAGTTGAAAATAACAATTTAAAACATTCCAAGATAATTATTTCTAAGTAAAACAAGTTTATCTAGATATCCTTATAAATAACGAAAGTACTGCAGAACTAAAAAGGCTGTGAGCCAGCAATGTTAATACATATAGGCATAATATAACTGCAGATCTTGTTACCTCTTTTTTTGCTAGTGTCGCTTGCGAGAGCTTATAAAAATGCTTGCTAGAATGAAGGTTTTGTCACACTCTCCTGGACGCTTGAATCAAATGAACAGACTGCAAAACAACGTGGTTTGTAATAGGAAGTGGTACGTCCAGATCGCTTTTTACAGAAACTACGCAATCGATAATGAAGTAAGAAAATCAAACCCAAACCGTTAGCTATTTGGTTTAGATTACCTTGATTTTCGGTGAATTAGGCCAATTCATTGGTGCAAATTGTCTGCTTCCGCGAAACGACCCGAAGTTGCCTACGTCATAGTTTCATATGCTGTGCACGTTGTTATGTGCCGAAGGGGTGCGGTGGAGTAGTGAGTAGTGTGTCCAATCCGAGGAGTATTTCTTAATATCCAGATATCGGATACTAGAATCCCCATTACCTGTGAGACGTCAAGAAAGTGGACTATAGAAAGTTCAAGACAGCAAGAATGCTATTTTCCTGTGCCTAATAGAAGATGGGAGAGTTTTCTTTTTGTTTTTTTCTGACCCTCATTCAAAAGCATACATACACATTTTTTTCTAGGGATACAGTTTAAAAGAATATTCAGGCTCAGAATCGCTCAATTTTAAGAATAATTTAAGAATAGTCCAAGGCTCAAGTCTCATCAAGACTTAACATTTTTGTTTATTATTTCGCTTACAGTACACTTGCAGATCAACTGTTTCACTATCGTTACGATATTTGCTTTTCTGCTCCATTTTTACTTTGCTTTATGATGAAGTACGATATCAATACAGATTTGAATATATTTCCCTGATTTTCAGGAGTAGTTACACTTTCGAAATTTAAGAATGATTTAAGAAGAATCAGGGGATCATTGTATTTCAGGTATAAAAAGGAGGGGCCTGTTAAAAGGGATGATTTCTTAAAATTTTGCAAGTAAGTGATATATTGTAAGCCAGTTGGATGAGAAGTGTGATACATATATTTCTTGATTGGGAACCACATTGTAAGGTACCTACATGTACATGTGGACAGCCAGAATATTTAAGGAACTTACACTACTAACGGAAAAACCTAAGGAACTTTGCAATTTGAAAAATGGTTATGACTGCAAATAACTCACATCGATACACTCATAGAACCTCTATCCTACCTTATTTATGCTTTTAGTCTTGATTTCTAGCCAAAATTAAAGGCAAAGTTTAGAATTTTGATGTTTCTTTATGTTTGTACCACTTTTATGGCACAAAATGTGCAGTGAAAATTAAGCAACTGTTAAGGAACTTTTAGTACCAGAGCTTAAGAAAATGAGGTCCTAAATTAGGGAACTTTTAGAACTAGGCCTTGAGCTAGGTTCCTTATAAAAAGAGCTTGTAAAGGAAATGACAATACATGGTTAACACTGAAAACCAAAGATTGTTCAAGAGTTGTGACATAGTAGAAGGGTTGCAGCCATAGGGGAGAGCAAGGGTTTATGCACCCCTCAACATTTAGCTTGTCAACAAAGTTGCAGTCCATCAATAGCACTGGTTGATGTTATAGTACTGATGTAAGAAGCAGGAAGTCTCCTTTGTCAGCAAACTTGGTTCAAGGCAAGTCTTCTTTCTTGGCAAGTTGGGATTTTCCACCCCTCCAACAACTTCCCTTAGGAAGCAGTCATTAAGTATGGGGGAGAGTGGGGTGGAGGGAACTGAGCTGGAGTATGAAATCCTGATGCATGTTGGAACTGGGGTAATATATATGACAACTTTAAAGCTGGGGTATGAAATTTTTATTTGTATATATATGGATAACTTTAAAGCTGAATATTTATATAAATATATATTTATATATATAAATATATATATATATATATATATATATATATATATAAATATATCTATATATTTTCCAACTAGTATATTTGAGGTGAGCAATAATTTCAAGGTGGAAGAACTTGTAAAGATGTGCAATTATGCATAATATATTCTCTAGCTACCTTTATGTTGTCACAAAAATATTTTCAGGAGTCTGCTTGAATATGGCCCTATGCAATAGAGCTATCAAATGAAGCTAAATAAAATCAAATATGAGTAAACAACTGCTACAATGTGCAGAATCTTATGACAACAGGGAAGTAGAACTGCACTAGAATATAGCTGAGAGCTATGTATTGTTTGTATTAAAGGATCATGGAAATAGCACAAAGAATAGCATAAATAGCAACATGAAAATAATAACCTTTAAGTTCTATCAGAACATTTTTATTAAATCAAAAGTTATCTGGATCTCAAAATCATGATATGCAAAATTTTGATGTTTTAAGGCAAACAACTACAAAGTTTCATACAATTCTCTTTCTGTGAACAAGAGTTATAAATTTTCTGACCCACAGGATTCATCCTCCTCTCCTCTTGTTGTTCATCCTCAATTGTGAAATGCCATGCTCTAGTTTAAGGACTAGCAACTTCTCTCTTGTATATTTTTAAACAGCCAAGCCACATTTTGTGCAAGCATTCATAGCTGTAATTACACCAGGAATAAAGTTGGCAACTGCAGCAGTCTTTGCAACTTCAAATATGCACCTAATAACAAATTCAGTATTTTAACATCATTTCTTTACTTATATTGAATGCATCATTTTTTCATTCTGTGCTTTTTCCATGGAGGTATTTTCTTAAATTTACAATCATTGAGCCTGACAAAACGTGGTTGACTTCCTTGATGGCATACTATATTTTGCAGCTCTGAAGGCTTTACAACTCTGAACAGTTATTTTTGTTGGAAGATTTGGACTCCTAAGTAGGCCATAATTATTCTTGGCACACAGAAAAGTTTGACCAATAAATTGCATTGCATATAAGAGGTAAATGTTTAAATCACACCCATATTGTGATATGTGAGTGTTGTTAAATTGAGGGAGCCATTCATAATTGCAACAAAACAACTAGAACTAGGAACTACCTGTTTTCTTCTACAATATTTGAAAAATCTCTCTCAGATGACGAAGATCAATCAATAGAAAACCTGTTCTCTCTTCTTCATATGGGGTCTTTTTACATAGGGCTAAGATTTTGTTCAAGTTTACTTGCCAATAAAGAATATTCATTACCAGACGCCATCATTTTTGGTGGGAACAGACGTGTAACGGATTCAGGCTAAGTGGCACGGGTGCTTGAGTAATTCTGCCAGAAATTTCATCCTCTTTCATTTACAACATTTTCTAACTGATTTTCACAAAATCTCCTTCCTTTCCTGTTAACGGATAAAAATGTTTTGTGCGGAAATAAGATCCTTGCATTTGTTATGTCAAACTTTTCCAGGAAAATGAACTCATTTCAAAGAGGCCTCGTATAGGTGAAATGTTGTTTGAAGTGAGGCCATGCATAGGTGGACCATAAATACAACGTAGGGTACATAGAGATAGGAATATAACAACATATTCCTATCTCTATGGTCGGGTAGCATTTAGTGGAGTACTAACATTGCCACTACTGGGCCAATGTCTCAGTGGGTTCTCTCCCTGGCCAAGTAGAAAAGGAGCAGTTCAGATGTAGTCACAATATTTTGGACTTTTTTCAACTAATTTGATAATACAGGGGCGGCGGAGCCGGCAAAACATTGGGGGGCTGAAATTAAACGAACGCCGCTGGCGTTCGCACACACGCCAATAGCGTGTGGTAGAGGAGCTGGGGGGTCTGAGAGCCCTCTGAGCCTCCACAGGCGGGTCTGGGGGCGCAGCCCCTGGAAGCCAACGCATTTCCTGCAATTTAGGCCATTTTATTAGTTTTTCCGAAAATCTAAAGGAGATAAATTTCCGCCAGTCATTTTTCGCAATTTCAGAAAGAGACAACGTCAGAAGAAATCTTCGCAAACGTTTGATGCACCACACACTATCTTTTTCAGCACTCTCCCCTTCCATTCTGTAGTGAACACCAAATAACGTCATGCCAAAAGTTCTAACCACTCAAACAAGTTCTAATGAAATGACTAATCGTTCTCGATAATGCTTCTGTTTCGGTTCTTAAGAATGTAAGAATAAACTCTACAAATGGATAACAGGAATAAACAAGAAAGATGTTGTTGTTGGTTGTCCATCGTGTCCGATGATGACTGTTTTTTCATCTATTTATACGCACGAAGGTGGCTCTTCAATCCAAAACTGGAAGCACAGAGTCTTGAGCAGTGTGGACATGTGAAATCCGTCGTTGTTATAACTGCTGTAGCAGCGTGGTGACGTCTCGCTCTGGCTGCAGTAACCTTTTGCTTTCTTGCACTTTCAAAGTTTGCAGCGGACTTGTAGATTTGGGTCCTCCACTCTGGCTTGTTCGCAGCACTTTCCTCCAATTCCTTCGGCTTTACATGGCACCACTGAATGTTGGACTTCACAGTGTCCTTGTATCGCAACTTTGGGCGGCCCTGGTATCTCCTTCCTTGCCAAAGCTCACCATACATCAGGCATCTAGGCATTCTATGCTCTTCCATTCGTATTACATATCCAACCCACCGAAGCTGAGCTTTGATGAGTATGGACTCTATGCTGGTGGAATTGGCTCGTTGAAGGACATCCAGGTTGGTAACATGGTCTTTCCAACTAATTTTCAGTATGGAGCGGAGTGCACGCATATGAAAGTGCTCTAGTTTCTTAATGTTTCTACGATACAAAGTCCATGTTTCGCAACAATAAAGAAGGGATGGTATCACCACAGCATTATACACTTTCAGCTTTGTCGACAGCCGAATATTGTGTTGGTTAAGAACTCTAGTCCGGAGTCTGCCCAGTGCTTGGCTAGCCTTGCCGATCCGTGAGGCGTCAGATAGTGCTTCGAGCCCCTTATCAGGAGTCTCATAATCGCTTGATAAACAGTGGGCCGTCTACTGACTGAAGGAATCAACGGATTTTGGTCACTTTGATGAAAAGTAGCAGGGGTGCCAAGGTTGAATTATGAGCACACAGAGGATCAATAACAATCAATCTTACTTTGTGGATAAAAGTGGAACGCTTCTGATATTTAAATTTCAAATTCTAGCGTTATGAAAAATCTACTTCGAAATATTGGGGGGCTGAAGCCCCCCCTAGCCCCCCCGCTCCGCCGCCCATGTAATAACAAAAAATTGCCAGAACTTTTTTATGTTCATTTTTGATGCTTGGGATCATACTGGCTGAACTTGCCTGCAAAGGAAAAGGATCCCTCTAAGGGGTTTAGCCCAGTATTCAGCTTTCCCTTAAAGATACCTTGCCTTATACGGTGGCTAACAATGCTACCAAGCAGAAACTCTCGCCACATGCAATAAATTATTACTTTCCAGAATATTCCTTCCTCTTTTTTTCAAACGATCTAACGAACTAATACACCAGAGGTCTCACGGTGAGAGGGGGGAAGGAAATTTTATTAAATATATAAGAATGTCCCTAAGGTAACAAGCAGAAAATGTTGTTTTGATTTCACTTCCTTTCACCCCTTTCTGAAGATTAGAGGTGCCTCTAAAAATGGTGACTGTGAACTTTGAATGATGATGATCACTAAAAACAGTCATCAAAAAGACGTGATGACTAACGTCATTAACACTAGTATTTGAATACATGCTTTTTATTTTATAAGAAACCACTTAATGACGAACCTACATGTAGACGACCAAAATAGTTAAAGAATTTATACTAACTACTAACGGAAAAAGACCTAAGTAACTTTTCAATTTCAATATTTTTATAGCCATTCACTTACAGCCACATCTCACATAGATAAATGTATAAAACTCCTTTCCTTCCTTATTTGTGCTTTCTGTATTGAGTTATAGCCAAAATTCAAGGTAAAATTTAGAATTGTGGTGGTTCCTAGCGTCTATACCTCTTTAAAGGCACTATATGTGCATTAGAAATTAATGAACTATTAAGGAACTTTTTGTACTAGAATTTGGTAAAAGTGGCCAAAAATAAGGAACTTTTAGAACAAGGCCTTGGGCCAGGTTCCTTATAAAACAAAAAACGTGTATATGTTGATGATGTTATTAATTGAATTGAAATACTATATAATGTGACATGGAGCATGCGCATGGATGAGACAGGAAGTTACAAGAAGGGGAGTTATTGAGAACATAATTGAGAACGAAGAGCTTCGAGAACACGAGGAGAAGAGACATTTTCTGAGAGAAGACCATTGACATTGAACATTACGCTTCGAGGAATCATTTGAGTTGAGAACACTTGGACTTATTGTGTGTATGTTGTTGCTGTAATTTGCTCTTCTTTATTGATATATACTTCAAAAACTTCAACGCGCGGAGTTATTCAATGAACTATCGATTCCTCAAGACACCCAAATTAAATCGATAATCTTGGGGAAATGTAGGAATAACGCAACAAAAGATGTATTTGTGTTTACCACGAGTACTACTACAGAATGGTAAATAGGTTACATGTATTGAATAATATAGGAAAGGTGTCGGGGGGTAATGCTATACAACAGAAATATGAGCAATGTTTTCCGAACAGATGAAAATAACTGCGATATAAAATAATATTGCGAAGAGCAAAGTAGTGAAAATTTACACTACAAAAAAAAGAGAATCTAGGGAAAGCCTAGAAAAGCTGAAATCACATTCATAATAAATTGCAAATTTAAAAATATTAGTGACAACAACCAGGGCAGCCGACAGCAATTTTGGAGGCCTTAGTGAAAATGGGAAAATGATGTCCCTTTCCGAGTGAAGAATTAACATCGGAAACATATTGCTGATCTCACTTTATGAAGTCCACTAGACCTTGAAGCATTAGACATTGCGAGGCCCCTAGGCCTTGACGCCCTGGGCCAATTTATCCCACTGCTTCCCCTCCCAGCGGCTCTGATAAGAACTGCAATAAACAATATAGTGCAGGGGTGCCGAACCGATTTTAACTGTAGGGGGGCTCATTTAACAAGCACACCAGGGTTGGGGATAAGTTTGGAACTCTGATTATCAGTGTTGCGCTCAGTTTTTAAGAACAAAGCTTGTCATAATGCTAAAGCTCAGAATCGTTGAATTTTAAGATTAATGCAAGACTTAAGCTTCATCAAAATGTAGAATTTTTGTGCATTGCAGTCATAATGCTGCTTTTAGGTTAACTTTTGGACAGTCGAGACAGTATTAATTGCTCTGTTACGCTTTGGTTTGCTACATGATGCACACTTATAGATGCGCACCAGGCACCCCGATGTAGGGGGGCCGGGGGGCCATGGCCCCCCACTTTTTTGCCAAAATATAAGAAGACATGTTAAAATATCCTTGGTCATTCCAGTCATAATGCTGCTTTTTGATTAACTTTTGGACAGTCGAGACAGTATTAAATGCTCTGTTTCGTTTTTGTTTTGCTCTATGATGAAGTAAGACATCAACAGAGGTTCAATTTATTCTTTGATTTTTGGGAGAAGTTACACCTAAGATAATCGAAAAAACATTTAAGAATGATCTAAGGCTCAAAACAAAAAAGTTTAAGAATATCAAAATCCAGCAAAAAATTTGATGCTGTTGAAAAAAAGAGTGTCGTTACAACATCACTTTAAAAACTTGTGTAATATGAACAAATTGACAATGGTCTTTCATGGTGGAAAAAATGAATTTTAGGTCTGATGCGCTTCTTACAAAAGGAGGTATAAACTTTGGGGTGTAGCCATAGGGGAATCTAGAGAGGGCGTTGCACTCCTAGTATTTAGCATGTCGGCACAATTGCCGAATATCAATAGCGTTTGTCAATGTTTTGTTGCTGATAAGACTCTAGGAAAGCCCTATTTGTCGGCAAATTGAGCTCGAACGAAGCTTGTTTGTCAGCAAATTGGGGTTTGCATCCTACCACCAATATTTTTTAGCTTCGCCCCTCTATTAACTCCAAATCAAGGAAAAATATCTTAATAGAAAATTATGCTATACCATTAATCAGCTTGGCAGCACTATGTAGGAGAAAGACGAGGCCCTATGCGGGCCAAGGGATCAGAAATTTTCAGGGTATAGAAATTGAATTTGGAAAGCCACTGCTGGCTTGCTGAATGATGCCCCTAGATATTAAAGAATTAAATGTTATGAGGCCTTGGGGCAATTCGCCTCCGGCCCCTTCTTGGCGGTCCTGGTAAAAGCAAAGAAGTCTACATATTTTACAAAGCATTAGAAGGTACGGTTTGTTTTTCAAAGGGTTAATAAACACCAATGTTTTCCAATTAGAAACAAGCATTCTTTCAGACCTTTGCCAGTTTCTTACAAAACAGACGCGATTGCTTTGAGAATCAGGGTCTGTTTATTAAATCTGTTTCTTATGTCTGAGACACTACTGTATTACAATTACGATTTAGCTTTTCCATTTTTGGAGCAACCAAACACTAAAGTTTGAACACCTTTGTTCAAGTTGATTTTATGCACAAGGTGCTTCAAGTTTCCTGTTCATTATGAAATTTTGATGTCAGTGGTGCGTTAGATGATCTAGTACAAGGTGGACTTGGGTAAGAATTATTCTGGGTGTAAATGTAGTGCAATCGCTCACAAATGGCTAACATTCAAAATCAATGACTGCTGTTGCCACTACATCTAAGTATCTTTAAAGAAAAACACCTCGGCCTAGAATCAAAATAAATGCCCCCTATTATACAGCGTTAGCCTATTACCACACCCCTATATATGCATACTTAAAGATGCGCATCCCTATAGATCCATTGCATGTATACATACATGGACGTTTACACACATGGACACTCGCCGTCCTCTCTATTGCACAATTTGCTTAACAATTCTAAGTGTTTCCACACTCTCCCACTAATTAGCTATCGAAAAGTTTTCCAACCCTCGGCTATTGAGGCCTTACTTGAGGCACCGGAGAGTATTTGTATTGGAAGCCTTGACCTAATTTAACCTTGCAACACATTTATTCTCTTGGAGAAGGTTGGCCATGGTTTGTCACATTTTCTCAACGCCCCCTAGCAAGGTTTTCTAGGCACATCACTATTTGTACCTTGGAGAGTAGCTAATACTAGAAAAGGAGAGAAAACCGATAATTCGAATGAACAATCAGTAAGAAAAGCAGGGCTCCCATTCATCATTTTAATTTTAAAAATATAGATATTGAGCTAGAGGATGCAACAGGATTCATTTCTTCAACGTTGCATTTCCTCTTTCTTCCAGCTAACTTTTACCTTAAGACAACAAGCAGAAATATTTTAGTTTGACTTAACTTCCGGTTACCTCTTTCTGGAGCTTGGAGGGTGCTTCTGAAAACAAGACGAGATGATAAATGTGATCAAGATTATAATTATGATAAGTGGTTGTGAAAAACATAAATCAGAAGCCAAAAACAGTATCCTTCCTTTCAAGATTGCAGAGAAAACATCCACCACATTCATCCAATTCCCAGAGGACCATGAGGAGGTGACAGGAAAAAGTCTTTGCGTAGCTGTGTCACAATTGAAGGGATCTGTTTCTTGTTTTTGGCAATAGGGTTGTTCGACTTTGAGCTTTTAGTGGCAACTTCTGCATTAACCCGAGTGAGCATATGAACAACATCCATTTTGTGGGCATATTTCCGGAATACTTCAACTAGTGCTTGGATGAACCTGTAAAAAAGGTAAAAACTTAAACGCACATCATCGAGGCAAAGATCTTCATATCTTTATTTTAACTAGCTTCTTTTTTCACCATTCTAAGTAGAATGGCAAACTTTAATTGAAATGGAATGATGATGATGATGATGATGATGATGGTGGTAGTGGTGGTGGTGATAGTGGTGGTGGTGGTGGTGATGGTGATAGTGGTTGTGGTGATTGTGGTGGTGGTGG
>OLMO02000009.1:2001933-2032810 GCA_900291935.2 Cassiopea xamachana | reverse complement strand
GGTGGTGATAGCAGTGGTGGTGGTGGTGGTGATAGCAGTGGTGGTGGTGGTAGTGGTGATGATGATATCTTCCAACACTTTCCATCGGAAATATTTTGTGCTTCAGGTAATATTAAATGAGGACAGAAGTACCTGGAAAAGCAGCTATATTGTATTGTATATCCCCTGTGGGGGGAAAGCGGTCATGGGTTCACTACCGGGTAATTCTTTTAAGGTCACGCCCTTCAGAATGTCTTTTCTTTTTGTAAAAACTATCCAAAAACGAAAGCGAGATACTCGCCCCTTCGAGTGGAAATTTTCTCGCATAATTGAGCTGCCTTCGAATACGAACTCTATCGTCATTGAGGGCTAGACTGTTTTCTTGCCACCAGGCATAGTCATTACCTAGAAGTAGTGCTACATTTGCTAAACATTAATATCAACTACATTTCGTCATAAAAGGTTTTGAAATTGTCTTCCAAACCAAAGATTGCTTTGCTGTGTCTACATGCAGGGACGTAGATTCAGTATATTTTTTTGGTGGTGTCGAAGGTTTGACCAGGAGAAATTTTGTCTGTAATCTTTTTTCAGTAACAATGATTGATCAAATAGTCCTGGATCCAGTAAGTTACCCTTCAGAAGTATATTATACTGCCGTTTTTCCTCTGCGTAATAGCATATTTTCAATATTGAAGAGTGGTTTACCTCTATACCCACCTAAGCTTTGTCCCTGTCCATATCCTTGCAGAGGAGGCGTCATAGAAAGGACTGGTGGGAACATGCCACACCCCCCAGTTATCTCTAGGATCAGTTTCTAATTTGCCTTAATTCAAGGAAAAATGCAGCAAGATTTTATTACTTAATCCCACTGCTTATTATCACGCTTTCATGACGTGTTGTATTGGACGGTATTGTAGTGAGGTATTGTAGTTATTTCCTTGCAGTAAAATGGGTATGACCATCAAGTTGCGTGATTCATACAAGGCCTAACCACTGAGGCTACCCTTGCCTGCTTGCAAGAAGTTTTCAGTTCATTTCACTGCATTTCAGATACGTAACGACGTTCCCCTTCAGCAAATGCTGTTTTGCAAGGGGCCCCAATTCGCGAGTGTGAGCCCCTACAAATAAAAGCCCAAATTTCCCCCATATTCACAGAAACAAACTCTTACCACGAACCGCTGCCATTATTTCTCCATGAGTAATACCCAGGCACAGTAGAATATGCGTAAAGGAAATCAGACTCTATTGGTAGTGAAATGTTTCTTTGTTGATCTTCTGCACCATCAATGCTATCACCTGTAGTACCACCATTAGCATCAAATGCATTCATATAGTCTGTACCTATGACACACAAAATGACGTATGACACATGTCATGATATATTTCAACGAAATTTAGTTAGGAACTGGGTGGTTCATGTATTCTCACATACAAAAGAACAAGTGAAAACAGGAAAGTCGTGTTAACAAGGGCAGGAAAGCGGTTGGGGTATTCCCCAAAGGGTATTGGTAGTGAAATCAGACTCTATTGATAGTGAAATGGTTTTTGGTTGATCTGCTGGACAATCAGCTGCATCGGGTGCTGGATCATCAGTAGCATCAACTGAACCCATGTACTCTGAGCCTATAAGAAAACACCATCAATTTCACGTTGCTTGTCGGGGATACACATCCCTGAAGTTCAATGAGCTAATAAAGGGTATTCCCCAAAGAGTATTGGTAGTGAAATCAGACTCTATTGGCAGTGAAATGCTTTTTGGTTGATCTGCTGGACCATCAATGCTATCATCTGTAGCATAAACTGGATCCATATAGTCTTTAGCTGTGACACATAACATGACATATGACACATGTCATGATATATTTCAACGAAATTTTGTTAGGGACTGGGGGGTTCATGTATTCTCACATAAAAAAGAACAAGTGAAAACAGGAAAGTCGTGTTAACAAGGGAAGGAAAGCGGTTGGTATATATTCTAGAGCGTCAAACAATTGGGGGAGGATTGGAATAAGTCGGGGGCTGGAAGATTCTTGAAAATTTAATAAATTGGGGATTGAATAATTGGGGGGGTTTGGAAATATTTGAAAATCTAATAAATGGAGATTTGGGGTATTTCGAATACTTCTTATAGTTATACCTTTGGCCTGACGATTCCAACTAATGTGGGCACGTTGCCCATTATTAAATATAATAGGTATTCGTTTTTGGTTCACGTTTGGAGTAAATTATAGATGCGTCCTCAAAATTTTAAGAAATTAATACATGGGGGCTGAAATAAGAGGGAGGGTTGGAAAAAAACCACAAATTAGTAATCGGGGGAGAGGACAATTAGTCGGTACTCGATAGTACAGTAAATATTTAATATATCTAATTTTACTTAATGAAGCAACATTAAAACACAAACTTTCTTCTTCATCCCTGGATTCGTAAGGTTCATGAAGTGTTAACGTAAATGGCTATACACGCTTTCATATACAAACAAACTTTATAGGAATGTTAAGGGTCAAAATCGTTGAAATTTAAGAATGATTTAAGAATAATGCAAGGATCAAGTTTCATCGAGATATATAATCTTATGTATTTGAATTATATTACTGTTTTCAGATTAAGTTTTGCACTATCGATACAATATTTATTATTCTGCAGAATTCTGAATCTCAAATTTTAAGAAAATTGGCAATTCCTAGTTAATTCTTATGAGCACAGATTTGTAGTGCATAAGAAAGGTGCACATTTAAAGAGAAACTAATTCAAAAAGCCCTTTTAACAATCATTATTTCCTCCTTGTGGACATGGGATTTAAGAGGCTGTGGGCCCATACAACTCGGCATCACTGACGTTGCTCACAAGATCTGTACTTCTAACATCTTCAACTGGCCATAAAATTTCAGCCATTTAGTATATTTAGCTCTAGCTTTTTCTGTTATAATCTTTGGAATATCTAATTTCAGGAAATACCAATTTGTAAGTCCAACTTGAAACTTCAAAATTAAATAAATTCCAGGACTGGGCACACTGAGTTCTGTTTCACTTTTTTTTTGCTTTGTGAAATGATATTTTTTTGATACACAGTTAACATATAAGAACACTTTAAAAATAAAGCCAGCCAGATAAATTTTAAAATACTGAGGTTCAGCAAAAAGTTAGATATTGTTATAAAAAAGAAAAGTGTATATCGCATTTTTCATCGTGTCTACTGTTGAAACGACTTGTGAAACCCATCCATACCCATTGATTATTGTAAAATTTTCCACCCACAAAATCTATTTCAGCCCCCTGTTCATGGAGGTGGGAAGATTTTGTGAAAGCAAAGCTCCGTTTCCACTATGAGGTAATTTGCGTTAAAATGAAATAATGCTTTACAATTGCTATAGGATTACTCTGCAAATTATTGTCTCTGCTCTGTCGCTCATATATCTAACGTACTCGTTGCTCAAAATTTAATTACCTGGATTTTGGTATTATACGTTTTCCTCAATAACAAAGAATATACATTCTTTTTTATAAGAAACAGTTAATAAGAGACAATGAGGCTCAGAATCGGTGACATTTAAGAATAATTTAAGACTAATGCAAGACTCAAGCTTCACCAAGACTTCATAATTTTTTTATATTCGAGTCATAATATTGCTTTTAGATTAGATTTTGCATTAGTATCATCAAATTTCGTGTTCTATTCTATGGTTGTTTTGCTTTATGGTGAAGTAGGAGATCAAAAACGATTTCAATGTATTCCTTTGACTTTTAGGTCAAGTCAAACCTTGGGTAGTTAGAATAATTTAAGGATATTGTCATGCTCAAAATAACAAGCTTTAAGAATTTTGAGGCTCTGCAAAAATGGGGCATTCCTATTCTAAAAGAGGCCAAAGAAAAATTGAACAAAATTCCTAATGTTGTTGCTGTTTTTTTTGTTGTCAAAGAGTTCTCTATATCGATTTTCTAAGTCCAACTTACTATATTCATACATGCACAGGTAAGGGAATCTAAATCGATTAAATTCTGATTTTACCTCGACACGCTTGAAAAATAAAAAACTTTGGCTTTCCTGCAAGGCTCTGCACTTGAAAACACTTAGTAAGTTCTTTGATTTCAATTGTGCCATCAGTGCCATACACGACGTCCTTGTCACCATGGCTAAGAATTGCATACACAAAACAACTAAAGGAACTATAGTCCAGCCTTGCTGCTTGTTTGCACAGCTTTCTCATTTCATAACTAGTGACATTGTCAGAGCGATGTACATTAAATCCTAGATCTTTGAACAAAGACTCCAAGGCAGCTGCATCAATATCTGTACCATTTCGTGGATATTTTTCCATACCAGATGCAGGAAGGAAATCACGGTTATTCACTAATAGAAATAAACCTCTTGGATATTTGTCCATCTTGTAACACTCATCAGAGTCAACAGTACAGGCAACTTCCAATGGCTGTTGAGCATCAGATGGCGGGATTGAAGAAACCTTCTTGTATTTATATTTACTAAGCCACTTGAAGGAAAACCACTTTCCATCACTTTGGTCTGTGAATATTTAAAGACTTATATTGAATAGCAAAAGCATAAAAATAGCAAAGAATGGAATGCCCGAAGTCAAATACAATTTCTGATCAACTCTATGGTCTCTTGTCTACTGACCAGGATATTTGTAAATCAAGCACGTACCTACTCTCCATTCCAGAATAGAAGGGGATGGAATTAAACGAGGGGTGTTAGAGAAAGCTGTCATGGCAAATTTGGAAATTCCTCTGACTCATTTCTTTAACTTTGTATTGAAAGAGGCATTGACAATGGTGATCTAAACTTTATTATTTCCAAGATATCTGCAATTCTTATCCGCTCAACATCCTACATATTTTATATGAGGAACAACTCAGAGCTCCTAAGCTGTTAATATCTTTGTATTTTGTTGCCATATATCAACTTATATTGAAAATGTATTTTGGATTTTCTTCTGTTTTTGCCTTTATGTTATGTCATATTTTTATGCAAGCTACCTGAAAACAAATTACCTTGTAGCGAATAAAATCTGTACTTGTAAATATATCATATACATACACGAAGTTTGAACAATTATGAACAATTTGCTTAAAAGTGGCAAACATACAATTATAGCTAAAAGCTAGCTAGAAGATCCGTACTTCTAACATCTTGAACTGGCCATAAATTTGAACCATTTAGCATTTTCAGCTCTAGCTCTTTTTGTTTTAATCTTTGGAAAATCTAATTTCAGGACTATCAAATAAAACATAACCAAATACATAATATATCAGTATAAAATATCTGTAACCTGTCTTGATATCCAACAGCCTTAAAAGGCGGGGGATGATTTGACATACCTACCACATATCAAACTAACTACACCTAGTACAGCATTTCTCAAATAGAGGGGCGTTACCCTAAACAGGGGGCGGGAAGCAATGCTAGAGAGTTCATATATGACCCCAGGGAACAGGCATACATATGAAATTCTTATTTATAATGGCCTTATTTAAAGCTAGTGGTGGGGCACAGCATAGTTTCTCTGTCCATGGGGGGCCTTGCAAAACATAATTGAGAAGCACTGACCTAGTCCATTCCCAGGCTGGCCTTCCTCAGCAGCAAACTTTACATCTGATTCAGTAGCAGGCTTTTCATCAGCTTTTCCTGCTTTCAATAAACCATCATTAGCAGAGCCTTGAATTTGACCTTTAACAATAGCAACAATAAACAATGAACACCACAAATCCCAAAATTGAAACCTAGGTAGAACACAGTTTGAAACTGGAACGATGCTTCTTCATCATTACATGTGGAACATCTATGAGAATCATTTCCTTCTATTGATTAATACCTCCTAAGAACTGCAAAATGTTCAAATATCAATTTACTATCCAATACGCCAGTGCTCTTAAACTCAATTAAGTGAAAACACTCACTCACTCACTCACACACACACACACACACACACACACACTTAGCTGTTGAATAGAATAGGGATCATAACAAATGCACTAATCATAATGCTTGTATTCATTTGGGATTGTTGAATGCTGAATTTATACCAAACGTTTTTGGACCATTTTGCTGTCTTGCCTTCAACCTTGTTCATGAAAATAAATCAGATGTGGATATAAACTAAGGGGACACTCTCTTAAATGCCAGCCAATGCATGAGAGAAGAACATTGCAAGGTGTTAATTTCTTCACAACTGCTTCAATGGCAACTGTTTTGATGATCTAGCTTGCAGGTTGTATGCACCCCCCTTCAATCAGCCAAAAATCTGTAGGCATTACTCTCACCTGATTTATCCTCTATATCATAACCTTCATCATTTGACATAGGCGCTCTAAGCAACATCTCTAGGTGAGTCATTCCCAGTTCTTTCAATATGTCACAGAAACTATCAAATGCAGTTGGTCCTTTTCGGGGCAAAATATCCAGCACCTTCTCATTCTTTCCTAGTCGAGTTGATGCTGACTGTACACGATCCTTTTCTCCATCATTAAAAACTCTTCTAGCATAAAGGTAAGATGCTACCAAGTCACCATCAAGGTCTCGAGCAAGATCAATTCGATTTGATCGTAACAATTCGCGATGTTTATCTTCCATACCAGCCATGTTACTACAAAGAAGGCACAGAATTAGTTGCATACTCAGAAAATTGAGAAAGCACAAATGTTTGACCAGGAAAAATTTTGTCTGTGATCCTTTTTCAGTAACAATGATTGATCAAATAGTCCTGGATCCAGTAAGTTACCCTTCAGAAGTATATTATACTGCCGTTTTTCCTCTGCGTAATAGCATATTTTCAATATTGAAGAGTGGTTTACCTCTATACCCACCTAAGCTTTGTCCCTGTCCATATCCTTGCAGAGGAGGCGTCATAGAAAGGACTGGTGGGAACATGCCACACCCCCCAGTTATCTCTAGGATCAGTTTCTAATTTGCCCTAATTCAAGGAAAAATGCAGCAAGATTTTATTACTTAATCCCACTGCTTATTATCACGCTTTCATGACGTGTTGTATTGGACGGTATTGTAGTGAGGTATTGTAGTTATTTCCTTGCAGTAAAATGGGTATGACCATCAAGTTGCGTGATTCATACAAGGCCTAACCGCTGAGGCTACCCTTGCCTGCTTGCAAGAAGTTTTCAGTTCATTTCACTGCATTTCAGATACGTAACGACGTTCCCCTTCAGCAAATGCTGTTTTGCAAGGGGCCCCTATTCGCGAGTGTGAGCCCCTACAAATAAAAGCCCAAATTTCCCCTACATTCACAGAAATAAGCACGTACCACCAACTGCTGCCTTCATTTCTCCATGACTCTATTGGTAGTGAAATGCTGTTTGGCTGATCTACTACACGATCAATGCAATCACCTGTAGTACAACCATCAGCATCAAATGCATTCATATAGTCTTTACCTATGACACACAAAATGACGTATGACACATGTCATGATATATTTAGACGAAATTTTGTTACGAACTGGGAGGTTCATGTATTTTCATTTAAAAAAGAACAGGAGAAAACGGGAAAGTCATATCAACAAGGGTAGGAAAGCGGTTGGTATATACTCTAGAGTACCAAACAATTAAGAAGTTGGAATAAATCCGGGGTTGGAAAAGTCTTGTACAACATTTAATAAATGGGGGCTTAGAATAATTGGGGGGGTTGGAAATATTTGAAACTGTAAATAAATTGAGAGTTGGAGTAATTGGACTACTTCTTATATTTATACCTTTGGCCTGACGATTTCAACTAAAGTGGGGACGTTGACCATTATTCAATGTAAAAGGTATTCGTTTACGGTTCACGTTTGGAGTAAATTATAGTCGCATCCTCAAAATTTTGGGAAATTAAAAAATGGGGGCTGGATTAAGAGGGAGGGTTAGAAGAAAACCCAAAAAACTGGTAATCGGGGGAGAGGACAATTAGTCGGTACTCGATAGTACGATAATTTAATATATCTAATTTTAATTAATGAAGCAACATTAAAACACAAACTTTCTTCTTCATCCCTGGATTCGTAAGGTTCATGAAGTGTTAACGTAAATGGCTATACACGCTTTCATATACAAATAAACTTTATAGGAATGTTAAGGGTCAAAATCGTTGAAATTTAAGAATGATTTAAGAATAATGCAAGGATCAAGTTTCATCGAGATATATAATCTTATGTATTTGAATTATATTACTGTTTTCAGATTAAGTTTTGCACTATCGATACAATATTTATTATTCTGCAGAATTCTGAATCTCAAATTTTAAGAAAATTGGCAATTCCTAGTTAATTCTTATGAGCACAGATTTGTAGTGCATAAGAAAGGTGCACATTTAAAGAGAAACTAATTCAAATAGCCCTTTTAACAATGATTATTTCCTCCTTGTGGACATGGGATTTCAGAGGCTGCGGGCCCATACAACTCGGCATCACTGACGTTGCTCACAAAATCCGTACTTCTAACATCTTCAACTGGCCATAAAATTTCAGCCATTTAGTATATTTAGCTCTAGCTTTTCGTGTTATAATTTTTGGAATATCTAATTTCAAGACTATCAAATAGAACATATGCAAATACATAATATATCAGTATAACATATCGGAACCTCTCTTCACATCCAACAGACTTAAAAGGTGGGGGATGATTTGACATACCTACCAATATACCAACATAACTATACCTAGTCCAGCATTTCTCAAATAGAGGGACGTTACCCTAAACAGGGGGCGGGAAGCAATGCTAGAGAGTTCAAGTATGACCCCATGGAACAGGCATACATATGAAATTCTCATTGAAAATGGCCTTATTTCTAGCTAGTGGTGGGGCACAGCATAGTTTCTCTGTCCATGGGAACATTGAAAAACATAATTGAGAAGCACTGACCTAGTCCATTCCCAGGCTGACCTTCCTCAGAAGTAAACTTTATATCTGATTCAGTACCACAGCTTTCATCAGCTTTTCCTGCTTTCAATAGACCACCATCAGCAAAGCCTTGAATTTGACCTTTAACAATAGCAACAATAAACAATGAACACACACAAATCCCAAAATTGAAACCTACATAGAACACAGTTTGAAACTGGAAATATGGTTCTTCATCATTATATGTGGAACATGTTTCAGAATCATTTCCTTCTGTTGATTTATACCTCCTAACAACTGGAAAAGTTTTACATATCAAATTACTATCCAATATGCCAGTGCTGTTAAAACCAGTTATGTGGACACACACACACACACACACACACACACACACACACACACACACACACACACACACACACACACTACGCTGTCAAATGAACTTAAGAATAAGGATCACAACAAATGCAATAAACATAATGCTAGTATCTGCTTGGCATTCAAATCTGGGATTGTCATACAGAATTATTGAAATGCTGAATTTTTACAAAACTTTTTTGGGCTATTGTGCTTGTTGTCTTTCAACCTTGTTCATAAAAATATATCAGATGTTTCCTAACCAGTGTATTAGAGAGTGGATATAAACTAAGAGGCCATTCTCTTAAATGCCAGCCAATGCATGAGAGAAGACCATTGCAAGGTGTTAATTTATTCACATCTGCTTCAATGGCCACTGTTTTGATGATCTAGCTTGCAGGTTGTATGCACCCCCTTAATCAGCCAAAAATCTGTAGGCATTACTCTCACCTGATATATCCTCAAAATCATAACCTTTATCATTTGACACAGGCGCTCTAAGCAACATCTCTAGGTGAGTCATTCCCAGTTCTTTCAATATGTCACAGAAAATATCAAATGCAGTTGGTCCTTTTCGGGGCAGAATATCTAGCACCTTCTCATTCTTTTCTAGTCGAGTTGATGCTGACTGTACACGATCCTTTTCTCCATCATTGAAAACTCTTCTAGCATAAAGGTAAGATGCTACCAAGTCACCATCAAGGTCCCGAGCAAGATCAATTCGATTTGACCGTAACAATTCGCGATGTTTATCTTCCATACCAACCATGTTACTACAAAGAAGGCACAGATTTTAGTTGCATGCTCAGAAAATTGAGAAAGCACAATCTGCTTGAGTAATATCAGGATCAAATGCATCAATGACTGGTAATCATAATTGAAAGATAAACTATGACCAACAGGCATTAACGACTGTTGGAAGATCATAGTTGTTTAGCAAAGAGGTCATGGATCCAGGGGCTCAAATTATGTATGCATTTTCACAGCTACAGAGGTAACTTTGTATAAACAAGCTGATATTTTATTGTTAGCTTTCAAATACCAACCTTTGCATTCATGCTACAAACATACTCATATCTTATCCTACAAGTTAGCATGAGTCTTCCTTTTCATATTTCCTTGTAATTGGACTAGAATTCAAATCATTTATGAAGCTTTAAATTGTATCAAGCCTAACTGTTTATATCATTTTATAATGATTTTGTTGATTATATTACCTAATAACTGTGTTTATAATGATCTATGATTTGTAATAATTACGTGATTATTCAAAATTCATATTGGAACAATTAGATCATGGGGTCATGGGTTCACCACCGGGTAATTCTTTCAAGGTAACCCCCTACAGAATGTCTGCTCCTGTTTTAAAAACTATCCAAAAACGAAAGCGACATGCTAACCATTTCGAGTTGAAATTTTCTCGCATAATTGTTGAGCTGCCTTCGAATACTAACTCTATTATCATTGGGGTTTGACTGTTTTCTTTCCACCAGTCGAAGTCATTCCCTAGAAGTAGTGCTAAATTTGCTAAACATTAATATCAACTATATTTCGTCATAAAAGATAGCTCCTCAGATTTTGAAATTGTCTTCCAAACCAAAGATTGCTTTGCTGTGCCTACATGCAAGGACGTAGTTTCAGTATATTTTGGGTGGTGTCAAAGGCTTGACCAGGAGAAACTTTTTCGGTGATCCTTTTTTCAGTAACAAAGATTGATCAAATAGTCCTGGATCCAGTAAGTTACCCTGTAGAAGTATATCATACAGTCGTTTTTTTTCTGCGGAATGGCATATTTTTAAAATTGGAGGGTGGTTCAACCCCATAACCACTTAAATTTCGTCCCTATCTATATGCTTGCAGAGGAGGCGTCATAGAAAAGACTGGTGGGAACATCTCACCCCTCCCCCAGTTATCTGTGGGATCAGTTTCTAATTTGCCCATATTCAAGGAAAAAATGCAGCAAGATTTTATTACTTAATCCCACTGCTTATTATCACGCTTTCATGACGTGTTGTATTGGACGGTATTGTAAATGAGGTATTGTAGTTATTTCCTTGCAGTAAAATGGGTATGACCATAAGTTGTGTGATTGATACAAGGCCTAACCGCTGGCGCTACCCCTGCCTGCTTGCAAGAAGCTTTCAGTTCATTTCACTGCATTTCAGATACGTAAAGACATTCCCCTTCAGCAAATGCTGTTTTGCAAGGGGCCCCAATTCGCGAGTCTGAGCCCCTACAAATAAAAGCCCAAATTTCACCCATATTCAGAGAAATACACTTACCACGAACTGCTGACTTTATTTCTCCATGAGTAATACCCAGCCACAGTAGAATGTGTGTAAAGGAAATCAGACTCTATTGGCAGTGAAATGGCTTTTGGTTGATCTGCTGGACAATCATCTGCATCGGGTGCTGGACCATCAGTAGCATCAACTGAACCCATGTACTCTGAACCTATAAGAAAACACCATCAATCTCACGTTGTTTGTTGGGGATACAAATTCCTGAAGTTCAATGAGCAAATAAAGGATATTCCCCAAAGGGTATTGGTAGTGAAATCAGACTCTATTGGCAGTGAAATGCTTTTTGGTTGATCTGCTGGACCATCAATGCTATCACCTGTAGCATAAACTGGATCCATATAGTCTTTACCTGTGACACATAATATGACATATGACACATGTCATGATATATTTCAACGAGATTTTGTTAGGGACTGGGTGGTTCATGTATTCTTACATAAAAAAGAACAAGTGAAAACAGGAAAGTCGTGTCAACAAGGGGAGGAAAGCGGTTGGTATATACTCTAGAGTACCAAACAATTGGGGGGAGTTGGAATAAATCGGGGGTTGAAAAATTATTGAAAATTTAATAAATAGTGGGAGTGAATAATTGGGGGGTTGGAAATATTTGAAAATCTAATAAATGGAGAGTTGGAGTAATTGAAATTCTTCTTATATTTATACCCTTGGCCTGACGATTCCATCTAACTAACGTGGGCAAATTGTCCTTTATTAAACATGATAGGTATTCGTTTTTGCTTCACGTTTGGAGTAAATTATAGTCGCGTCCTCAAAATTTTGGGAAATTAATAAATGGGGGCTGCATTAAGATGGAGGGTTAGAAGAAAACCCAAAAATTAGTAATCGGGGGAGGGAACAATTATTCGGTACCCGATAGTAAAGTAAATATCTAATATATTTTTGATTTTACTTAATGAAGCTACATTACAACACAAACTTACTTCTTCATCCTTTGATAAGTAAGGTTCATGAAACGTGAACGGAAATGACTAGACACACTTTCATATAAAAATAAACTTTATAGGAATGTTAAGGGTCAAAATTGCTGAAATTTAAGAGCAATTTAAGAATAACGCAAGGCTCAAGTTTCATCAAGATATAGAATCTTATGTATTCGAATTATATTACTGTTTTCAGATTAAGTTTTGCACTATCGATACAATATTTATTATTCTGCAGAATTCTGAATCTTAACTTAGTAATTCTCAGTTACTTCTTATGAGCACAGATTTATAGCGCATAAGAAAGGTGCACATTTAAAGAGAAACTAAGTCAAATAGCCCCTTCTAACAATTTTTACTTCCCTTCTGTGGACATGGGATTTCAAAGGCTGCAGACCCATAAAAGTTGGCATCACTGACATTGCTGCTCATGAGATCCGTACTTCTAACAACTTCAACTGGCCATAAAATTGGAACTATTTAGTACTTATAGCTCAAGCTTTTCATGCTATAATCTATGGAATATCTAATTTCAGGACTATCAAATATAACATAAACAAATACATACTATATCAGTATAAAATATCTGTAACCTGTCTTGATATCCAAAAGCCTTAAAAGACTTGGGATGAACTGACACACCTACCAATATACCAACATTACTATACCTAGTCCAGCACTTCTCAAATAGAGGGGCATTACCTTCAAGAGGGCGGGAAGCAATGCTAGAGAGTTCACATATGACCCCAGGGAACAGGCATACATATGAAATTACTTATAGCCTAATTTACAGCTAGTGGTGGGGTGCAGCACAGTTTCTCTGTCCATGGGGGGGCCTTGCAAATCATAATTGAGAAGTACTGACCTAGTCCATTCCCAGGCTGGCCCTCCTCAGCAGCAAACTTTATATCTGATTCAGTAGCAGGCTTTTCATCAGCTTTCCCTGCTTTCAATAGACCACCATCAGAAGAGCCTTGAATGTGACCTATAAAAATAGCAACAATAAACAATGAAAACCACAAATCCCAAATTTCAAACCTACATAGAACACAGTTTGAAACTGGAACTATGGTTCTTCATCATTATATATGGAAAATCTTCCAGAATAATTTCTTTCTATTGATTTATACCTCCTAAGATTTGCAAAAACTTTGAAGTATCAATTTACTAACCACTATGCAGTGCTGTTAAAACCAGTTATGTGGAAACACACACACACAGACACAGACACACAAAGGCGCACACACACAGACACAAACACACACACACACACACAAACACACACACACACATACAAACACACACACACACACACAAACACACACACACANNNNACACACACACACACACACACACACACACACACACACACACACACACACACACACACACACAAACAAAGACACACTTAGCTTTTGAATGAACTTAAGAATAAGGATTACAACAAATGCAATAAACATAATGCTTGGCATTCAAATCTGGGATTGTCATACAGAATTATTGAATGCTGAATTTATACAAAACTTTTTTGGACTATGTTGCTGTTTTTCTTTCAAACCTTGTTCATAAAAATAAATCAGATGTTTCCTAACCAGTGTATTAGAAAGTGGATATAAAGAAAGGGGACACTCTCTTAAATGCCAGCCAATGCATGGGAGAAGAACATCGCAAGGTGTCAATTTCTTCACAACTGCTTCAATGGTAACTGTTTTGACGATCTAGCTTGCAGGTTGTATGCACCCCCTTAATCAGCCAAAAATCTGTAGGCATTACTCAATTTTTCAATTTCATTCATTTCAAACAACAAGTTAAAGTTAACAATTCAAAATACGTGTTAAAAAGAAGCTACAATATAGTTTCTTAAATGTAATAAAATAATAATTAATTCTAAAATAAAATTTTTTTTTAAATGAACTGTAATACAACAACTTCCAAAATTATAAAGAAGCTTGACATCATAATTTACTTGCTGTTTAGGACCCTTAGAAAAAACTCCAAAGAGAGCTATCAAGCTAAGGACTAATCTCACCTGATATGTCCTCTATATCATAACCTTTATCATTTGACACAGGTACTCTAAGCAACATCTCTAGGTGAGTCATTCCCAGTTCTTTCAATATGTCACAGAAAATATCAAATGCAGTTGGTCCTTTTCGGGGCAAAATATCTAGCACCTTCTCATTCTTTTCTAGTCGAGTTGATGCTGACTGTACACGATCCTTTTCTCCATCATTGAATACTCTTCTAGCATAAAGGTAAGATGTTACCAAGTCACCATCAAGGTCCCGAGCAAGATCTATTCTATTTGACTGTAACAATTGACGATGTTTATCTTCCATACCAACCATGTTACTACAAAGAAGGCACAGATTTTAGTTGCATACTCAGAAAATTGAGAAAGCACAATCTGCTTGAGTAATATCAGGATCAAATGCATCAGTGACTGGTAGTTACAATTCATGAGTAAACTATGATCAACAGTCATTAATGACTGTTGGAAGATCATAGTTGTTTTGCTAAGAGGCGATGGATCCAGGAGCTCAAATTATTTCTACACTTTCACAGCTAAAGAGGTAATTTTGCAATAAATAAGCTGATATTTTATTGTTAGCATTCAAATACCAACCTTTGCATTCATGCTACAAACATACTCATATCTTATCCTACAAGTTACATGGGTCGCGGCGCGAGTATTTGAGTGGGGGGCCAGAAATTCGATAAAATTTTTAATCTGCCCCACTATGCTTGGATGACATAAAATTGTGCGTCCCAAAGAGCTTTTGATACCCCCAAAAAACAGCCCTTTATACCTCAAATTATGAACAAAAATTTATAAATACATACTAACGAAGAACAGTAAAATACAAATGCGCAAATTTCATCTTAGCAAAAAGTGGGGAGGCCAAGGCTCCCCCGGCCGGCGATTTCTAATAATTACGTGATTTTTCACAAGTCATATTGGAATAATTAGTGAGTTTAAATCAGAAATGCTTGTGTTACGTCCAGATCGCTTTTCACAGAAACTACGCAATCGATAATGAAGTAAGACAATCACAGTCAAACCGTTAGCTATTTGGTTTAGATTACCTTGGTTTTCGGTGAATTAGGCCAATTCACTTGTGCAAATTGTCTGCTTCCGTAAAACGACCCGAAGTTGCCTACTTTATTTGGTTGAGTAATGAGCACAGGGCGGCCACGCTAGATTAGCTCATCCTACCTACTGCGCAGGCGACTTCTACCTACGCCTTACCTGCATTTGTTTTTTCATGATGTGCCCACAAGTACCTACTCCTCGTTAATTTTCCCTGTTGTACCCCTATGGAGTAATATTCATTCAATTTTAAATTCTTACTAGTACTAAGCTACAAAATTTCAAACAAGGGAGCCCCAAAATAGAACTTTTGACGCCACACCCTTCAATATTGCAAAGAACACATTTTTGCCAGGATGTACCATTATGTAACATCTGGCTCTAATATTGAGGCGATGAAAGTATTGAATAAGGCAGAAATATTAAAGACAAATTCAAAAGAAGGCAGCACCACCAAACCATTTCATTAATTTTGCAATGGCCTATAACCCTGCTAAGAAGCTACATGAAAATTCCATAAATAAAGACTGTCAAAGTAATAGATAAAGATGTATAAGCAGTCTACAGCTTCAGTTCAGTTTAAATTTTCCATGTCCTCAGCAGCACTTCTTTCCTCTGCATTATATCTTTCCATGTACTTACCTCTTACCTTGGAATACAAACCTACCAATTTGTCATCAACATCAAAATTCGTCGAAAAGTAATCGCTTGTCCTAACGATTGCTTCTACTGTGCGCACCGATAGAGCATTGCGAGGCTTGATTTTATTGTTACTAATTTTTGAAAATTTTCTCTCCACTGCTGCAGTACTCTGGGGTAGGGCAGTCACTAAAAGACCAAGATCTTTTTCGATCTATAGTTTGTGGACTTGCTTCATATAATGTTGGTAAAGTGGCAAATAAACTTACTGCAGCATCAAGTGTTGCTGTTCCTTCAATTATTGCCAATTGGTGAATATTTTGAATGGCAGCCAAGATGGGATCATCGATGTCAATACGCGATTGAACCTGGCGCACTGCCTCCTTATACCAATCCCTGCAGCGTGAAAGAAAGCTTTCTTTTTCATGTGGTAGTATGATCTTAATGGTTTCACTTGCAAGAA
The DNA here is from genome assembly GCA_900291935.2 of Cassiopea xamachana. Classification (NCBI taxonomy): domain Eukaryota; kingdom Metazoa; phylum Cnidaria; class Scyphozoa; order Rhizostomeae; family Cassiopeidae; genus Cassiopea; species Cassiopea xamachana. Next base: position 2,016,190 of record OLMO02000009.1, on the reverse strand, counting down.
TGCCAGGGGTAAAATTCACTAAGTGGAATCCATTTCGTTCTATCTTCAACATTAATTATTATTATTATTATTATTAACGAGTCCTTATACAGGATTTTTCTACAGTCATATCATATTTACACTAGGTACATATATATACTGTTATCACAGAAGTCCTGTTAAATAAATCAAAATCAAAAAAAGGAAAATAAGTCTATGTGTCCTAAGTTATAAGTAAGTGTTAAAATACTAATTTAATTGCTTCTTAAAAGTTCTATAGTTAGTTTCTTTCCTCGTGTTTTCGGGAAGTTCATTCAAAACTATAGCTCCTTGGTAATAGGTCGATTTCCGCGCTGCTTCCAACTTTATTTTAGGGATATCTAATTTCGTTCCATTGCATCTTGTATTTGCTGTAGTTTTTCGTATCGTGTAGTACTCCTTAAACTCATTACAAATACCGTCATTATGTAGACACTTGTGTACGAAGGTGCATAGTTGCTTCCTTTTGATGGATTCAGCTTTTAGTATTGTTTCGCTATTGCCAATTATCAATTGGGCTCTATCCTCAACTTTTTCGATTTTGCTCTTTATATGGGGTGGAGTTGAACCATAGTGACAGTGACCCATAAGTAAGAATAGGGACAATCATGGCCTGATATATCAGTTTGGTCGTTTTGGCATCCATGAAACTTCGCATTTTTCTCAAAAGATGTACTCTCGAAGATGCCTTTTTGATTATTGCAGCTAAATGTTGGGACATATTAAGAGATGAGGTCAATGTCAGTCCAAGGTATTTGTAGGTTTGTGTGGCTGCGATAGGAGTAGAATTGTGGTACAGTTGTAATGTGCTATTATCCGTTTTGTTTAGTCGTTGGCTTGTTCCAAAGATCATCACCTCAGTTTTACCTTTCTTACAGTTGATTATAAGTTCATTTTCCGCAAGCCAGTCAGACAGTGAGCTGAAATCCTCCTCTACGCGTTTTTGGATTACATCAGTATTTTTGTCAGCACAAAAAATGACCGTGTCGTCAGCATACATTACTATACCGCAATGCAAGAGAGTTTCTACAGCATCGTTAAATCTTTAAGACTATGAACCTCAGAGCGTCTCATAAAGTTCAAGCATAGCATGCGAAGAACTCACTTGACTTCTGGCAACAGTCTATGCAGTTTAAACTCATTTACTTGAAAAAGTACATTCAATCCGTTGAATTCATCAAGAACGAACTCCATGAACTGCAAAGTTGCTTTTACGTAGGGTGACTTTAGAGCTTGGAGGATTTTTTCAGATTGTGAAGACTTGGTTTCGAATGCTTCTGCAGTAAAAAATAGCTCCAGAGCTTGCCACTGTTGCAGAAGACGTGAAACACATGTTGTGACTGAAAGCCAACGAGTCTGACATGGATTTAAGATTTTGTGTGGTTCAACATCAACAAAATGTTGAAATTCTTCCAGGCTCTTCTTTCGGTTAGGAGAATTTGCAAAGTAATTATATACATCATGAATCAGTTGTTTGGCTGTTTTTGATGGCGTTTGTAAGGCATGGCTAGCTACTAGATGAAAAGAGTGACAGTAGCACTTTAGGATGTAAAGGTCTGGGACGTTTGCTTTCATTCGTGTTAAAAACGAATTATTTGCTCCTTGCATTAGGTTTTTCCCGTCTGAAGCATAACCGACAACTTTAGCCCACTCTATTCCATCTTCCACTAGGGCATCTTGTAGTATGCTGAACAAAGAATCAGCCCCTCAATTTCCATCAACTGACAACAAACGATATAACTTTGTTTTTGTTCTTGCACATTCACTGTCAAGGTAACGAGCATTCACACAAAATATTTTTTTATTGTTATGTCAGTCGCTTTATCGCAAAGAATTGAGATGCCATTTGCTGTCCTTATGTCAGACCTAGGTTCTTTGGAACGTTGAAGAGCACAAAAACAAATGAAAAGTATTTGGTTTAGTGGAGGCGTACTGTCGATCTTCAACTCAAACATTAACTCTTGTTGGGGAGATGAGATTGATTTGTTCAAAAACGGTTTGTGATCAACGCTTTACATCGTAAACGCATGCGCACAAGCGGCTTTTTTGGTAGGTGACGTAATGGTACTTACGATGGCTTTTAAAAAGGTCAAACGGAATGGCGGGAAACTAGCAGTGCAAAATCTAGTTTATGTTTGCAACATAAACTTTATGTTTATGTTATGTTTATGTTTAGTTTATGAAGCAACATCGTGCGTGAAGAAACAAAAATCGTTCTGCGCGTGCGTTTACGATGTAAGAATTGTTCAATATGATTGGTCGAACAACAGATCGCAAGCTTTGTTTAAAACAATAGACCATCGCTCTCGTCTCCCCAACAAACTCCTTGTTACTCTTAACAACAAAAAACGATTAAGATTGTCCTTTCTACTCAGACGGGGGTATGAGCAGGAGCTCATATTATACGCATACCGCTAAATAAACAATTGCAAAACTTTTTCATAAAAAATAACTACATCAAAATTACTACATCTCACACTCTCCCCCTCTTAATTTTAAGCAGTTTGTTAAAACTATAAATGAATAAAGCAGTGTAAAAAAACTATCAATAGTTCTTCAATCCTTTCCAAGATGCATCTGCGTCTTGATCTTCGAGCTTCATAAATCAGATCTTTCTATGGTATCACGTGGTAGTACTACGTCCACGGATATCATTTCACACATAGAGCGAAAGAAACGATAAGTCTGTTCTTTGATAAAGCATCTATTAAAATGCAATGTTCAAAAATATGAGTGTCTTTCTTGTACATGAGGGTAAACCTTGCTATGGCGATGTGAATGTTCGCATTTTATATATTCTGTATATAAATATATATGAAAAAATGAGGAGTCCTTTTCTCAACACAAGCGAGTTTATATATGTTGGTAATAATCAAAAAAATAAAATAAGAGCTATAAGCAAAACATGAGTAGATATCTCAATCATTGTCTATTTTTAATATAGAACACTTATGTAACATTCTCGCGAAATGTCCCATATTGGATACAATTGTCGTATTGGTGACGAGGGATAAAACTGTGGGTGGAACATGGGTAAAGGCTGGTTTGGATAGATCCTTACAGGATGATACACGGGTGGTTTTGACGGTATTTCTAGCATACCCACAACAGGAAAAGAATGTGGACTACCGAGAGTGGCATATTGCAGATGTTCCGGAGGTCTGATCACGCGACGCGGTCGAAGGCGAACGTTAGGTGATGGGCTGGTTGGTATTGAGGTATCAGGTGATTGAAATGGTGTGTCTTGTATTGGAATCAATTATCGAGGGTGATTGAACACTAGACTCTTGTTCGACATTGAAAAACTCATTTGGATGCTCTGATACGTCAAGATTAGCATCAGGGTTTTTGATCCTTGGCGTATTTCGCATGGGTTAACCGGAATAGGTGGGTGAGATCGACTCGACCGTTTTCTCGGTTTATCAGATGGGAAACAAGCAATAAACTCATCATCACTGGCGAGATCTTCCTGCAAATTCTTGTCATTGTCACCGTTGTTGACGGCTATAGGTGTCTTAGGACCTTTACGCGATCGTTTAGGTTCAACATGTGGGGGTGGTTCGAAAGGCAGTTCGTCACATGGCAGCAAAAGGTTCCGATGTAAAGTCCGCAATCGTCCATTTGGATTCCGCTCAGACACTACCTGGTACACTGGTGATTCTTCACCTGCACGCTTAACAATTTGGTATATGTCCTGTTCCCAATGCGATCGCAATTTTCCTGGTCCGCCTTTTTCATTCAAGTTTCGCACTAGAACACGATTTCCAGGCTCTAACACTGATGAACGAGCACGACGGTCATACTGTTCCTTACTTTGGTGTTGCAGGTTATGAGATCGTTTCGAAGCGAGCTGATAAGCCTCCTTCATCGCCGTACGCCACCGACGAGCGTATTCTGGATAACTTTCACTACCTGTGCCACTGGTAATGGGTTCGGTATTGAAAATAAGATCAATTGGCAACCGTAGGTGACGACTGTACAACAAAAAAAAGGCGAGAATCCGGTGGTAACATGTTTTGTGCAATTGTATGCATGTAAAACTTTACCAAGGTAGTCATGCCATCGAGATTTCTTTTGTTCCGGGAGTGTACGAAGCATTCCGAGAAGTGTTTGGTTGAAACGCTCGACCTGGCCGTTCCCCTGTGGGTGGTATGGTGTTGTGCGTGAGTGACGTAATCCACAGAGTTTTTCTAAACATCCTAATAGTTGGTTCTCGAACTCACCGCCTTGATCATGGTGAATACGGAAAGGGTATCCAAACTTCAGAACAAAATCATTGTAGATCTTTTTCGCAACTGTGTGTGCCGATTTGTTTTTCGTGGCATAGGCTTGAGCATCTCGAGTGAAATGATCCATTAATACAAGTATGTATTCATATCCACCGACACTACATTCAAGGTGAACAAAATCGATTGAGATTAACTCGAAAGGTTGTGTTGTAACAATATTTGTCAGAGGGGCTTTTCTTGGTACATTTGGACGTCTTTGTTTCAAACATGTGCATACACGGGTCGTATAATGGTCAATATCGTTACGCATACCGGGCCAATAAAATCGTTGCCTTGCAAGTTGGAAAACTCTCTCGCTACCTAGATGGCCCATTTCATCATGTAATTCGCGGTAAACTAGGGCATGAAATTTTTTGGCAATACTATCTGATTGTATTCGCTAGCTTTACATCGAAGAACTTCATTAGAATCAATGTGAAGCTTGTCCCAATCTCGCAAGAGCATTTTGGCCGTACGGGGTGCGAAAATCCTTGTAACTGGGCTTTCAACCTATTTCCTTTAATCGAATCACACTGGAGATTGCTGGATCCTGCAGTTGAGCATTTTTTAAATCTGTTAGATCGAAACGTGCGACAGAAGCTGGTTTTAGATATTGATTGGCTTGGAGCCTAACAGTTTCATCAGATATAGATAGAGCAAAGACCTGTTAGGACTTAAAATGCCTTTCTTCGCTGATTCAAGAGATAAGTCTGAACCGAAAATTCATACTTTTAAAAAGATACCATTGAACTCTAGTTTCATCATATAGTATTCCCGTCTACTGTTCAACGCATCTTACTTCTCATGGAGAGAATACGTTCTTCTGACTAAAAGTGTTCTTACAACTGTATATAAAAGATTACTCCAAAAATACTAACCAAAAATACTTTCTGGATATCAGCAAGGTGGCTGTCAAAGTCTTTACTATAAACTATTAGACCGTCCTTATGTCAGACCTAGGTTCTTTGGAACGTTGAAGAGCACAAAAACAAATGAAAAGTATTTAGTGGAAGCGTACTGTCCATCGTCAACTCAAACATTAACTCCTTGTTACTCTTAACAACAAAAAACGATTAAGATTGTCCTTTCTACTGTTTTCGATTAATTGTTTTGAGAACATTAAAGGGTTAAAACCTGCATGAGATAGTGAGTTTTGATATGTGACGCCAACCAAGCTATTGTGAGATCTCTTAGAGCAAGAAACATTCATTTTTGTTATTCCTGCTGTTTATCCTTCTGGATGGTATGGGCTTGTTGATTTATGTTTGTCCGTGTACATGCTACAAATTTGGTGACCGACATCCGTGACCTTTGATCCTGATCTGAAAAGGAACTGTGAGTAGTTTTTTTGAAACTTTCCTTATTACTACGTTTTCTGAAATTTGTGCTTGCTCATACGAGAATAACAGTTGGAATATTGTGTAATGGCTGAAACAAGCGAATTTGAGGAACGTCAGTCCAAATTAATAGGACTAATTGCTTCCGCTACACAAGATAAACTGTGCCAGCTTTGCATTTTATTTAAAATTTCGGAGGCCGATATTGAAAACAAATCTCGATTGACTTTAACTACAATTTTTATAACGGAGCTGGAGAAGCAATTACCTGCTCTAAGCCCTAACGAAATAATACCATTTTTGAACGATTGTATTGTTATCGCGGGAGACGAGCCAACTACCCTGCAAAAGGCCGTACCAACGGAGACAAACAAGAGAGAATTAAGGAATTGGAGGCCAATATTGCAGCGTTGAAAGCACAACAGGAAAAAGAGCTACAGGTTGCTCAAGAAAAGCTTAGGGACGCTCAAAATGAGACGGGGAGGGGGGCCAGCATGGAAGGATTAAACATGGAAAGAACAAGCGTGGAACACCTGGAGTCGATTTGCGGCGTGAATTCAGGATCGTCGGGAACCTAGGACCTCAGGGACAGAAAGAAACTTTATCTTTCATGAGTCTCAATAGGCAAATAGAAGATGGGCTGAAAAAGGGTTATGAAAAAAAAGAAGTGATTGATGCAATCATTAAATACATTTCATCCAGCCTCCCTTTGAAGGACTACATCGAGGCCATGCGAGAGTCAGGTTTGCAAACCATAAACAAAAGACTGCGTGCACATTTCCAAGAGAAGAACGCAAGTGAGCTTTATACAAGTCTAACAAATTCGGTTCAAAGCCCAAATGAGGAACCGTAAAATTTTCTACTGCATGCATTGAATTTGCGAGAGAAAGTGATTTTTGCCAGTAAAGCGGGAAATGCAAAAGTTAAGTATGAGCCTGAACAGTGTCATTCGATGTTTTTGCACGCTGTAGAAACAGGATTGATTAGCAACACACTGAGAACAAGAATGCACACGCATCTTCAACGACCCAATGTAACTGATGCGGAGTGGATAAATGAGCTTAATATAGCAGTAAGTGAAGAATCTGAGTGTAACCTTAAATTGAGACTAGGCCAGAAGGGAAAAATTAAAGTCACCCAAGTCCAATCAAATAATGATGAAAAGTCTGTAGTCAAAGAGCTTGTGGCAGAAATTAAAGCTTTGAAAGGCGAAATGGCTACCCTTAAGGAAGAAGTAAAGAAAAATAAGGAACAATGGGGAGGCCAAGGGAAAAGCCACGAGGGAGTTGTGAGAGGAAGGCGCAGAGGTTGTGAGGAATGTCAAGTGGAAGGTTGTGGAGACTCATGTCGCCATTGCTGGACATGTGGAGATGGGAAGCACATGTCCTATAATTGCAATAAAACCCAGGGAAAGTTCCCTCGGCTGCTATCACGGGACAGACAGTAGCCGACAAAGGAAAGGAAAAGCCCCATCGCTGTAGTTTTTGTGGAGCTGAAAAAGGAGAGAAAATGCTTTTCCTTTGTGGTGCTTGCCAAATAAGTTATTGTGGAGAGAAATGTCAAGCTAGTGCTTGGGGGCAGCACAAACCTATTTGTGACGCTATACAGACCCTCTCACAAGACTGTGGAAAATCTTCTACTGAGTCAAGACTCACTGATGCTGAAAATGGAAACGTTTTCTCAACTTACATAACACCAAAGGAAAAAGCAAAAGTTGCCAAATTAATTGGAAAGAAATGTATTGTTCTTTGTAAGCTCAATGGGGTAGAAATCCCTGTCTTACTGGACACGGGGGCTCAATTATCGATCATCAGCTTGCAAGAGCTGAAACACTGCTTTCCAGAGACAAAATTAAATAAGATTGAAGATCTTCTTGACCCAGGTGCAAAACTTGAATTAACAGCAGCAAACGGGACAGTTTTGCCTTATCTAGGCTGGGTGAACATTAATTGTGAACTGAAGGGAGATAACAAAGGTTCAAGTACCATCAGTCTGCCAATGCTTGTTACAGAATCCATTCTTGATCACCCAATAATAGGCTATAATGTGCTGGAACAGTTAATCTCTACATGTGACACAAACTCAAAGACAGATGAGATAATCTTTGATTTATCAGGCAGTTTACCGCATGTGAGGGGTGGACATTTGCGCTGTTTGGTGGAATCTATTCGATCAGGAAATGATCCTTATTTGTGTCATGTGACGGCGGGTAAAAGAAATGTCATCATCCCTGCAGGATAGACAAAGAAAATTATGTGTCGAATAAATGCAGATTTTGTGGACCGAGGTACACTTTTTATTTTTGAAAGCGGTGTTATGGATTCCTTACCTAAAGGTATTGAAATAGGAGAATCCTTGCTTTATTTGAAAGGTGGCAATTGTGTAAAAATTAATGTGTTGATTTGAAACACAAGTCAACATGATGCTGTTCTTAAGAATAGGACTGTCATTGGCACACTACATTTAGTTCAATCTGTAACGCCTGCTGATGTCCAGTGGAAAGTACTAGAAAAGGATCCAGGAAAAGGACACATAAGTGATCAGATCGCCGGCAGTGAGAGTGCTGTCCAGTCAACTACCTATCAAGAAGGACTAGTTCCGAATGTTGCATTAAACGACAATCTGACAGACAGGCAAAGACAGATTATTAACCAAATGCTGATTATTGAACGTCACCCCATTCCACGAATCCAAGATACACTAGATAGTTTTGCTGGACAGAAATGGTTCTCAACTTTAGATCAGGGTAAAGCCTATCATCAAGGCTTTATTCACCCAGATAGTCGAAATCTAACAGCTTTTGTGACTCCATGGGGCTTGTTCGAATGGATCAGAATACCTTTTGGGTTGAAAAATGCTCCTAGTGAATTTCAGAGGTATATGGAAACGATTCTTCATGATTACCGTAATGAGTTTTGTATACCATATCTGGACGATGTGATTGTTTACTCGAGAATATTTGATGAACATGTAGAGCATGTGAGACAAGTCCTTCAAAGGTCGCAAGAGCATGGAGTAAAGCTCAAAGCACAAAAATGCCATTTTTTCCAACAAGAAGTTAACTACCTTGGACACATCGTGTCGGCAGAAGGATATCGTCCTGACCCAAAGCATACTGATGCCATTAGAATGCTTAAAGAATGGACACCAAAAACAGTTGGTGAGGTTGACATCTTATGGGTCTCTTAGGATATTACCGTAGGTACATTGAAAATTTTTCGAGGACAGCAAAACCAATCTATGATCTGTTGAAAGAAAATAAATCAGAATCAGTCTCTAAAAAGCATAAATCTGCCCGACCTAGAGAGTCCAAATCAGTTCCATCAAGTCAGCCCATCGAGTGGACAGAGTCGCATAAGGACTCACTCAATAAGCTTATTAATGCATTAGTAAGTCCACCTGTATTGGCATATCCAGAATTTGACAAGCCATTTGTACTGCATACAGATGCATCACAAGAAGGTTTAGGAGCTATAAGAATTATGGTAATTGCATGCCTACCAAGGAAAAAGAGAAATCCATAAAAGCTCACATGAACGAGCATTTGTACTGTAACAGTGTACTGTTAATGTATGAATTATAGTAATTGCATGCCAATTGCAAGAAAATCCATGCAAGCTACCAAGACTTTTTTATGCATCTATTTGAAAAAAGAGTTAAGTCTTCTTGGCTTCTCCACAAATTTCTGAACTATTCTGTCATGAAGAATATTTTTATCTTCAACCTCTTTTATGACATCTTTGTGCTGTGATATTCTACACAAGCACCCAAGACGTTCTTGTCCCATTTTATTGCGTAGATATGTTTTCACTCTCTTTAGAGAGGAAAATGATCTCTCTACAGTTGCACTGGAGATGGAAATTACAGAATTAAGCTTCAATAACTTAACAGCTTCTAGTATACTAGTCTCTAGACCACATTTATAAATATATTGCAATATTTCCAGAGGGCTGTCTTTGTGAAAATCAGGGTCATTGTAAATAAAGAGAAGCTGATTTTCAAGTGATTGAATATGGAAAAGGGGACCATATTTACACTTCAAGGATTGGAGCATATCTGGTGGCACTCCTTTTATCCATTGTTTGAAAATGCAAGTATTCACCAGATCCAAGAAAGCAAAGTTCTTGCAGTCTGCAAACCTGTCAGATAGCATAGACATAATGCTATCAACAACTTGAAAATTTAGACTTTTGTAGTTATGTCTCTTATCTGCATTGGAAGATGGTTCCCCAACTAAAGAGTCTGTTGATTGGAAGAACTGATGATATGCACTGTCAGTGCGTAAATCAGACAGAAAGTTACCAAAGCCGATATTTTCTGACAACCATAACTGAAATCTGTATTTCGATTTTGAAGAACAATGTACAGAACTGATGACTGTTCCAAAATCTTATTAAAACATGAACTAGAAACCAAAACAAAAAGCTGTTCATGAAATGGTATAAGCCACTAGCTTGTGATATGTGATATGGATGCATCATCCCAGCCTTGTGGGTTTTCAGTAGTCCTCTCCAGTAAGTCTAAAAGGGTTTTGTACTTATCATAAAGAACACTGATGGTACGTGAACGATAGTACCACCTAGTTTCTCCAGGCTTAGGTATATCAATTCCATTTGAATGCAACAAATCCTTCCTTCTAGCACTGTTGCTAGCAAATGTGCTAAAAGCAGCCACATTTGCAAAGAAAACTCTAACCAAAGGGATAGAAGAGGCAGACTGACATAGAACTAAATTTAAGCAGTGAGCTGCACAATGAAATAAGTAAACAGAGGGGTAATCTCCCCTAACAAGGGTTTGGAAACCAGAAATGTGCCCAGACATTACAGAAGCCCCATCATAGGTCTGCATGATCAATTTATTAAGAATAGAATCCCCATAATGACTAAAAACATCTTTGACAATTGAACTAATGGCAGGAGCAGTTCTATCTGAACTCACATTATAAAATTTCAAAAATCTCTCAACAACATCATCCTTTTTATCAAGCCTAATAATAACACTAAGCTGCTCCTTAGTTGACACGTCTGTGGTCTCGTCAACTTGCACACTCAGAAAAGTGCACTGTTGTACTTCGTCATCAATCTGATCTTGAATGACAGAGTCTATGCATTCAATCAGATCATTCTGCGTGTCACCTGAAACACCAGTAAAAACTCCAGTATTGCCCCTTTCTGATTCGTCAACCTTACCATGCAAACGACGTTCAAAAACAGTATCAAATTTTGCAAAACTGTCCAAAAGTTCCCTATAGTTTCCCCGGTTTAGGCTATTGCTAGATTCATCATGACCTCTAAAAGGCAATTCTTGCCTGGATAAATACAAAACAGCTTCAGATAGAGTTCTCAGCATACCTCTGTTTTGCCTCACCTCATCATTATGCCGTTCTATCTCTTCTCTCCTCGCCCTGGAAAACATAACATCAACCCTCTCAGAGACGTCAAATGTTTTCCACATCTTGTAGGCCTCTAAGTGTGACTTTGATTTCTCGTGCTTTCCTAAGGTTCGTGTAACCTCTGTCCGTCTACGACTGTGATACCCCAGGTTTGAAGAGCAGACATGGCCAGCAGAAAAGACCATTTCTAATAATACTTCCACAAAGCCAATCTTTCTTAGAGTACCATTCCAGTTGAAATGATCTATCCCCTGTCTTTATTTTCAAATTTGGCATTGTTCTTGGCTCTTGTGCTGTTAGCTTTTGGTCTGCGATGCTTCTAGACCCAAAGGCCTCTGCAAAAGCTGAACTACGACATCTACAAAAGGCTGAGCGTGAATCTGAGCCATTTCTATGAGCTTTTCTTTGGTCTTGTGCAGTAAGGTAAATTTCTCCTTGCCTTCACGAATAGCTACTGAGTGGAAAAGCAATAAGAAACTGTGGTGCACTATGCATGTGCGATAGATACTTCGTGCTGTCAGAAACCAGCACGACCATGTATTGTTTTGTCTGGCACATGACTGCATATTAACCAATATATTCACAGAAATTTACAATGGTTTATTGTTCCACTTCGTGCTATTTCCTGTTCAGCACGACCTTGCACATGCGCATTGCACTCAACATAGTCTCGGCACAGGGTGTCAAAAGCTTAGGACACGATAATCATGCAGGGATAGTAATGCCATTTAGAGTTTGCATCCTATTGAAAAAATGGTCTAAACACTTTTTGTTACTTATTTTCACTGAAGAAAAATAATGATTGCAATTCATGGTCGTGCTTGGCACGACAAGCACGACCTTTATCTTCGCCACTGATCATAGGTAGACTAACACTGGAATGACCCAAAATTCAAAACTTGGTACATATTTCATTAACATACTTGTGTTATTAGCTAAAAGTACTTTTTTACTTTACCAATTGTATACAGAATGTCTATGTTGTGTGTTGTTCATATGCTGATAATGGATTGTTGTTGTAAAATGCAAAAACAATATTCAAGAATACTTTTTTCAATTGCATTTCTTACCATTGCTTTCTTCATCCTGTCCAAACTCCTGAGACGACTTGCAATACTCATTCTATAGTAGTGGTCCTCATCCAATTCTGTTGCTTCAAACTTGTGGGATCTTTTTTCTGCTGAGCGCATCAAAGAGTTGTTCAAATTTTGCATAGCATAAGATACCTCCTCGTTGGTTCTCTCTAATTGCTTTCTTCTGCTTTCTGTCTTCACCCAAGCCCTTTTCCTTGGTGTAGCTGTTGCTACTGTTGGTTTTCCTGTTGATACAGATTGTTTACTTTCTGTGGTACTCTCAGCTTCATTGTCTGAAGTTGTATATGACGTTTGCAAACCAGTATTTATACTCTGTCCCTGGGACACCTGCTCCTCATATTCAGTCCAATCTGTAGTGTTTTCATGGCCATCCTCATCATAAATTTCCACCGAAAAAGAATCAACGCTTTGATTTTGATGTGAGTGCCGGCTAGGTTGGTTGCTCGGATATTTCCCTTTCAAATTGGTGTGCTTGTTCTGCTAATTATGAATGCTTTCAACCATTGAAGGTGTCCAAACTTTCCAGTATGAGGAATATCATCACATCTGCAACCTGATGCGCCTTTCTTCGCACGCAAATACTTGCTATACAGGGTCCTAATGCTCTCATAACGCCGTTTGACAATGTCAACTGGCTCGTCCAGCAGTGGCGAAGCTAGGATGAAAAAGTTAGTCCTGCCTTTTTGGAATGAAAGGAAAACACATAAGAAGGGATCTCAAAAATTTTCTTAACCCTGCTGTTTTGAAACACTCTATGGAAAGTACCCATTTTCAGATACTTAAAGTTGACATATATCTCCTACAAGTATAATGTAAATTGCATGATTTCACTTTTACATTGAAGATAGATTTTAACACCATTTTTATTGACTTAAGTCCCCTTCTAAATCACAGATTGGTGTTTTCAGAACTGCTGTAAAACATATACTACATAGAATTAAATCATATATTTCACTGTTAAAAAAACATTTGGAGATAAAAATTGGATCCTATAAATATCAAATTGTAATTGCCAGGCAAATTAGTCCTCAATGGAAACTCCAATTGAGTTAAGCCATCAGCTGATGCTTTATATTCCAACAAGTGTTTGCAAAAAGTATCTTCAGTATGCTAAAATATGATTTAACTCTTACTTGCCATTCTAAAGCCTTGAGATTCATAACATCTTTGCAGGCTTTTATTGTAAGGCAGAACAGTGAGACTCAGTAGCTTCTCTTAAAACCAATATTCAGAAGCAAAGTATGATTATCATAAACAATGAGGACAATTCAAAATTTTCTTAACTCTGCTGTTTTGAAACACTCTATGGAAAGTACCCATTTTCAGATACTTAAAGTTGACATATATCTCCTACAAGTATAATGTAAATTGCATGATTTCACTTTTACATTGAAGATAGATTTTAACTCCATTTTTATTGACTTAAGTCCCCTTCTAAATCACAGATTGGTGTTTTCAGAGCTGCTGTAAAACATATACTACATAGAATTAAATCATATATTTCACTGTTAAAAAAATATTTGGAGATAAAAATTGGATCTTATAAATATCAAATTGTAATTGCCAGGCAAATTAGTCCTCAATGGAAACTCCAATTGAGTTAAGCTATCAGCTAATGCTTTCTATTCCAACAAGTGTTTGCAAAAAGTACCTTCAGTATGCTGAAATATGATTTAACTCTTCCTGGCCATTCTAAAGCCTTGAGGTTCATAACATCTTTGCAGGCTTTTATTGTAAGGCAGAACAGTGAGACTCAGTAGCTTCTCTTACAACCAATATTCAGAAGCAAAATATGATTATGATAAACAATGAGGACAATTCTATTCTGCAAATGTATTTCATAAACCAAAAACCAAGAAAAGTGGAATCTATCAGAACTAACATCAAAAAGTTTCAGAAACCTCTCAACTATTTCTCCTTCCCTATCCCAACGAATGATGATACTGAGCTGCTCCTTAGTAGAAACATCGGTTGTTTCATCTACCTGAATGCTCAAGAATCTACAATTTTCAATTTCCTTGTCAACCTGATCTTGGATGACAGAATCTATGCATTCAATGACATCATTTTGAATCTCTGAATAAACGCCAGTGAAAACACCAGAATGTATCATTTCACCTTCTGTCAACTCCCTATGGAGATGACGTT
>OLMO02000009.1:1967174-2001833 GCA_900291935.2 Cassiopea xamachana | reverse complement strand
CCTTTCAAAGAAGGTAGGAGCTGACATCACAAAAGCTTCTAAGGCAATGACGTATTAAGCCCTTCAGCCAATCAAAATGTTCAATTTCAGCGCAGCTCCATGACATCGCAGCTGTAATACCGTCCTAGCTCCTACCAGTAAAATTTGGTAGGAGAACGGTTGTTTTTTTACATTGTGAGGTAGTACAGGCACAAAGACGTGCTGAAACACTCTTTTGTTTGAGCCTCTACCAGCTCCTACCATCTCAGATGGTAGGAGTTGGGTTCAAAACAAAGATATTCTTTGGTAACCAATTAAAAATGATTTCATAAAGGGTAAAACAAAGGCTGTTAAATGAGTTCGCTATGAAATAACGAGCTAACGGATTGGGAAATGTTACCTTCGCTTGAAAATTATATTTTATACACTTTTCAAAAAATTTGATTTTATTGAAATATTTTAGTCCTACTGGGTAGGAGAGGCAGGACCTCTAACTTCGCCACTGTCGTCCAGCCGCTGGGCTACTTCCCTCCAGCAATTTGACTGTTTCCTTTTATCTTTAAAATCTTTATAACTTCTGTCATAATTCGTTAGGTACTCCCTGATAATACCCATGAAAGCTTTGTCACTGTAACTCGCAGCTACTCCTCTGCACCATCACAGACTGCTAAATCCAAATGTAAACCGGCGATACTCTAACTATTGCAGACAGTCTGCGATAGTCGCAGATGCTGCTAGAAAGTCAAAATGGTTTGAAATTGTCAGACTATCGCAAACAGTCTGTGACAAAACGCATTGTTTAAAAACCAAGATGCCCGACGAAGCTGCGAGGGACAGTGACGCAGCTTTCATGGGTATTATCACTATGCATTTTCCTAATGAGTGTTGCAAGTCATTGAGGTGGAAACAGTCATTTATTCCATGACCAAAAGAGCTAGCCACAACACGAATGTTTGTAGGTGTAACAATAAAGCTACATGACACACTGAAAAGAACTTGCATCATAACAAACATCACAGAAACTATCCCTGCTGGGGTCAACACAAGGTGTAATACTACAGAATGGATGAGTTCAAGAACGATTTCAGGAGTGACACAAGGATCAGTTCTTGGACGCGTACGGTTTTGTTGATATCAATGATCCCCCACAGACTGTTCAGGGTTTTACAAAGCCCACGCAATCTGATACATCACAATAAGGCTGAATGGTGCTAGAAACCAATAAGTGAGAAGCGGGATAATATGAGCTGGAAAGAAAATCCGAGTAAACGCAAAGGATATTTTTCAGGATTGCTGAAAAATGCAAAGACTGCAACAAATCGTAATGGAGCATTAGAAATGAAGTTTGTGATAGTACGCTTGGAGAAAAGTGCCTCCAGTAAGCACTCCAATTGTTGGGCACACCCCCTGAAAAGCAATCATAGCAGTGTGAAGGGGCCACTGTGGATAAATAATGAAAATGAAGTAAATAAATGGTGAGACAATTATAAGTCCGGCATTTACCTTAGAATACCTAATTTATATTCCTTCCTGTCGGTACATAAAGTAGAAAAAATCCTTGGTTAAAATTAAAAAGAGAAATTGAGTCATACCAAGTCACGACAAGGCCCTTGAGTTATACAAGAAACTTTTAAAGGAATTTTCACTGGAAAGGAATTGGCTAAAATCGCTACCGCAAACGGGGGCTATGATGTTGGGCTGTTGTACTTTTGAATACAAATAAAATAACGGTATTCAGGTGAGTCTAAACAGAGCTTGATTGAAAGTAATTCGAAAAGAAAATTGGGAGATAGTTTGGCAGGTATTTTAGGCAGCTACGAATAGCAGTATGCGGAGACAACTAGAACTGCTTTTCAAATTGAGCCTTAATACAAGGACATTTGCCAGTAGGGAATCGTGGGTGAATTAGTGGGGAACATTATCGTTAAGCTGGGGGTCTTTGCGCAGAGCTCATGAGAAAAAGAACAATACTGCATAGAATTTAATGAATGATATTAACAAATATCCAAGTAACTATAAACATCCAATTTCCGCACATTTCGCGATAAATTTTAATAAATACCTACTACGATGCCGACTTGGGGGTGGGGCACAACAGAGGATATCTGGGGTGTGAAACCCTTGAAAGATAATCAATCAGCCCATTTTAGACAAAGTTTGTCACGTGGAAACTTTTGGAAGTGATTGCAAAGCATATTGTGCAACAGCAAAGAGAATTTTGAATGACCGAAAAGTTGGCGTAATTTATGACCTTCCAGCCACTTTTTCACTGTGCATACTTTCATGCAGTGGCAGTTATTCTGGGGTCAAGGGGGATAGGTGCTCCCAGGCGCCCTTGAGTCGGCAACCACTCGGCAAATTTAGTTGACCAAAGGTAAATACTCCATTACCTCAAATAATTAGAAAAATTCAGCACCGATGGCCCTCTGAATTCTCTTGAAAAACCGCCACTGAAGTCAAGTTATGAATTTCTACCTGAAAGGGGTGAGAGTCTAATGAAAAATATCTATACTTAGCTATATTAATTATACATCTATTTATCAATACTAATCATACATACACTTGTTCATGCCTACCATAATGCAAAATGCACCCGATGCTACTAAAAGTACACCCGATGGTACAACAAAAAGTGCAATCACTTTTTGTTAGCAAAATTATGAGAAATAATATCATAGACCGTAGAAAAAAGTTCTATTAAGCCCCACTCTATAACAAGGCCCTCTCTCTATTAAGCTCCCCCCCTCTCTCGTTAAGGTATATGATTGAATTGACCCTTAGGGCATGGAAAATACTGCCAGATGAGATCACACGTGCAAGATAATGCCAATGTACAGAATTGCTTGTGTGTCTTACATACCTACAGAATACTGATCCTTTCGAAAGAATCAAAGAAGAAGTTTGCTAGGAAGATATTCCAGGATTATCAACTTACCCTGATGATTGGTATGAAGATGCCGACATTATAACTGACTAATGTGAATAAACGTTGAAATTGCTAGCAACGATATTTCAATGGAAGCAATGCAGAGGGAATGTAATAAGACCATTTGTATATAATATTGTTCTTGAGGTAGTAACAAGCCTCCCTCTCCAATAAGCCCTCCTCTCTATTAATTCTCCCCTCTAAGACTCCAAAAAAATAAGCCCCCTTGGGACTCAACAGAGCCTTTACGGTATGACCACCAAAGATGGCAGCGCTAGTTACATAAGGATTGTGGGATAATACCCCAAAACAAAATTGGTAGAAAAATATGGGTTAAGAAGGAAGCAAATCCCCCCAAAAGCAGCTATATAACTACAAAATCATCCCTTGGAGCACTTGTTAATCTCAAGGTAGAGGCTCTAGATTGTCAGATATTTAAACATGGAGAGAGTAAGCCATTTCCAAATGAGTAGAGATAATTTTGCCCATTGTTACTATGGAGCAGGTAGAAGTTCTCTAGAAATGAGTTTATCTCCTTTCTTTTTATCCAGCCATTGTGAACATGGAAAGTGAGTCGTTGTATTGTCTGTTAAATTAGTGACAACAACTTTATCCAGAAACCACCCGGCCCCAAAACCTTTATTATCATGCTCTATTTGCAACTTCGTGAGAGAGCCTAAGTCAAGTGCTTCGATTTTGAATTCATCGACTTGGTTTCTTTCGAATAAATCTTTAAATTTCTTCGATAATGGCCTCTTTCCAGTGTCACCATGCTCACCAAATAGGTTTATAAAGACGTTTGCATCTGTGCCAGCACCAGAAACATCCCCTGTGTAGACTTTTACTTCATATTGCACGGGTTTCAGCTCTGAAAATGAAAACAGGATCATTCAACACCCTTGTATTCATTGAATGTGCTACAATACATCTCTTCTTGCTTTCATGTCACTCGTCTTTCTCCTATCCCTCTCTTCTCTCCTTTCCAATCCTTCTCTCTTATCTCTCAAACTGTCATTTTTTCCTCTTCCTCCCACTTCTTCTTCTCTGCTCTCGTTTCTTTTTTCTCTTGTCCCCTTCACCTCTCGCTTGCTCATGACACAATAAACAATAAATAGATAGTCGAAAAAGTTAACAGTTTAATGAATGAATGAATCAATCAATCAATGGATGAATTGATAAATGAATAAATGAATGAATGAATGAATAGATGAATGAATGAATATGTAAAACTGATAAGCAAATGATTATAGAAATGGAAAATTGAATGCACAATAAGCTCCATGAGGGATAAGAGAATGGGGCGAGACAGATAAAATAGTAAAAAGTATGAAAAAAGTCTAGTAATTCACCTAAACTTTTGCGCAATTTCGATTTTTCTGTTGAAGTACACTGAAGCTTCAAAGCTCCCTCCTTCCCCTGTGATGGCTCTATCCATTGCTTGCATGCAAATACGTATCTGAAAAAATATATATCCAGGGTGAATTATCGCTGATTTGTTAAAATACTTGGTGATCTGTTGGACTCCGAAATTTTGTCTCATGCAAAGTTGTAAAAAATGAAATGGCCACATGAATTCTTTCAAGCAGGGGGATATGTACCATACTGAATTTTGGAATTGTGTCCCTCTTCTCCATAATATTTGCCTCTCTATGAATGGCTTAGGAATAGTTATTGCCTGGTCTTGAAAAAATGTTTTCCCCAATGACCGCTATCCTAGATAAATATCTATACAGATCTTTCTAACAAACGTATCTTGAACTGGCGAAAGATCTATACAGATCTTTCTATCAAGCGTATAGTGAACTGAAGAGAGATCTATACAGATTTTTCTAACAAACGTATAATAAGCTGAGGAAAGGTCTATATAGATCTTTCTAACAAACGTATAATAAACTGAGGACAGGTCTATATAGATCTTTCTAACAAATGTATAATGAACTGATGCCTGTAGAATAACAAAGTGGCTCTCACTGTTTAGCTGTTGCTTGAAGATGTCAAAAACCCAAGCAAACAGTCTTCCTATCATTTCAAAGACTCTACAAAGCATGTAATAAAAAGCAATCTACAATGCATATATTGAATAAGATCCTACACAACCATGACAAAGAAGTAGCATCCACTCAATTTACATACTTGTCCTCTGTTTCTAAATCCTTAACAATAACTTCATGTAAATGCCATCTTTCATCATCAGTGCTCTTCTTCAGAGTAGCCCCCTTTCTAAATCTGTGGCCTACTATAAGTGTCTTTAGTGCACCCAGGGGTCTGGTCACAACTTTCATTGTGTTTGTCTCGCCTCTACTAAACAGCTTTTGCTTCGGTTTGTTCTCAAGTAGAATCTCTTTCGACCGATTTCCAGCCTCGTCAATGAAAACCAACCATGAATTATGGTTCGTGCCTGCTTGCAGTTTGTCTGATGTGACCATAGTAACCTCATAAACTGTAAAACAAACATGAAGGCAATTAATAAGAGAAAGAAAATGTAGAAAATAGATTATTTTTAGGGAAAATTAATTCAGACTTGAAAACAGCATGGATATAAGAAAAAATAATTCTATGAAAAAACCAGTAGAATCAACCATCGAAAATATTTCAAATTTTTTCAATCATGAAAATAAATGTGTTTAGTTAAGATCATAAATATGCATCATATATGCCTGGGGGCATTCCTATAGTACGAACGCACGGATGGGGTAAATGGGTTTGAAAAAGAGGGCATATCTAAATAAAAGGGTGGCTTTAATGAAATGATATGATAAGATAGGATCACTTCAGATCTATTCCAAGACTTTAATCTTCAACACAAAATACATATGGCAAAAATATTATTAAAGTTATTATGTATTTTAATATTATTATATTAATGATATTAAAAGCTATCACAAAGTTGATAAAAAAATGCTCCAATTAGCATTGAATCTCCCTAGAATCTAGTATTTCTCTGACACGAAAAGCAGAAGCGTTGTGGCACCTGTAGAGCACGGGGGGTCAAGGCCAAGTTTAAAGATTTTCCGATAAATTGCGAAACTATTATCTTTACCAACAGCAAAAGTTCGAAAATATTCCAGCAAAAATTAAAATTTCCGAAAATCCAACGATTTCAAAACATTAGGGCCATGCCCCTGCCCTCCGGCCAAGATGTCCCTGTCGAAATGCAACTTTCAGCTTAAATAAAAAAATGCTAGTGTACACTACGCTGAAAATGATCTAGCATCAAAGCCTACTCTGGCTCCTAGACAATCCTGATCTCCAAAGGATTCGTGCTTTATCTTTGAATCAAGCCCTTTAAATATGTTTTAAGTTGTTTTTCTGAAACCATTAAAAGTCAGGAATTTACGAATTGCAGCAGGTGTATCAATACTTAACCACTTGCTTTACGACATCTGGCAACATGCACTCTCAAACGACAATATAGATTATGCCATATCATGAAAAATAGAAATAACGAGCATAAAAAAGGAAAGAAATAAGGAAATTAAATGTATGACCAAGAATCAATCGTTGTAAATCTACCTGCGTGAACTCTAGATGGGGAGTCCCCGCCATGGTCCCTGTTGGAGCATGGTAATTCCCTTACGATACTTCCATCATCTTCGTCCTTCGCAAGCCACCGATTACACTGAAATTCGTATGTTTTCTTCTCATTCGCATCTTCGACATCGACTTGCTTCAAGAACCAACCAGATTGAAGAAATTTATTGTCATGCCAAATTCGAACTTTTAAAAGTTGTCCTTTGGAAAATACCAGCAAGAGATCAATAATATGCTGGATTGCAAAGTGTCAAATTTTTATCAACATCAACGTAGAAAAAAATCAGTAGAGTAATTACATTGGATCGTTCGATTAATCAGTCAATCACTACAGAAAACTCTGAAGAAATTAAACAGCCTAGTAATCAATGAACTGGAAAATCAGCCTTCAAAACATGAATTTTATAGCTTGTAGGGATCGGGGAAAAATTTGGAATGATGAGTCTATCTACTAATTGGTTGAAAAGAACAAAAACCTTGGGGACCATTCACATACAAAGGGGGAATGGGGTTGGCAAAAAGCGTATTTTCGCAGTGCACCCTTGCTGCAAGGAAAAGGGGGTCGAATTGCTAGAAAATATTTGTGTTTGTATTAAACGGAATGGGTCTATAAAACACATGCTGAATTCTGCACACTAGCTCATTGCTTACATGTACAGCTCAAGTGACGCTTTTCCCAGGAGTCTCCAGGCTTCAGAAAGCCAACAGCCCAATGAAAACAGTAGAATTATTTGCATAAGATAATGAAGCAAACTCATTCACTCACCCAGTGAAAGCATTTTGAATGTGAACACATCGGTTTGGCCTCGCTCAAATTTGTCGCGATGAGTCTCAGAATTTTTCAGTGAAAGTTCACCAGAATCACCTTTATCACCAAAAAGTATCAAGAATACATTCGCGTCGGTTCCAGCACTTCTTCTATCACCAGTATGCACAGAAACTTTGTATGTTGTTTCTAAAATATGATGAGTGTCTGTTATTCAATACTCTCTTCCTTTCTTAGCAAAATTTTCAGGATCTTCTATCGATGTACAGGTAACTTATGAGCAAAGTCAATAATACAGGAGAAAAATCCTTACAAAAATAACATGGGAGCGATTATTGGCAAGGCTTAAAGTATTTAGTAAAAGAATGAGAACTTAATGAATTGAAAACAAAAGAAACTTGATCATAATACCAGCGATGATTTTCTTTCCTTCCACTTCAGCCGGAATTTCTCTCACCAACAAACCATCTTCATGAGATTTGGAAAACCATTGATTACATTTAAAGACAGCGACTTTGTCCGTCAGTAGATTTCTCATCAATAACTGTAAGAAAGTAAACTTAGAAACTGAGCTCATTTAAACCAACTTATGTATTGAAGTGAAAAATGTACACATTTATGTGTAAATGCATATGTAAAGCAAAGCAAAAAAGTGCTATACCTTTTCAAGAAACCATGCAGGACGACTTCCTTTTCCATCATGACCAAGTCGAATTTTCGTTGGGCTTCCTATATCTTCAATTTCTACCTTAACTATGTCGATAGATGCTCTTTCAAACCTACAAAACATTAAGAACAGTACTAGCAACAAAAGGAAAAATTGTGGCGTAGGCTTAAAATTCTCTTTCTCATCCTTTGAAGACTACATATCATCATAAACATCACGATAAAAATTGTCGTCTAAAGAATCAAAGGCCGCCAAAAAACGGAAGCACTACTACAAGACTTGAAAGGCTACAAGAGTGAACTAAATAAATATGCAGTGAGGGAATCCGTGACTTACACGCCCAATAGATATAAAATTTTAGGAAAGGGGACAAAACACTCTATGGTCTAAATTTTCAGAAAATGTTGCCAAAATTACAACAAATATTGTGGAAAGAATCCATAGTATGCAGTTTATTTGAGAAGTTTTTTGCAACTTCAGAAATGATTAGTAGTTAGGTACTGGAGATAGCTCATAAATTAGCATAAATTAGCAGGAAATAGAGAAACGTATTATAGGTTTGACTCTTGATATACCTGTCTTCTCCTTTGTCAAGTTTAATCTCTGAAGAAGTTCCTTCTGTCCCGTAAAATGTGATAAAAATCTGACTATCTGTGCCAGCAAGTGATACATCACCAGTGTATACAGTAATCTCATGGGGAATCTCTATGGAAGAAACAAAAAATGGAAATGTAAGCAAAAACCAAAAAAATGGAAATGAAAACTGAGAACGTTTATGAAACTGCCAGAGTTCAGAGAACAGTTAAAAGTAATGTTAATTTAGATGCATATGACTCTTTGTTTATGATGTTGTCTATGATATAAGGTACAAACGTAAAGAGAGCTTAATAGATCCGATTTGTCGCATTTAAAAATCCTTACTTGGTTTGTAGGTGACGGTTTGGTCATCTCCAACTGAAAATATCCTTGAAACTCTGCCATCCACTTTATCTTTTCCAAGCCAGGATTTGCAATCAAACAAGTATTTTTTTCCGGTTGTTGGGACATCAACAACAACTTCCTCAAGGTACCACGAATCTTGCGGACGGTAGCCATCATGTCCGATCTTTAAATGAAATTTTCATAGTTAAGTCAACAAGCAACATCTAAAAGTGGGCTGGATGGATGCTCTATAAATGCTAAACTATCGTCGACTCAATCTACTCTAATGTAGTCATAGATGACAACTTAGGAATGCTGGATTAGGCATGCTAGGCCAAACTTAACAGTAAACTATCCTCAAACCAAAATAAGTAAAATTTACTCTGAACTATTGGACAAGCAAGGCAACTAATAGCAAATTATAACTACCATGAACAAAGGGATCTCTTTGTATGTCAGAAACTGAAGGAAGGGTTCTATGTCCATATACTAAGCAAAAAATTTAAAACTAATGCTTTTCTGCTCACGAAATGCTTAGTATACCAAAATGTGTATCGATGCAATTAAGCAAGGTGTACATCATTTAACACTTGCCTCAACTTTCTTTATCTCACCACAATCCGGAGCTTCTACTGAGAATGTTTCAACCGACTTAGGAGCAAATTTTTCTTTGCCAACTAACTGCAAAGGAATCTTTTCAGAAACGGCTTCAGTTCCAATGAAAACGATGAAAACATTCGATGTTGTTCCTGCATCCTCGTTGCTTCCAGTCACAACACGAACTGTATATGGGATGGCTATGAATATGCAATGAAATAATTATCAAAACAATGTATGTATGTGTATATATATATATGTATATATATATGAATATATATAATTTATATGTATATATGTATGTATATATATATACATATATATATATATATATATATGGATATATATATATATATATATATATATATATATATATATATATATATGTGTGTGTGTGTGTGTGTGTGTGTGTGTGTGTGTATTTATATGTATATATGTGTGTATATACAACGATCCTTTAATACTGAAATGATATTACCATATGAATTAAATTATCACACGAATATATCATACCAACAGCTAAAATAACACTATTATATTGCTGACCAATAAATGCTGTGCTATTTCATTAAAATTGCATTAATTCTACAGTGTTTACTTTGTACTATACCAATTATACGTTAATTCACGTCTACTCCGCTGGTCCTACTCTATTTGATTTCTCATATTTCGGAAGTAATGAACTTCCAATCAGGGGCGGATCCAGGACGCCGCACACGTAGAACGTGCGGCAGTCAAACCAGTTTTGAAGTGACGCTATTATTGATTATGTTTTAACTGTTAGAATGAAAAATTACTCGAAACAATATAGTGTTACAAAAATTAACAAAAAGTATTTGACCACACCCTTATGTGCCACACTCTTGTGGGACACTCACAATTTTTGCTGGATCTGTCCCTGCATCCATTGAATATATCACATGCTCATTTACTATAAAGATTCTTGAAAATTTGATAGGAAATGAGTGACAAATTAAACAGAAACGAACTATAGCGAATAATTTCAGCGCAAATCAGCTGCGTAGTTGTTTATCAAACAAAGACAATATCTAAAACAATAGACATTTGAAGTAAAGAAGAAGGAATCAATTATTGTCATATTTCTCAAGGCACCGCAACTTACTCTCCAATAGACTATCCGATGATAAAGACTTGGCTGAACTTCTTCTCCGCTTTTTAAGACTTGACTCAAATTCATCTTTGAAGATTTTATCAGCAACTGAGCTTCGTCGGCTCTTGTCAGAAATCGAACCTTGTCTAGAAAATGAAGGACTACGGCTGCCTCTCAGAGGAGACGCTAAACCCGACGTTGACAGATTTTCTCCACTAAGACTGAATGAGCTACCTCGAAATGATGTAGTAGTTGACGCAAGCGAGATCCGATCACCCTACAACAGGGGGTACAGAGAAAAGTTGGAAAAAATTGCTGTAAATTTCCTTTAGAAAATCTGCATGGATAGATGGATAGATGGATGGATGGATCTGATTGAGTGGGTGGATGAATGGATCTGGTTGGGTGGGTAGATGGATGGGTGGGTGCATTAATAAATAAATAAATCAGTGATTGACTGAATGAATGAATGAATTAGTGATGAACAAAAGAATGAGTAAATAAATGAATGAGTGCATAGGCAAATGAATGAATAAGTGAATGGGTAAATGAATGAATAAGTGAACAAATGAATGAATGAATAAATAAGTGAAACAGTGAATGAATATACGACTGAATGAGTGAATGAATATGTTAATAAATGAATGAATATTTGAGTAATTTATGCCAATGAGATAATATCAACAATCATTCTTTTACCTCATAAGATTTCTCGTAAAGCATTCGTTTAATCTTCTTATCATCTTTACTCTTTGACAGCCATCTTTCACACAAAAACACGAATTGCCTTCCATTATCGCTCTTGTCAAACACCTCAACACGGTCAAGGAACCATGAAGGATTCAGCAAAGCATTGTCATGACGAATAAGAACTTTAGAGATGTAACCGAGGTCGACAGCCTCCAACACAAAAACATCCTCCTAGGACATAAAAAGGTAACTATTAACGCAAGGTCAAAATCTCCCTTCAAGAATCAACTGATTTCTCTGAAGCTGCTGAAATCTTTTCCATATTCAGTAAATGAAATTTGTATATAGAATTCGATATGAACAAAAACGATTCACGCTTCGGCACCAGATCTAAACTCGAGTATGACACACAAGTGCGTGCAGGCTTCAGAACAGGGGTGATTTCTAAAAATTTTAACAAGGGGGCTCTAGATGCAATGTCAGAAAGTGGGTGTAGCCCATTTACAGCCACGTCCATATTTTTGAAAATGGAGACATGATAATTTAGTCTAATTGTGATATAATATAGTCAGCATCTACAAAAATCTCAATAGCCATATAGTAGTGAGGAAGTTCATCATAGCAATACCATACAAACCATTGGAAGCAAGGTCAATGCGCTGTGAAAAGAAAGATTGATAAAAAAATTTGGGGGGCTGAGCCCCCCAAAATGAACAACAATTTTAACAAGGGGGCTCGGCCCCCTGAGTCCCTCTAGAAATCACCCCTGCTTCAGAAAAATTTTCATGGCCTCCAGCTCTACGATTTAATATGCAAAAAAGTTCCTAAAGATCAATATCTAATTTTCATCTCTAAGAAAAACCCTTTGAAATGAAACAACAATCCTTGGCTACAAAAGAAAATTGATGTTTTCCAAAGCATTTCTGTAAAAGCCATCCGCACACTTACGTTGTTCTCATCTCTCAAAAACATGACTACAGAGTCCCACAGCTCTTAAAAAGGGCTCCAACAGCAGGTGCTATACTATGTTTTGTAATAGGGGTAGAAATAGACAGACACAATGCCACTGAGACACACCAGACTATGAAAACTAGAAATTCCTTCAAGCAAGCCGCATATAGATCCTACTTTGATGTTGCGCAAGCACTCAAAGAAAAAGAAGCAAATTCATTTTGAGCAATCAAGAATCCTGATTTGATAACGTACCTGCCCCCTTTCGAATTTATCACGATGGGTTTCACTCTTTGCAAGGGCTCGTTCACCAGTGTCTCCATTTTCACCGAACATGGTCAAAAATACATTTGCATCAGTCCCGGCACTCTTAATATCACCAGTGTACACGCGTACTTCGTAATTATGCACTGGAAATGACATTGAACCAAGATTAATGCTTGACAACTTCACATAATTAAATATATCTTACTTTACAATCATATACCTCTCTAATAATTAGCTATAAGGCATTTCTACGTGTAAAAAAACAATGATCAAATCTATAACAATGCATGTCTAGTCATGAGCTTGTTTCTGAGGCAGACTACATAATAGTTACATTTGACTGCTTTCATGACCTTTTTGATTATTTATTTTGATGAAGGTTTTTCAAATAATAAAATAAAATAGCAATACTGATCACTAATTTATTTACAGTTGGTAAGCTATCTAGCTAGAACAAACTAAAAAACCAACTATTAAATTACAAGTTTTATCTACATAAAGTAAAATAACAGTTTTCTGTTTTATGATTTTATGTTGTCTGAAAGAGTGTTCCAACGAATACTACCTCTAAACGACAACGAGCTTTGTAAATCTGTAGGCACTGGGAGTTTTATCCATATGTACGTAACAAAAGAGATTAAAAATTAAGCGATGATGTTGTTAGGCCTAAATGAAAACAAGTCAAATTCGTCCAAATTCACCAAGCTAAATCATTAATAAAGTACGAATCACATTGGGACTAAATCAATCATAATAATAATCACAAATCACTAGCTATGATTAGAAATCATCTTCAATCATACTAAATCAAAAGTAGTGCTAGCTTACTAGTTAATGCATCAACCCTCTTTTCTTCCGCTTCAATATTTCCCTTTTCTCCAACAGTTTCTTCTACAATTTTGGCAGGGACAAGTTCCCTCATAATCATGCCATCGTCTTCATTTTTAGACAGCCAACGATTACAGGGGAACGTAAATGTTGTTGAACCTGAACCATCTGCATTCAGTCTTCGAATTTCCACCTAAAAAGCCAGCATTATATGAATTGAAAAAGCAAGCGGTGTAGCAGTTGAATTGAAGGTCGGCGGCTAGAGACATAAATAAGCCATCTCTGAATGCCCGCTTACTTTCCATCCAGAAGCAACTGGAGTCCATGTTGGCAAGACATGGGAGCAAAAGCGGCGAGGAAGGGTGCTGGCCACCATGCTATGTATGTTAATGACCCAGAAGTGTACTCTCTAATAGGCACACACTTTACGCACGGATAAAAATGGGACACTCCCTACCTATACATTTAGAAAATTCACTATTTTCATACTAATTCTTTTAAATTCGTACTATAAAATTTTGTATATAACCAACCATACGCTTCCTTCCTTTCACATATTAAGAGAAGTTCTATAACTCAAATACCTTTGAAAGATGCCACCCAGCCATAAATCCTTTATTGTCGTGGCCAATTCTTATCTTTTCAATTACTTCCCCTATGTCATCCAGCTAAAGAAGAACATTCTATCATTAACACATTTTAAACAGCAAGCTTTCAAAACAAGTTTCATAGTGATACTTCACTTTTGTCTTTAGCTAACTGCAAGGATCATAGTAAACAATAAAAAATAAAGGAATGTGAGCATTTAATTACTAAAAATCTGAAGGACACAAATCAATTTACTATAACATTTTCTACTACAATACTCTGAATGAAATGATACTAATATAAAACTCTGAAGTCAAATAGGGCCACCACCTATAATTTATTTGCTGCACAAATAAATCCACCACTTCTGTATTGAATGTAATGCATGTAATCCTGATCAACATTTTTGCTCCCTTCAAGAAAGCATAATTCGATTGGTCCCAGGAATAAATGCGTTCTACGTCTTGCTTCTACGACTTGGCTCTACCCAACAACAGTGGGTCTAATCAAACTCTGAATTTTAAGAATTATGCTAAACAAATCCCATTCCAAGAGTAAATTTAGTCTTTAAATAAAACAACAAAATCGTGAAAGCTACAGTAAATATTTACCTCTCTCACAAAAACATCAACAGAACCCTTGTTAAAGCACTCTTTCCGTTTTTTCTTTTTCGATTCTGTCAATTCAACCTGTTCCGTAGAAGCACCTCCCATGCCATACAGAGTTATAAATACATTGGCATCAGTTCCGGCACTCGACATATCACTTGTATGCACTGTTATTTCATACGGCACGTCTGTACATAAACATGTAAAGTTAAATGGTATAAAACATGCAAAATTTGGAACACAGACAAATTATGAAACCACGAATAAAGAAGAGTATGAGAGCGATAGACTGGATATTAAAAGCAAAATGTAATTGCTGGTATGTGGAAGATAGTTGATGTAGAAAAATGCAAGCCTATGGCTGATAGGCACAAAGATCACATAAGTTGAGCTGCATCTATACTAGGAAATAAATGAGTTAGAGAGAGCTTTACTATTCAACAATGAAAGATACGGTATAGAAATTCAAACATGAAAAAACGCTAAATTATCCAATCAGCAGATAGGTATTATCTTACGTGGCATGTAATTCTCTTCCTTATCCTCGCTTGGGAACAGCTCAACCTCGATTTTTCCATCGTCCTTTCCCTTATCAAGCCATCTACCAGCGGGGAATACCCATTTCTTTCCCAATGAAGGAGCATCGATTATGATATTATCAAGATACCATCCAGCAAAACCACCTTTATTGTCGTGTCCAATTCTGCAAAAGGATGATAAACTAATTTAATTCTGGGTATTACTTACTAAGTCAGCCTGTAGGGTAGTCCAATCAACCGGAGTTTCAACAAATGAATCAGCAAAGCAGTGAGAGCAAGAGTGTGTAAGTAAGTGAGTGAATGAGTGAGTGGGTGAGAGCGTGAAGGAGTGTGTGTGAGTGCGTATAAGAGTGCAAGAGTGGATGAGTGCATCAGTGAGTGAGTGCATGAATGAGTGCATGAGTCAGTGAGTCAGTGAGTGAGTTAGGCAGCTAGTCAGTAATTTGAGTTCTGATAAGATCCCTACTAAACTTACCTAATCTTCTTGAGAGATCCAATATCAACGGCCTCAACTGCAAACACGTCTGTTTGATTTCTTTCAAATTTGTCTTTGTGAGTCTTGGAAGTTTTGAGCTGAATTTTTCCTGGCATCATAGGAAATTCAAAAGATTACATGAAGCTGATTTTCAAGATTTTCCGTAAACTGCACTAAACTTGAATTTTGAAGGGCTATGTCTACTACAGTAGAAACCAGCATGAAAAGCCAAATGCATTATGAACTTTCCCTCTAAAACTGCATGGTTTGTAGGACTTAAGCAAGAACACAGTTTCTTTTAGGCAACCTTCAAGTTCTTATAAGGAAGACAAGAGATCTCGATGTTGTGGTTTTAATGTAAAATAAAGCTAAATCTTTATAATGCATTCGTTAATCACAATCACATTAATCAATGATCAATCATAATACATCAAGTGTAACTATTTTGTGAGTCTTTTTATAAAAACAGTGTGTAGATGAATCTTGGTGTTAGCGATGACAACAAAACACATCTACAAAGACGCCAAACCACATCCTCTAAAGATTCTGATTCGGAAAATAGTTTTCCATTTCTAAGCGGCACTTTTTTGTATCACAGAGCTCAGAGGTTGCAAACAGAATTAAGGGCTTTATGTAGGAAGTTAGATGAGAGTACGGTGCCATGAATATCGGAATATTGTGTATGTATTGTTTATAAGTTGCTATGTTACCGTTCTGTACAAATGTAATCTTTTCTTTGGCTTCACAACTTACCCTAATCAATTCACCACTACCCTATACGTTTATCTATATTTCTACAACAAAATTTACAGAGTGAATCTGAAATTGGGCAAGGGTACTCAATGCAAGTTTTTACTGAACTCTAAATATACATTCATGCAATCATCTATGGATGCTATCCTATATCAATTTGACTTTTACTGAAAAAAGTGCTCAACCAGAATCTTTCATAGAAGAATTCCTTTTCCTCTGAACGCAATATTAACATCTCTGCATATGGGCTATTGTCACGTGACGTGAGAATGGCCTATCTGCATGCTAGTGATGAAATATGCTGCAATGGTATCCCAGTCACAACAAGTCAAACTTCAATATGCACGTTTTCTTATAAGAAAAAAGTTTATAAGAAAATGAGGCTCAAATCGTCAAAATCTTAAGAAAATCGTAAGAAAATCACTAGGCTCAGTTTCCAAAATTAAGTGTTTTTATAGGCCAAAAATCGGTATTTCGTCATTATTGCTTTCAAAATGTTAAAGATGGAATCCAAATTCAAGTATACAATATTATTAACGAAAGTGTATACAATTCTAGCCAGTTTATTTCAGTAAAAGTTAAGAAAAATTTAAGAAAATCTCAGGCTCAATTTTGGGAAAAGTTAAGAAAATTGAGGCTCAGGCAAAATAATGATTTTCTTATAAAAACCGTGTTATCCCAAAGACGATATAAATGTAGTCTAGCATGCTAAGCAAATAAATTTGGCAATGGACTAATCTTAACGAAAATGGCGCAACATACCTGTGTCACTAGTTTCACCATATAACGTCAGATAGACATTTGCATCCGTCCCAGCCCCTTTTATATCACCAGTTGTTACAATGACTTCGTATGTTGTCATTGTCGCTAAAATCAAAACAGGAATTCATAAATCAAATCCATGACTATGAGTCAACTGTTGACAATGATGCAAATAAAGTTAAAGCCAAGACAATGATGCAAACACAGTTAAAGCCAAGAATTTGAAAAAATAGGCATGACTGGATGATCACAGTGCCAAGATAAAACAAAGCACAATGATAAAAAAGCAACAGGCCTAAAGAGTATCCTTGTGGAACAACAGGCAAGATTGTATTGGTTGCCACTATAATAGTGAATCAGTCAAAAGATGCACAAAAAAATGACAGTGACTTTATAGTATATGATGTGATACAATTATCTCAGCTACTGTTTTGAAACCAAAGAAACTGCCATACCCTTCTGTTCCAAATCAACGGCATCACTTAGTGACACTTTGCTACCACTTCGTGACATTCTTCGCGACTTCCGTCTTTCGAAGTCATTTTTATCAACAGCAACAAGCTCACGACAGATCTGCCCGTCATCTTCACTAGTTGAGAGCCATCGATGGCATGGGAAAAAGTGGCTTGCCTTTTCCTGCAGAAAGATGACATTTTACTGTTCTGCTGCTTTCTAAGACTGCGGGAACTAACTACTCATAATACATCATCCTTTTGCAATCAAAATTTTTTTCTACTCCTTTAACCAATACAATTACAGAAATTTTACAGTAGACGATGTAACTGAAAGTATGATGGACATAACTACCCCAATGGTCATTCAACAGCAAACAATGCAGATGCCAAGGACTACACCAAAATCCTAACAGCCTCTCAATAGGGAGGGGAATAGCTTAGATCAGAGTTTCCCAAACTTTTTTCAGCGCGGATCCCTTTTTGGTTCAGAAAACTTTCTCGGGAACCCCAAATTCGAATAATTATGAACGTCCATAATATAAATATCTTTATATGCCTTTATAAATAGTATATACTTTAAAAGCAATTAAAAGGCAATACTATTGAAATGTGTGTTTTTTGAATAAAGTTTAAAACTAAAAGATTTTAATTTCCATATTTCCCACAAGCACATAACAAATAAAACAGAAATACTAGCAATTTTAACACAGACTGTATTTTGTAATCATCATGTAATTATTTATGTAATCATGCACTGAAAAGATCATATAATTACAATAATTTTGTGGCGTTTAATGAGAATGATGTTTTTGATTCATATCATTACACAACTTTTTAATGTTTGACTTAATAGTTGAGAGTTTGATTCTCAAGTCAGCAGCAGCATTAAGTCTACTTTGGTATTTAGTTTTTATGGCAGTATAAAAGGAAAATCCAGCTTCACATAAGTAGGTAGTGGAAAATGGTAGCAATGTGTGAAGCGCTTGTTTTGCAATAGCAGGAAATTCGAGAACCAGATAGCTCCAAAAACTGACTAGTGATTCATCCTCGAATCTTTGCTTCAATGAAGAGTCTGATGTTACTTCAATAAGGCTTTCATAGTCTGATACAGAAAGGTTGGCTGGTTTTTCTGTCACTTGAAATGGATTATAGATCCAACTGTTATTAGTCCTGTCTTCTGAGAAGTAGCTGACAAAGTTTTCCTGTAATTTTTGTAGATGCTCAGTTATTTCTTCACGAATGTTTTCATGCAGTCTATCATTAATTTCAACAAGATAATCATGTAATGTTGTAAAACACTCCGTATTACTGCTCTCGATGCAGGAATGCCAAATCTGTACTTTGTGAGATATAGATCTGATTTTATCATGAGCTTTAAACACTGTGACGTCCTTAACCCTGTAGTGACAAATTCAATTCATTCAGTTTACAAAGATGTCGGCCAGATATGCGAGTCTCTGTAGCCATGCTAAATCTAATAAATGGCTAGATAATGAAAACTTCTGCGTGTTGAGGAAAACAGATAGCTCCTTTCACAATTCAAATAATCGAAGAACGACATTGCCGCGTGACAGCCATCTTACCTCAGTGTGCAACAGTAAAGCTGTATGGTGACTACCCATTTCATTACACAAGATCTTGATCAATCGTGATTGTAGAGGTCGTGTTTTAACAAAGTTAACAATTTTCACTGCATCATCTAAAACTAGCTTTAAAGGGAGAGGAATATTTCTAGCTACAAGTGCCTGTCTGTGAAGAATACAGTGACTACAAGTACATCCCGGTGCAACACTCTTTATTCGTGTCACTGCTCCAGAGAATTTTCCGACCATGGCCTTAGCACCATCGGTGCAAACATCAGTACATTTATGCCAAGAAATGTTGTGCATCTTGATGTAATCGTCAAGCAAGTTAAAAATCTCTTCTCCGCTAGCATGACTCTCCAATGATTTACATAGAAGTAAATCTTCTTCAACTGTTGCATTAAGTATATAACGCACAAACACCAGCAAAATAGGTAAACCCTCTACATCTGTGGAATCATCGAGTTGTAGTGAAAAGGTGTCACAGGAGCGTAAATGTGAGATCAATTCTTCCTCAATGCTGTCGGCAATTGCTTGAATGCGTCGTTGCACAGTATTGTTTGACAAAGGAATTACATCAATTTTTTTCGCACTTTCATCATCCAGCCTACATCGCACCATCTCCCTGGCACACGGCTTTATTAACGTTTCAGCTATTGTGTGTGCTTTCCCAGTCTGAGCTATGCGATAGCTTACCTGGAATGACGCTTCTGCTGCATTTTCAGTGTTTCCTTTCATAATCTTTGCCATTACCGCCTGGCTACTTTTGAGCGTATCCAACTTCCTTTGAAAGAAAGTTAGATCTTTTCCTTCGTACTCGGGATGCACAGTTTTCAAATGTCTCAAGAGTTTCGCAGGTGCTAGACACGTATTTGATAATATTTTGTGGCACACAATACATTGTGCTTTTGGCTCCAAATTATCACCAAATTGAATAAATCCATAAGCGAGATAGCTCTCAAAATACTTCCGTTTCTTTCCGGTTGTCACATTCAAATTGCTTGGTCCAGGAGCTTCCAATTGTACACCTACTGCATTCTTTGTCATAGCTTCTTGTTGTTGATTTACATTATGTGACTCAGTTGTCTCACTTTTTTGCGATGAGCAAGCCTTATCGTGTAAAAAGCCCTCTTTCAGCCAACGATCCATGAAAATTGGGGTTATGGAATTTACAAACTGAAAATCACCCGAATGTAAACACACGAATTTTGCGCTAACGAGTCTCGCAGAAAATGTAGGTAGGTGGTATGTACACGCGTGCGCAACTTTATTCTTCTCTCGCCCACAGTCCTCTCATTGGCACACTTGCATCGATCGAAGTCATCATTGCGCGCGTATTCGGTGTGCACATGGTGGCAGTGAATCAGACTGCGGCAAATACTTTAAATAAACCTAAACTAGAAACGTAGAACTGTTAAGCACGCGCAAGATGTAATCATCTATGGAGGTTGCTGAGCGCACGCTGAGCGTCATCAGATTATGGATTCCCCCGTGTCGACCAATCAGACAGTAGGGAAAATAAGTTGTGCACAGTAGATCATAATGAGTGATTTAGGTATAAATATGCATTTTGATGTTTTTTCCTAAAGTTTTTCGCGGAACCCCAGAAAGTCTGTTGTGGAACCCCTAGGTTCCGCGGAACCCACTTTGGGAAACTCTGGCTTAGATGATATAAAAAATTTGACATTAACAACACGAAAAGAGTATGGTGCAATTTTCGCATACTATGGTATGTAAGTTGAATTATGGCGAGGTGATAGAACATTTACCTTCTCATCTAGAACTTCAATCCGTTCTAAGAACCAAGACGTTTTCAGTCCAGAATTATCGTGGCGAATCTTTGCTTTGGTTAAATTACCAAGAGACACAAATTCCATTCTGAAAATATCTTCCTAGAACGTAAGTTTAAATGGGCGTCAGCTAAACTCAATCGCCATACTGATTAAGCAACAAAAATACTAACTTTTTCAGTGTGCAAACAAATTCCAGAACTGGAATTACAAAAGAAACAAGAACTAGGAAAAAATGCTAAACAAGAACCATGAAAAATATTCAACAAATACCTGATTGCGTTCAAATTTATCCATGTGCGTCTCAGATTTAACAAGCTTCCTTTCTCCAGAGTCACCCTTGTCGCCATACAGTGTTAGAAAGACGTTAGCATTCGTACCAGCACCTCTTACATCACCAGTAAACACTCGTATTGTATACGGGGTGGCTGGATGTGTAGATGAGAAAAAGATAGCAACATAAAGCAATATGTTGAATTCAATAAATAATAAAAAATTTAGGAATGACTAGCAAGCATGGCAATTCTCACAAAAATCTTGGAGTTATTGTTCAGTTTGGCCATTGGGTACTTTGGGCCATAAGGGAACGTGAATTAGTTACCGAGTGGTTCGTACCGAAGAGAAAATGCTTGGGTGACAGAAATTTTCTGATGGAAAAAAGCTGTGCAAATACGTTGCAATACAAAGGTTGGGTAAGATGACTTTTAGGGCAAGGAATAATTTCTCTTGGGTATCAGCCCCTTTGTTTTGAAGACGAGTATACGATTACACGATGAAATCCCTTTTACTTTTCAAATTATGCTACAAAATCATCTACTTAAAGCTCAGTAGTCTACTACACAGATACATGCATGCACACACATTTACACACACGTGCATGTTTACAAATATGACTTAGTCACAAGAATAATAACTTACGTGGAAGCGAACCATTTCTTGTCCGATTACCAGATGAGTCAGTCGGAACCAATTCTCTAACAATCTGTCCATCATCTTCACTTTTTGCAAACCAACGATTAACAACAAACATATAATTGCATTCATCTTCGTCATCAAACTCCTCCACATCACCCTTAGATACCTTCCTCTTCTTCTTCTTTTTTGTCTTTTTGCTTGATTCATCCTCTAGCCTTCGAATGATTATCTGCAAAGATGATACAAAAACAATTTTAGACAACAAAAATGAACAAAATGCAAGAAAGTACACTAAATAATAATATTCTATTTTTGCTTTACAACAACCAATTTTGTGCTACAATATTTTTTCTAAAAGAAGAAAGATTGAGGTGCTGAAGCATTCCAGGGCCTAAGATTCTGTTTTCAGAATAAAGAAAGTGTCCCGTTGTTTTTCAGGTGTTAACTGTAGATCGTATGCTTCAAGAAAATGCAATGCAAAAGAGAAGTAAAATGCGGTCGTAGCTTAATCAAACAAGTATGATACAGCGCAACATGCTATACAAATTGTCAAAGAAGTGATACAACTCAATAATAATATTCTATTTTTGCTTTACAACAACCAATTTCGTGCTACAATAGTTTTTCTAAAGGCGAACAATCTGTTTTTGAAGTTCAGCTTAGAAGCACTTTGAAACCGTTTATCTAAAATGCATTCTATTTTAGAATTTTCAAGTATTTCTTTTTTTCAACATCATTTATATATAACCATTAACTATGTTACTTAACCATTTATTCAATATCATCTTAGCAATCTTTTAACCGAAAATCACTTATCATTCCACTATTAACCATTAAACTACTAGCCAACAATCGTTCAACCATTTAGCTATTAATCAATTAACAATCTGAACAAAACGGCTACCAAATATAAATAACACTGAGAAACAATGATGCGAAAATATGCTAAAATTGAAGGGTAGCTCACCTTGTCAAGATGCCAAGCAGCTCCAAAACCTGCATCATCATGACCAACCCGGATCTTCGAAATGACACCAATTTCATTACTTTCAACCTGTGAAATAATCAATCTACATGTTCTATATACTTCTAAAGAACGCAAAAGTACTCTGTGTAGCTTGGGTTAATACAAGAGCAGCTATTTTTCTAATGAACTTATCAACCTTCTGATTCACAAATGTTTTATCTGAGAGATGTAGATCTTCATTTAGTAGTAAAACATTATATTATATTCCTGACTTATAAATTGCACAAAATTGTTCACTTCTGGCTTTTCAATGGATTGATATGAAAATGAAGGAGCAATTAAATCATTCCAGATCCAGGAATAACCAAATATTGCAGACATCAAACTTAAATGCATCGTACCTTGAACTTATCAACTTGACCTCTTTCAAAATTGTCTGTTTTATTTCTAAGCCAAAATTCATCTGATTTTCCTTTGTCACCGTAAAGAACAATGAACACATTGGCGTTAGTTCCAGCACTTCGAATGTCACTTGTATGCACTTCAATTTCAAATGGGATTTCTGGAAAGATATGAATTTCCTTAAGTTATTCTAGAGGCCCCTTTAACAATAAATTAATGAACTAATGATGCAGAATGCATATTGTGTGTTTTTCAGATAAATTTTGCCTTCAAAAAATCAATGTCTCTATCATTCCCAAAGATGCGTGAAGCTAAGGAAAGATATTCTAGAGCACATGTGTCAAACTCAGGCTCACGAGCCAAATTTGGCCCGAAATGTAATCATATTTGGCCCGCGAGATCTATCAAATGTGCATTAGAGCTGGCCCGTATTTGATACCATGTCTTTTATTTCAAACTTAACGTAACTTCTCATGTGTTTTTAATATCAGGATTTGAGACTTGGTTGTTCCAGATCTTGTGTTTAAGCAAAATTAAAGCTTTTTTCCGTATGAAAAGGCTAAACATTACATATCAGTTGCAGTTAATTTTTCAATTTCTGGCCCGTGACTTTACTTCACTGCCTACTTTTGGACCACTATGAGTTTGACACCCCTGTTCTACAGCACACACACGAACACATTATAATGGAACAAACGGAAATTGTTCAAGAGGCTAAAATCTGAGCTGCTTTGCATGTACATCATAATGAATAATAAAAGAGACTGTATAGGAATCTGCATACTTTTCTCGAAAGCTCTTTCTTCGATTGGAAACAACTCTCTCTCAATTTTACCATCATCCTCATCAGTTGCCAACCATTTATGACAAGGAAAAACAAGATGTTTCCCATGTGATTCAATGTCCACTGTCACAGAATCAACGTACCAACCAGAACCAAAACCAGTTCCATCGTGTCCAAGCAATATTTTCTCCAACTGGAAAAAGAAAAATATGAAGATGAATTCAGGACTTTATAAACAGTTAAATTAGCGAATACATGAAAATTGTTCCATTTCCAACCAAAATAAATAGAACGCAAAGTCTTGGGAAGCAAGTTTTGATGTCCCTTTTGTAGATAACAACTGAAACATACCTCCCCGATATCCATGGCTTCCACAACAAACTGATCGACTCTTCCTCTTTCAAATTTATTTTTTGTATTCTCTGACTGCATGAGCGTAATTTTGCCTGTATCACCTTCGCTACCGTAAATTTTTATGTAAGCCGTTGCGTCTGTTCCTGCGCCACGGACGTCCCCCGTCTTGACAGAGACGCGGTAACAAGTTGCTGAGAAAATAGATCATTTTTACGTACAGAGTCAGAAAGTAAACTAGTAGTATAATGGCTACTTTATCTGTTTCAAAGCACATATTACTTAGAGGCCATCTGCAGAGCATGGTAGAACTCATGAGATTTCGCGCACGCGAGATGGCGTCTCCACGGTGGTGACGCGCGTCGATAGCTGCATTTTTACTAGTAAAAAGTATTCTGCAACTTTTCTAAGTAGGACTGAAGTTACCACTTTGTTTGTTTATGAAGAAGCTAACTCTCTTCTGGCTACCGTACTCCACAGATTGGCTTTTAGCTTTCAATCATTAGGTAATTTTTGGGATCATTCAAAAAGCATGTTACGGAAAAAATTGTTATTTTGACCCTCCCCCTACTCCCCTATGCAACGGCTTGTCACATTCGAGCTGTTACGAGATAAGACCCCTCAACACCACCTCCTATTTGTGTGCAAAATAGAAATTGATGCAGTATTGTATTGGATAATTATCGTAAGCAAAACTGCATCATATTTCGCACATACACGTTTTTCTTTTTATAAGAAAATCACTATTTTGCCTGAGCCTCAATTTTCTTAACTTTTCCCGAAATTGAGCCTCAGATTTTCTTAAATTTTTCTTAACTTTTTCTGAAATAAACTGGCTAGAGTGGTTTGCACTTTCGTTAATACTATTGTATACTTGAATTTGAATTCCATCTTTAACATTTTGAATACAATAACGACGAAATTACCGATTTTTGGCCTATAAAAAAAACATTAAATTTTGGAATTTGAGCCTCGTGATTTTCTTACGATTTTCTTAAGATTTTGTCGATTTGAGCCTCATTTTCTTATAAACTTTTTTCTTATAAAAAAAAACGTGTAAATAGATGTAAATAGTCTGCTGATACCACAGTTAAGGTAAAAGGTAAAATAGAATATGGTGTATTATAATATAAGTTTGATGGTTTGTTTTGATTTCCTTAGTTGTTATTATTAATTTGTGTTCACAAAGTCAATGTGTTTTACATACTTATCCTTTCTAACACTTTGAAATCTTTAGGTTAGTAAAATTGGGGGGTTGGAGTTTTCTTTCAATCAATGGGAATATATGGTGGAATTCTCAAAAATCTACAATCGGAGACCCCCCTACTATTCGATGCCAAAAGGTGGCTGGTAATCCATAATTAACAAACAAGTGATGCTGTTCTCGGAAACTTCAACATCAAGCATTTCTGGTAATGTTACGACGGGAATAAAAGAGCGCCCAGTGAGGGACTCGAACCCGCGACCCTCAGGTTAAAAGCCTGATGCTCTACCGACTGAGCTAACTGGGCATGTTGGCTACTGCGCGTCATTTTGCAAGTTATTTATATCGACGAATACTACTCCTCCGCATCCTCTCAAAACCCGAACTTGTAGGTGTGCTTGACAGAAGATTTTACAAAATGTTTGATTAACCTAGGATAAAATGTAAAAAATATCCACTCTAAAGTCTTTTCATGACATTTATGATGTACTGTATGCGTACAAAGATTTAGACCTGAACATTTCTCGTGTCACACAGATTCATAATCTGAGTTGTTGTTGGTATCGAAAATTTCAAGAAAAACTCAAGAAACATGCATCCTGAAAGTAGACAGTTTGCTTCTTACAGAAAACCGCGAAGTTGTAATATGTTACAAGTCTTCTTTCAGCAAGAGTTCGTACATATTTTGTTTTGTTTATCATATATATTATATATAATAGTTCAGAGTGAAAAAGTGTTACCCAAAATACCGAAAAGGAAGGATTTGCAATTCATATCAAAATAAGTAATGAACTATGAAAACACATCTTACTTTTGAGAAGTGTACCATGTTCACCAACTGGCAATTCTCTTACAGTTTTCCCATCGTCCTCATTAGTTGCCAACCATCTGAAAGAAGAAAACGATCTCAAATGACCATGCTTAAATGCCTTATTTGTCTACTACATCGATTTACTGCCAATTACCAGAACGCTTGACAGACTCTGAGCACTGCACCTCCCCCCACCCCAACTTTTCTGCATAAAATAGGATGCTTCACACTTTTACACCCTTTTCCCAGAAGATGGTGTCATAAAAGACCATTATCCGTTTGTCTATATTCCAAAAGTTTTGACAGTGATACTGCAGCCAAAACAGATAAGTAGAATCCCGAGCTTACCCCCGACCTTATTGATCAGGCCCATGGAATGCGTTGTTGATTTATTTTTAGTTTAACATAATTTATTGTTTTTGACGATTGTTTACGACACACTTCGGGGTTGGCTTTGTGGAGTGATAACTTTTCCTTTCTTTGCAATCTCCTGTTAGTAATTGTATTGTAGCCATTTCCTTTGTTTGTAATTTTTTATATGTAACAATTGCAGGGTTGCAATGCATTTCCATGCTCCTTGCCCTATCGCAGTAGTTTTCAACCTTTTTGGTGGAGCAGAACCCCAAGGATGTATTCCAGTGGCTCGAGGAACCCCTATTCACAAATCTGCACAGGAGAGTTAAAATATACTGTCGATCGTAGGAGCTTTATAACTTCTGGCGGAGCCCCTGGTCTGTGCTGGTGGAACCCTAGGGTTCCGGGGAGCCCCGGTTGAAAGCCACTGTACTACCATTCTGTAAAGCTCTAGCGCTTGCAGTGTAAATTTTGAACTGCATTTATATAAAAAACATGCCCTCCACTTTGGAATTCAGTTCAACGCCCCTGTGAGTAATTGGCTAATTGAACGATTGAATTATACAAGAACTGAATCCTTTGTATCAAATACCTGTTGCACAGAAACGTAAACTGTTTTTCACTCTCCTCTGGGTCTTTGATAATTACTTTG
This sequence comes from Cassiopea xamachana, assembly GCA_900291935.2. Lineage (NCBI taxonomy): Eukaryota > Metazoa > Cnidaria > Scyphozoa > Rhizostomeae > Cassiopeidae > Cassiopea > Cassiopea xamachana. The sequence goes on along the minus strand of OLMO02000009.1, from coordinate 1,974,606 downwards.
TCCAAGAACCATGCATCACCAGTTCCAGATGTGTCATGGCCAATTCGAATCATTTTCAAATCACCTAATCGAATTGCATCGATTTGAAATTCATCAACCTATCATAGCAGAAAAACGGCCTAGCATTTGGTTGAGTTGAATGCGGTGAACAAGGAAATTCACAATGAAATTGAACCAAGTGACTTGCAAACAAATGAAGAATCGAATTTCGGTGGAAAAGGTGAAGTTTCTAGAGTAGGATAATAAGTCTAAAATTATCGGAGCAAATAGAGTCAGAAAAAGTCAGAAAATACAATGAAATTATATATTAAAAGAATTCAACATCTGGATCTCGTTGTAAAGAAAGTATATTGCGAGATTGAAGCAAAATGTAAAATGATCACATCTCAAAATTCAAATGCCAAAGTGAGACCAAAACAAAAATCAGAGAAAAAGTTGATTTGAAAAACCTACCTGATTTCTCTCAAATTTGTTTCTATTCTGTGATTTTTTGAGAGCCCTTGGTCCTGTATCACCAAATTCACCAAATACGTTGATAAAAACATTTGCGTTTGTTCCAGCGCCCCGTTTGTTGCCAGTAAAAACAGAAATTGGGTAGCTCAATTCTGAAAGACATCATAGTTTAACTTCAATATGATAATGGAGAAGTGATAGAGTTGGAAAACAAAGTATAGACGAAGAAGAAACAGAGTAGATAGGAAAGAGTGTGAATGATAATAAGAAAGAATGCTGAACAGCTTCATTTATATGATTGTTGGGTGATTTGGGAGATTTTGATGACCTGTGGCAAACTGTCCAGCCACTTCTGCCACTCACCCATTCACCTACCTAAAACAATTGAAAAGCAATCTAGTGACCTCCAGGGTCAGTCACAGGCAGCGGCATGGTCAGGGCCATAAAAGTGGGGGGCGTAACTGAAAATTTTCTTGGCCACGCTCTCTTTAATAATATTACCACGCCCTCCTATAACATCTGGCTACGCCCTCTTATAGGAATGTAACTTCAGCTGAGGAAGGAAAATCTAACTCCAGCGGTTAAAGCAAACACTCAGAACAACAGCCCCTTTTTGTATTTTAAGGACACACAAAGTTTGCTAATATTGATGATGATCAATCATCTTCCAGAAGTTCTCTGAAGATTTCCTACTACCCCCACCCTATTTCCTCAACGGTTTTGAAGAACTCTCGAGCACGATTTTGGAAAAAAGTGGGGTGGGGTAATTGCCCAAATACCCCCTGTAGCTAGCTACACCATTGGTCACAGGCCATGTTGGGGCGCAAAGTGGAAAGCAAGAGGATGAGCAGGAGCAAGATTAAAGCATCAGGAGCAGGGTTGATAGTCAGTATGGTGAGCATTGAAAAAGCGAGTCTCATCATATAAGTCATAGCGTAAATATCATGAACTTACGAGGGGCAGGCTTGACACGATTTCCTTCAGCCGCCAATTCTCTCATGATCTGCCCATCTTCTTCGCTAGTAGACAACCATCTACCACAGTTGAACGTGTAAAATCCACCACGAGTAACACTTTCCATTTCAACCTTGAACACAAAGGAAATATTAGAATTTCACGTAATAAAAATGTTACTGCTGAACACATATGAAATATTACACTTTCACATAATAATAACCGCTATAGTTTAGCATTATTTTATGGAGTTTTGTAAGCAAATGACTACTAGTCGAAAAGGACAAACCAAATTTTTCCATAACACAAATGAGGTTATAAAAAAGGACAGAACGAATCAAACCGAACGAGGGATTCGAAGAATGTGACTTAAATCTCAGCATGTTTTGCAGCTTTTTCTACTCATGTAAGCTCTCTTCATGAAGCCGAGGCTTCTCAAAAAAGAGGTTCTTTTCATGCTTACTTAATACACCAGTAAAGCCTCAAAAGGAAAAACTAATGGGAAGCTTCAGCTTTGAGATTTGGCTTGATCAGTAAAATCCTGTGTAACCTAGAAAAGTCCCTAATGCATTATAATTTTTCAAGCTATATGCTATCATGTTGATGTGTGAAACTTCACAAAGTAAAAAAGTGTATGAGAATTTTTTGACTTCAAACATTACATAAATTGTTCAGAAGTTTTGTGAAAGTTGTGATTCTTAAGATTTGTTTTTGATTTTGCGGTTTTTTTCGATTTTTGTGGCATTTGTGATCCTTGTGGTTATTTTACAAAGTGTATACCTTGTCTAAATGCCAGTCTGAAAAGGGTTTAGAGTTATCATGTCGAATTCGAATTTTATAGGGAATTCCAACATCCTTCACTTCAATTTTGAATTTATCAACACTTCCTCTCTCGAAATTATTTGTCTCATTGTTCAGCAAAATTTCTTCAGTTTTTCCGTCGCTTCCATACAACACCATCAAAACATTGGCATCCGTTCCTGCACCACGCATATCACTTGTGTATGCAACTACATTCCATATGTCCTCTGAAGGAAAGAAAGCATAGGTTATAGTCGAATGTCAAAGGCGAAGAGAATGCTCAGTTCAGGGTTTATAGGCCCAATTTATTTGAGAATTATTTACATATTTACATACAGGGAATGTTTTGGCCGAGGGGGCCATGAAAGCCTTATATTTTAAAATGTGTTTACATGAGAGCCACACAATTCGATATTACTGTCAGATGGGCCCACAAAATTTTCTGATTTGAAACTGCCTTGGTCAGTGCTCTGTCGAGCTATATAACACCTGAAGACGAAACCAGCGGTAATTTTTGGAAAGCCCTTCTGGGGGTATCACTGTTTTGCAATGCCTTGATGAAATATCTGCATAGATTTGTCTGCTATCCAGAGAGCCAAGTGCAGTCTAAAAAAGAGCCATATCTGGCCCATGAGCCAAAGGTCCCCGACCCTTGGTACAGGCCAAAGCAGGGTTGGTACAAACTACTCTAAGCGTATTTCCAAAACTTATCCAAAGCCAAATTACCAAATTTACAAAACCATGAAACACATTTTCCTTCGCATTTTGAAGCCCAATAAAATAGAAAAGACGTTATTTTCAAAGCTATATTTGATCATTTTTGGTAGATTATGAATGCTATTGTAAATAGTAAAATGAACAAACATAACAAATACGGTGTTTATTATGAAACTAAGTTACATCCATTTTAGGATACTTTTAGAATTTTCCATAGCCATTTTTAAAAGCTTCTGTTTTCCAAAACTTTCCAGGTGCTGAAAAATGGCATTATCAAATTCCATAACTTTCCAAAACTTTCCAACAAAACCTGAACGAACCCTGGGCCAAAGTGTATATCAGCTGTCACAGAGAATTTGCATCTATATATTTTATTCTATTGTTGATTATCACGGTAACTTCGCTGATTATGGTGGAGAATTTTCAACGAAATAAATACATTATTGGCGTCTTGCAAGGCTCTGAGGTATCAGTAATAACAAGCACAAAAAGATATATTAATAAACATACTTATTTCCCTTTGCTGCCTCCAGTCCAAATCTTCAATTAAATCTCGTTCAGTAAGTCGATCCCCTTCATCATCTGCCAGCCATTTGCGGCAAAAGAAAGTTTGCACAATACCAGTGCTTGGAGTATCTACAACGGCCTAACAGAAAAAAAAGCTTATTAATGGATGAATAAGAAGGTAAAGAAATGCCTGTGAAGATTAAAGATATACAAGCATTTTCATTTTAAGGACTATTTTTTGATTGGAGAGAAAGATTGCGAAAAGTCAAACTGAATGAGTTTCATGCACAATTTTCATCTTAAAGTAAAGTAATTAAAGTACAGCAAATCAAAGAGACATCACGAGAAGTAAATAAAGTAAAGTAAGTTGTTAATATCAATGTTAAAGTGAGAATTCAGGAGGTAGCAAAGTGAAAGCAAGGAAAGTTCAATTGCCTTCAAAGAGTTCATGAAGATTAGGCACCTACTATGCAAATAAGGAAAGTGCAAGTTCATCAAAGTAATTAGCAGATACATGTTATAGAAACCAACGTAACATGGTATAGTTTGTTTAAAATACTGTTTAAAGTCTAGTATCGAACTAATGCTGAAGAACATCTCAAAGAACCATTGAAATGAAGTCAGATTATTGCGAGATGCTATTGCTGTTGTCAAATTGTTGCTGTTGTTGTTGTGAAATAAACAAAACGTGACTCATAAATAAATCATTGATGCCTGACCACTCGGGAGACATCATTAAAGGGAGAAACATGAGATAGGACAGCTCACTTTTTCTAGGTACCATCCAGAGGCAGCTCCTGAATTATCATGACCAACTCGCAAATGATGCAGTGGGCTGAATTGCTCTGTGCTTTCCACAGTAAATATATCAGTTTTCCCTCTCTCAAAGTTATTTTTGCTGTCATCTTCAAGAAACAATTTACCACTGTTTGTCTCTCCGTCTTTCCCGCCAAACAAAATGACGAATACGTTTGCATCGGTACCAGCTCCCCTGACATCACCAGTTGTTACATGAATATGGTAAGGAATGCCTAAATTTTGAAATAGTTTAGGATTAAATCATGGATGGAATAACAGGGACGCCTAAAATCGTGAGGAAAGATTACTAATTCATGCTAAAAAATATTCCGAGCATAATAGAGTAATATCACTGCTTGTAGATTAACTTTTACACTAGTACACGTTTTTTATAAGAAAAAAGCTTATAAGAAAATAAGGCTCAAATCGTCAAAATCTTAAGAAAATCGTAAGAAAATCACGAGGCTCAATTTCCAAAATTAAGTGTTTTTTAGGTTAAAAATCGATATTTCGTCGTTATTGCATTCAAAATGTTGAAGATGGAATTCAAATTCCAGTATACAATATCAATAACGAAAGTGTAAACCACTACAGCCAGTTTATTTCAGTAAAAGTTAAGAAAAATTTAAGAAAATCTCAGGCTCAATTTAGGGAAACGTTAAGACAATTGAGGCTCAGGCATAATAATTGTTTTCTTAAGAAAAAAAACGTGTAACAATACAATACTTATTATTCTTTTCCACTTTCATTTTGATCAATGACGATGTAAGACATCAACAGACATCTGAATATATTCCTTTGATTTTCAGGCAACGCTAGGCCATTTCTGTCAGTACACTCTTATCTCTTTAAAAGAATACCTAATTTTTGGCTGAGTCTATATATATCATTGAATTTTTTTTTATTTTGAGCCTTAGGTTGTTCTTAAACCATTCTTAAGATCCAAAAGTGCAGCTTCGCCTGGCAATCAAAAGAATATATTCAGATATTTGTTGGTATATTAATTCATCATAAGGCAAAGCAAAAGCGGAACAGAATTATAAAAATAGTATTGATACTGGTGGAAAAGCCATTCTAAAAGCGGTACCACAACCCGAATACACAAAAATTCCACGTCTTAATGATACTTGAGCTTTGCATTATTCTTAAATTATTCTTAGATTTAAGCGATTCTGAGCCTTAATAATATACAATATTCTTATAAATTTTATTCTTATAAAAAAGAGTGCATGTGTGTCAATGAAAAGGATAAAATATAAAAAAGTATGCTATGGAAACAGAGGATCATAATTTGCACACGTATACATTTTGAAAAAGTCCTTTTCAAAGTCTTTGAGCAGCTAAGGCACATGATACTTTTCACATATCTCAACCAATATGAACCACTGTATAATTGTGTTACACAAAATGGCAGCGACTTTCATGTCATACTTAATAACTTCATTACTGCTGCATTGAACTTTCGTTAACTACAGAAGACTTATCACATGATAATACTTTTCTGGGAGAGAATTGGAGGCAAGCCACTCTGTAGTACCAATTATCTGTGCTAGAGAGATAAATCTTTACTAATTTTCCCTTGAAAGGGGAAATTTAATCCGATAGATATAAACAGAGGTAGGGGATCCCACACATATCACCAAATAATACAGCTTCATATTGAGCTTTAGACAACCATTCTTCAAATACGTGTTGTGATCGATTCTCTACTACTCTTTCCCAAATTCCATGTGGATATAGAATAGCAACCTACCAGTGGATCCATTAATATCAGAACTTCCAGCTAAAATTAAGTCTCTTGAAATTTTCCCATCATCTTCCGTTTTCGACAGCCATCGGTTGCAAGGAAATTCAAAAATTTTCCCTTGCCCATCTTCAACTGCGACCTGCATGAGAAAGAAAATCAGAGCAAAACTCAAAAACAATAATCATTTGTAAAACATACTAATGATAATTACTTGGTGAAGTTTGCACTGGTTGCCTTACAATAGGAATTGCTTCATAAAATTGTCTCATAATGTAGAGGGCGATAGAAGACAGTGGGGTAACTTCCATAAATTTTGGGGGCGTCAGACGTTGCTGTGCGAACATTGTTCGTCTGTGACCTTTTTTTAGTTACAGTAGTTCACCAATGGTCTTGGGTCCAGTAAGCTGCTATGCGGAAGTACTTTGTACTACCGTTTTTGCCCTGCGAAATGGCAAATTTTCAGGGTTGGGGGGTGACTTTGTCAACATTAAAATGCCCTTAGTTGAATCAAGGTACTTGATAGTTTGAAAAGTCTAGATTTTTGTGGAACACCAAGTCAATAGTAGAATTCTCCCGATAACGACGATTAAAAAGCTAGAGTGTATAGACTGGTTACCAGTTGAGGAAAAAGATAGCACAAAAGTGACAGGAGTGGGATTCGAACCCACGCCACCGAAGTGACTGGTGCCTTAAACCAGCGCCTTAGACCGCTCGGCCATCCTGCCAGTGTCTGGAAAATGCATCAAAGTCAGTAAATATTGTTAGGTAAGCTACGACCATACTAACTATGACAGAACACCATTAAATAATTAGTGTCAAGCTCAAGTTTTTTCTAAATTCAGTTAGACGAAGAGAAGACTGAAACAACGTTTTGTAACACTGGCAGAAGGCAACTTGAAGAAGAATATTGTTGACAACGAGCAAATGTAGAATTGACATTTAATGATGGAGAAATTATAATAAAAACATCAGAAAAGTTGATCATATTTTCTGGTTTGTAAAACTGTTGCAAAAAGTACTTTGGATTCTAAACGATGGCAATGTGCTTTAAAGACGAGCGATAGAAAAATGAAAATATATTAAACCTTATCTAGGTACCATCCGGCAGCCAGACCTTTGTTGTCATGTCCGATTCTTACCCTCTTTAAATTTCCAACTGATGGGGTCTCAATAATGAAGGAATCAACGCTGAAAATAACACATTACAATTCCATAAAGAGTGCAATAGTAAATGCAGCATCACAAAACGACGACAATTACTACATCAATTTGCAAATGAATATACATTTCTATTCAAAAGTACTAGCACTCTGCGAAAATTGTTAAACTTATAAAAAGGATTTCATGAAAAAATTCGACTCTTTCACCTGTATCAACATATATATATATATATATATATATATATATATATATATATATATATATATATATATATATATATATATATATATATAT
>OLMO02000009.1:1935976-1967074 GCA_900291935.2 Cassiopea xamachana | reverse complement strand
ATATATATATATACTTAAGAATAAAACTTTAAAAACCAAGATAAAAACTGTTGTTTGACTGCAATTAAAATCACATGACTCTGAGTTTCACGCTGGTTGTGATCATCAGATGTGCTGAAAGTTGTTGTGATTTTAATTGCAGTCAAACAACAGTTTTTATCTTGGTTTTTAAAGTTTTATTCTTAAGTATATAGCTCTGCATATAGCATTGAGCACTCTGACTTTACAATTCTTTTGGATTGTTATATATATATATATATATATATATATATATATATATATATATATATATATATATATATATATATACGTGACACCCAGCCATGGGGGTGTCGCAAGCCAGCGGCAATCTGGTGCCGGTCCCAAGTCCGAGTAAATGGGGGGAGGGGAGGGGAGTGGAGGGTTGGCAGCAGGAAGGGCATCCGGCCGGAAAACCTCTGCTTCATATTTATGGTTTATGATGAGAAACCGAAGGAGGCGAACAAACCAAGCTAGGGCGTACCCTGGACGCGACGCGGAGAATTATTGCCCGAGTTCTTAGAGAAATTGGCAAGGGCACACACGCAGAGGGGAAACTGGAGGCACAGGTGAACCTAGTTTCAGAAGGACAGTTGGAACTGTAAATGTGGCAACCCTGACGGGAAAGACAGAAGAGTTGGTTGAGATGATGGACCGACAAAGGCGGGTGAGAGGAAAAGCTACAGAATCGCTGCTGAAAGGGATAAGAAGACAAAGGACATGGAGAATGCTAAAGGATATCCTAAAAGAAGTGAAGCAGTTCAAATATCTCGGCTCTGTGGTACATAGAAGTGTGTCAATAACGGCAAAGTGAAGCAGAGGACAGGCGCAGGGTGGGGAAACTAGAAGAAATGCAGTGGAGTCCTCTGTGACCGGAGGATCCTGCTAAAGGTGAGAGGCAGAATCTGCAAAACAGTGGTGAGGCCTGTAGTGCTGAAACATAGAATACAACCGAGAAGGAGCCGAGAAGGGCACGTCTGGAGACGCAATGAGGACTACACGTTGGCAATAGGATGCTTGTCTATAAGCCGGGGGCACGCAGAAGAGGAAGGCCTAAGGCAAGGTGGAAAGACGCTATCAGCAGAGACCTGAAGGAGCTTGGACCAATGCGGCCACCCTTAAAGGGAAAAGCTAGAGAGAAAGAAGAAGAAGATATATATATATATATATATATATATATATATATATATATATATATATATATATATATATATATATATATATATATATATATATATATACATATATTTGCATATGTATATAAGTGACAGAAAGAGTGAGAGAGAGAGAGTGAAAAATTGAAAATCCAGTTAAGGGAGTACAAATATAAATGACTGAATGAGCTCAGAAGATAAAAGAATAAGCAATTATATATAACATAATAAACCCTTTCTGAATGACTTTTATACGTCTGTTCCTTCTGAAAGGAATTTGTTACAGAACCCTTCAACGAAAGTTAAAAATAAATCGAAAATTGAGTAATGAAATACGATGCAAATTAAAGTCTTGCAGATACCTCTTTCTTTGAAAATTATTTTTCCATTTGTTGCTTAATTTGTGCTGTCCCGTATCTCCCCCATCTCCAAAAATGGTAATATAAACATTAGCATCGGTTCCTGCTCCCCTGACGTCACCTGTGTGGGTCCTAATCTTGTATTTGTGAGCTGTAGAAAATCAATGATAGTTGAGACAATTCTGGTTAATGCACAAGTTGGCGCAGAGACAGAAAGGGGTGTAATTCCCAAAACAAGACACTCTTCGAGGTCAACAACTGCATAGGCTATATGTGATATTTATGTCAGAAAGGAAAATGACAATCAAAAGATATGAAAACTTTAGAACAAAAAATAGTTATGCAAATAGCTAGAAAAATGGTGACCTTGCTAGGGGAAAGGAGGGAGGGTACTTTCCAAGGTATAGAAGGGCATGCTTATTTTTGTTTTTTCAGAAAGATATAGGGCATGCTTGAAACTACTGCATCCCTGTATGAAATAACAAAACAGAAATGAAAATGAATATCGTAAAAATAGCGTGTTACCATCAACAACATTATCCACATTTCTTGTCCCGAGCAGTTGTCTAACAATCAGCCCATCACCTTCATCTTTCGAAAGCCACTTTGAACATGGGAAATAGTAAAGTTCCTTGTTGTTGTTTAGATTTTTAACAATGATCTAGTAGGAAAACTTGAGAATGAGTAATAATCAAGAGAGTCTCTGTTTTATTCATCATGTCATTTAAAAGGAACCTTTGTTTCACTGGACATATCTATAAACAACTGTCCATATATATCAAGAGATAAGACGCTTCTTATCGTGAGAGAGAGGCTATTCATTGCTGATTATATATATATATATATATATATACGGCTGCTATAATCAAAAGAAGAATAAGATTTCCATCTCAGAAATCAGTTACATATAAGCTCAAGGAATAAACGAAAAAGCTTTGAATCAGTCGGAAAACGTGATGAAAAATACTTACTTTGTCAAGAAACCAACCAGGAGCGAAACCGGCGTTATCGTGTTCGATACTGAATAATTAAGAAAAAACGTAAATTATTTCCACAGCCAGAACAAAACTGGAGTGAAAACAAATTAAAAGCTTCACAAATCAGTAAACATTTAATACTCCAAAAGATGTCAATACAATACGAAGTTCCTTTTACCCGTCTTGTCAAAAATCCATGAAAATAACTCCAAAAAATATTTGATTGAATAGGCTTTTCTATTCTTGTTTGCACAAACACAAACATCAATTGGAATTTTTAACTTGGGTGGTTTTTAACTGTACGTTAATACTAACATTAATTTTTGCAGCTTTCCAAGTGACTTGGTCTTTATCTTGAAAATGTCCGTCTTTCCTCGCTCAAATGTATCCACACTCCTTTGAGTACATGAAATACAACGAAAAGTTACTTTATTGATAAACTGGATAGTCTTAATCACCTTTAAAAAGCGAAAAGCGCAGAGAAAGCACTAAAACTTCGTGTCATAAACAAAATTGTTTACGCAAATCAATGCTAGGAGAGAGACAGCAACAAAGAAAAATAACAGTTGTTTACCTGTTGATAAGTTGGACTCGTGGTGTTTGGCCACAATCTCCGAATATTGTCACAAAAACATGCGCATCTGTACCAGCACCGCGCTTGTCACCAGTCATAACTTGAACTTCGTAGACTATAATGACAACACAAAGTAGAATAACTCAAAACATATCACAAAACGATAGCTCATGACATCACTAATAAGCGTAATGCATCGCTCCAAACATAGAAATAGACTAAGCGATGGATGTAGGAGCCTGGAGGTACAGGGGGCAAGTGCCCCCACTTTTTCATTAATTTGAATGAACTTTTTCAGGTATCATAGTGCCCCTTCTTGCTTGTGAGAGTGCCCCTGAATGCATTCTTCCTCCTCCCTAATGTTTGGCCCTGCAAGATCCTCTCCAAAACTACAGGAAATACATGAAAATGGTGGACTAAACAGCTGAATTCGATACACAGGCTTTGGAGAGAAGAAAAGTTGCGGAATGGATAGACTTTAGCAAGTTGTTTAAGGACAGGCTAGCAAACAGATAAGTCGTTTCGAACAAATTACTCTCTATCAGATTCAATCACTCGTACATGCTTACGGGACAAAGATTAAGGTTATGCTTATACAAACATATAGGCAGGGGCATGCCGAAGTAGAGGGTATGGGGGTACGCCCCTTAACTCAAAGGTCTTTCGGCAAGCCACTGAATACAGGCAACGTAAATGAGTAACTACCATACATATGTCAAGAAAGTCAATGCACATGTTTGCTATAACGCTGCAGAAAGTGGCCTAACAGCAGCACTCAACCAGACATATAGAAAATCCAGCTGCACGTAGTGAGTAGAGAAGCTTAATCGCTTGTGAATTCTAATGAGTAAAAACATAACAGACAATAAAATTACTTATTCTTTCTGCTGTTCCAGCAGCAGCCGGTTTAAGGACTCGTTTAACTTGACAGTCCCCATCGTAAAGCGACAGCCAAGCGTGGCACGGAAATACATATGTTTTATTACTCTTCTGGTTCATTATTCTGACTTCTTCGAGAAACCAAGATTGTCTTCGTTCTAATCCATCATGCTACAAAACAGCAGGCTGAAATTAGTATCAATTGCAAGGTGATAGAATATCATTGCAAACTCTTTCTAAAGCAAATCGACTAGTTCATATCGATGGGTTGAGACTTTTGTTTCAAAGCATGTGAATTTTAAAGTATTGTGCAGTAGAGCCAACTATGGCAGTAGTTTTCATGCTTTATGCATCCCTAGCTATGCAACATCCCAGGACAAATCTTTAGGAATTACAAAGGCTCCGTTCAGTTCAACACATCCATGCAACAATCATACAATTTTTTTTGAGGATAAGGGCACAGGGCAACTTGTAGCTGATGTGAGAATGCAACAATGAGATTTTTGTCTTTAAAGTGAAAAAGGCCAGTAATGAATACCTAGCAACCAAACCTTTGTGGAATGGATAACATTATTTTAAAATATGTGCTACATCATTTTAATAAATATAGAGCAGACAACTATGAGAAAGCAAGAAGAGCAGACAATTATGAGGAAGCAAGAAGAGCAAACTGGCATACTAGATTTTCAACCATATAGAGAATTTAAAATCTACTGTATATCAAAAAGAAAATTATTCTAGTATGACTCTTCTCAATCTCTACAACTAAAACTGCTGCAGGATGTGTTATAAAACCATGCATTCTGTATTGAAAATTGGTGCTGACATTTTATGTAATTAGGGATGAAAGTATTCACCATTATTAGAGGGGTGACTGCCTCCCAGGTACCATCAAGACAGCACATGATTTTTTACGAACTTGGAAATTTTGTTTAGCCAAAGACTAAATAATTGGCTACTTCTAACTTAATCTAGAAATTCAATACCATTGCCCCTTAAGTCTGCTACAACCATCATATCAAAGTCTGAGGATAAAAGATGTTACAGAAGGTCATATTAAGAATACCTCAATACCTCAATTTCAAGAGCAACAAGATCAGCCACATCAGGCCCTTTAATTGTGAAGTTCTCTGTGCTTCCAGGTGCAAATCTGAATGTCGAGCCCTCACCATTGATCAATGCAGCAGAATCAGCATGACTTTTGTTTGTTAAATGTTGCTTTGATAATTTCCCTTTTGTTCCCCTTATTTGAGCATAAACCTATGAAAATTATAAAGCATCATTACACTTTATCAATTACCATCAAGTATAGCTTAAATCCAAATGTTCAGTCTATGATGCAGTTTCTGTTGTCTAAATTCTTACCCTGGCATCAGTTCCTTGTCCTTTCTTGCTTCCAGTTACCACTTGTACCAAATATGTTGTGCCAGCTGAAAGAAAATTATTTATACATTACCAAGTTTTTCCTTTAAATGATAAGTTTATTTTGGCTAGACTGATAAGCCTTAGAAAATTGTAACTAGCTATTTGTTTGTCTTTTCATTAAAGGAAATAAGCTACTGAGCCATTAAATATATGCATCTCATTACCAAAGTCAGACACTAGTCACAATTTATCAAAGAAAATTGTATCACACAAAAATTTTGAAAATGTTTACCTTTCTTCTTTGCCTCACTTGCTTTCTAAAAACAAGATAGAACAATCATATCTTATTTCCTTGAAATACACATGTATCAATAAATCAGGGATGAGCTTATTCAATTGTATAAGATATTTGCACAAACCAAATAATGTACTTTCAAGCTTGCTATAAAGAGCTTCGACAACAGTCCTACAATAGAGTCTTTGAAAATAAATCTCTTTTTATAATGAAAAGATTATCAAATGTTGTGATACCTTTTTGGGTGAATCAGATAAACCAGGAAGTACTCCAAGCTTTCTCGCATAATAATCTGACAAATGAGGATCCTCTAATGGATTGTACTCTTTCATGGTGTAAGCTTTTCCATTTACAACTTTTGGCATATCATAGGAACTCTGGCCCAAAAATCCTCGTGGTGCAAATGGTGCTCTCTTGCTCACTCCAGACTCAAATGAAGTATGATTTAAAGATAAATTAAATTTCTTTGTTGATTTTGTTGGGTATGCATTTGGATTCTTCCATGTTGTCCCAGCTAGATGAAAATTATAATAACATTCAAACAATGTAAGCATTTATCTTAGAATTGCTTATGAATTGAAGTCAGGGCAAGCTAATACCCTAAAGACAAAGGTGAAAACAACCATCAATTTGAAGGATATGATAACAGAGGTGATGATAATTTTCTAATGTAATCATTTTCACACTATTACCTTCTGTATAATAGTAATAACCAAGAGAGCTCCTTACAATAACTATGATGATCCTGACTGTGAATGATTTATACTGACTTATGATCATGATGACTCATAGTTTATGATTGATGATTGGCAATTATAATTTCTATTATCTTGATAACTTATCATTTCCCTTCTTTTCATGATTCCTTTCAAGTCCCAAAGTAAAAATAGCAGTTTAATCGATATATTTAGAGCCTCTTACCACTCAATGGCCTTTTGATTCCACTTATTCCTTTCCTTGTACTTGCAGCTGCAGTTTTGGGCCTTGTTGGGCGATCTAATAGATAGCTGTCTTTTAGAGAATCACTAACACCTTTAGAGCTATGCATCTTAAGCAAACTCTTCCCCTGAAATTTCTCTGCAATGTACAACAAAACAAAGCTTGAAAGTCTTCAAAAAGTAGGCTTAACAATGGTAATGTACACTTCTACACCGCCATCACTTAAAGTTTAATAAACACCTAATACCATGAGCTTTCATCGTAACTCTGTTCGTGTATTTCCGTCATTCCATCTTCCAGAAATGCAACATATAGTACTAAATATTCTTTCGAAACCCTTCAAAACACATGGTAGTAGCACTCATAACATCGAAAGTATAAAGTTAAGGTCAACATTTTCAAAACATAAACTTACAATAGCAAGTTACAATGTTTTCCAATCCTGCTATCCAAGAATCTGATATTTATTCTATCTTGTCCTACATTTTTCTTGCATACATTGCGATTCATTTATGCAAATCAAGTAAGACTTTTGTTGTGACTTGTGCAATGTGTTGCATACCGCCATTACTCATTATCTATCGTTGTTCTTAGGCAACATCAACAAACTGAATGGAATATTTCACGTCTCGTAATCAAGTTTTCATGGATACGAGGGGAACCTCCTACCATAGAAATCCAACGCAGTTCAGCACTTGGGTGTGGGGGAGGGAGGACAACTTTCTGTGGCAAATTCATCGTATTCCCACCCCGCAAATTAGATGCGATATTATGCAATAGTGGCTATTGATAATATATGATGTAAATTAAACCAGTTTTCAAACTTCTGCTTATGAATGCAAGATCACCATAATGTCACATACCGTAAATTCTCTTTTTAGCCCCCTGTCAATCAAGCCCCCTCTAGGGTGCTTTAAATAAGCTCCCGGAGTATCTAAATGTACGATATTTAAAGATCCTTTCCCTTCTCCTGCTTAGACCCCAGTCTGAAAACTTTTTATAATGCACACTGAAATTCTACTTTACGTGTTGCGCACATCCTACGAAAATTGCGCAACAAAAAAATTCAGTGCGCACAGTGAAGTTTCTATATACTCTGTGCTGGGACCAAATCTCCTTGATAAATGAATGCTTGTGCACCATAATGGTTTCTCTTGATCCTGATTGGATGAACCACAATAATATGGAACTTTGCAAATCACGTCAATCAAAAGAATATTTGTCACGTTTTTTCTTCTTTTCGATAATTCTACCATTTTTAATTTGGGGAGATTTTCTTCATGCTGAAATCCTTCGCTATTTACCGTATTAAAATCAATATATTTGATACTGCAAAGCGGAATAAAGAAGCAGTTTCAAAACGTCAGTACACAGTCCAGCTTTACTGGCTCAGCAAGGACAGACGTGTGAAATCTCAGGTATTGAGAAGTTTTTTCCCTTGAAAGCTTCATTTCTATCAACTGAAAAATACTAACAAAGTAATTCGCCTAGCCACATACATGTTTTCACTAGTTAGTGCTGCTTCTGCTATTAATACCTAATTGAAGTCATTGCTTTAAAATTGAGAATGATAGTGTTTCGTTCTGTTGTTTAAAAGTTCATTTTCACGAGCAAGTTTTTAATTTGCTTGCATTGCTGCATATAGGAACACGAAAACAAAGTAATGTTCAAGAATTTCATTTCAAAAGAAACTTTGAAAAGCATTTCATTTCTACTAGGAAAGTTCACATTCTTCCTACTGTAGTAAATAATTCTAGCGGAGATGGGTTCTGAAGTGAATAGTTGTAGAACTGAAGAAACCAGACTTCAGGGGAGAGACTGTATTTCACAAAAAGCAGAACTGAACCAGGCCAGAAATGAAATGCTTGAGAAATACATTCATTGATATTTCTATATTCGAATGCCAAGGTAGCGTTAACTTACTTCTAAATAAAACGTTATGAGTACCAAGACAGCGTTAACTTATCTCTAAATTAAATTGAGCAATATTCTGACAATTTGTTCTTTCGTTCTCGAAGGAATAGCAAAAATGTCAGCAGTGCGTGATGAGAATCAATCGCCAATTCTCGTGCCACAAAAATGCAAGCCAGTTAGCCCATTTGTAGCAAAATTGCGACTATTACTACAACAGCAAAAGTATAACAATGCAATAAGATGGTCTCAAGATGGTCGCTCCCTTGTAATATCTGACATAGAAACTTTCAAAGATCACGTTTTGGAAACTGAAGATGAAATGTTCAAGACAAAGAATTTTGCTAGTTTCGTCCGACAACTAAATTTGTACGGGTTCCGAAAACTCCAAGTAAATAATACAAAAGGCGACCCAACAGTTGACATGCACTTCGAGCATCCAAACTTCAGACGGGATAGGCCAGATTTAATCCCCTTAGTGCATCGTACTTGCAATTCAGCGAAAAAACGTGCGTCTCTACGAGGCATTCATGATACCTACAGCCCAAAACGGCTACGATTTGAGAATGAAAACAGTATGTCTGCTGTTAGTCCATTGGTAGATCGTCAAAATGAAATGGCAACACCTATCGACATTGGTAATTCTCAGTATCCGATCTTTCGAAATAACGGTCATAACATTGTTATGCTGGATGCTGGAGAGAAATTTGGACAGCTTATAAAATGGGAATATGGAAAATTAAGCCAATCTCAGGAACATGATTATGCAATTCCCTTCCTGAATTTGTGCTCAGGGGAGCCAATGGATGAAAGAAGGATGTATGACTATTTAGAGAAACATTTCTGTGATGAAGTAACTGTTGTTCAGGCATTATTAAGTTTATCAATGCAGTAGCAAGAAAACTAGAGGTAAAACATTTATGTATCTATCAATGACAATGTGCCCCTACAAAAGAACCCTCTGCGAAGGAGCCCCAGATACAAACTCTTGATTACACTTTTTTAAAGGAAATTAGGTCTACCCCTTAACGTTTGCTAAGAGCTTTCTTCGCTGAGATAGTTGGATTTCTACCGCCTCCCCCTACTGAATGTGCAAATTGAACCTTATTTTTGGCAAAAGAATAAATGCATGTACAAGCTGTTTACAAGAAATACCGAATATAGGCCCTATTAAAAGTAGCTAGTACGATAGAATGGTTAAAATGGTAATATTCATAGTTTTAGAGTTCTTGAAATATTATCTTTTTATCAAAGATTAAAAATTAGATTTCATTGCTAGAATAGTGATTTATGATTTATCGTTTCTATTTCCATCAAATTATATATCTTCTAATTTAAATTGCAATAGTTGGCATAAATTGATTTAGTTTTAATTTTTCATCATTTTATCATCAAACTTGTTTTGTTTGCATTTGAAGAGGTGGAGTAGCATTCAAAAAGAAAGAATTTATGAACATTTTACTATAAACGTATGCTTTGTTGTTTTATTATAAAAATGTGCTTTGTTGGCTATAGTACAGAAAGTTCAAGGTACTAAAGATAATCTCGATTTTGATGTAAGAAAAGAGAAAATGGGTTTCAAATCAAGCAGAGAATGAAAGAAAAACTACGTAACGCTCTTTGTAAAAATTATTTAAATTGAGTATTTAGCTATTCATTTTTCAATAAGGAATCTCAGTTTTTAAGTTTCCAATTTCAATAATCCTCAATTAGCAATTGTATGAATTTAGCAATTCAGATATTAGTTGAAATACTGAAATTGTCTTTCTTTTTGAATAACTTTACTCACATGCCAACAAATCTGCTGTTTTCAGGATTAACAGTCATATACACTTTCTGTTCTCTGGGGTAAGATATTTCGTTACCTTGGAAGTCAATCCAGTAGTTATTGGCAACTAAATCTTGAAAAGAAGGCAATGATGACATCCAGGTGAGGCTGTTGTCAAAAGCTTCCTGATTTTCTACAGCGCACGTTGATTGATAATCCACTGTGGAAACATATTGGCTGTCAATGCGACAATTTGATTGGATAATGTTTTCCTTTGCAGCTCTAGGTTGTGTGCTTGGAGCAATTTCAAATTCATGGCGGGCAGTCAATTGTCCACTTGTGCTTTGATTCTGCAACAGGCTCACATGCTTATCTTCCAATTGAGGAGAGCATGTTGATGCGGCTTCTTGATATTTGGAATTGTTTGGATGTTCCCTATTAGCTGAAAGCATTAAATCACATTTTATTTGCATTGCAAACGAAGAAAAAACTATTCGACCAATCAGAGATGCGTATCCCAAAGACTCCCCTTTGGACTCAAAGTACTCAGTCCTCGTTGATAGCAGCACTTTTTGTGTTGAAGGAGCTCCCCTAAATGCACATTGTATTGCATGGATGTCTTATAAGAAACCCGGAAGCTCAATGTTTAGCTTCTTGCAAATAAAAACATTTGCTGATTCGCTCACTCTTATCTCTTGCCTTATGCCGCATAAATTAATTATTAATAGTATTGTTAAAAACGATAATCCACAAAGGGGATAATCCAGCAAAGCACTAGTTAGATTAGATGCTACAACAAAATACAAATCGATACACTACATTAAATTTCAACTGCTCATCATTTCCTTACTCAACAATTTAATTGAGCTTTCCTCCTGCAAAGGTAACAAAACCTGTTTGCATACTCAAGGCTGATATGAACTATGGGTTTATTGTGATGTTGATAGAGTAAAGCATACCCTACTTCCCAGAATAACTTCCTACCTTGAGTATGCACTTCTCCTTGGGTAGCACTTCTCAATTATTTTTTGCAAAGCCCCTCTCTGGGAAGAGAAAATATTTCACGCCCCCCACTCACTACAAATAATACAATTGCTTATTTCTGTTGCATAAGTATACTTGTTCTTTGGGGTCATACACTTCCATTTAAGCATTGCATTGTGCCCCACGGGAGCACATCCCATTATCTGAGAAATGATGTCCTAGGTGAATCATTTTAAATACACAACCTGAACACTACTAGTTCAAGGAAATGCTGTAACCTAGGTCAACATTTCGCCCCTTATTCGAACTGGTATAGATGAAATTTGATTACCTTCTACTTCAAGCGAGATTCCTTCTAAACCTTTGCAGATATTAACTTCTCTCTCTTTTATTGCCTTGCTTTCAAGTACCAGAAATATGTACTCCATCATCATTGACGTAATAATGTAAATAGAACCTTTGAATGAAAAAATATCACATTTTTCATGTAGGTGCAACACCTTCAGTCAAAATTCTTCCCCATGTAAGAATAAAGTCATATGAGAATTATCATCCCTTGACATCAAACAGACATTGCCAGTTGCATCGTTTTGGAATAGCACATTCAGGGCGTCACTAGCCAGCTCAGTCAGGAGGTTGCAAGGACAATTTGCCAACACCAGGGCGTGGTCGCCGACATCCCATAATAACTGCCTTCCCCGTGGAAAGAGGAAATATACGATCAATGGCTTTTTGCAGTGAAAACAGGATAAAATTAATCACAAAGATGGAGGTGGCTACATTGAATGTCAACCAGCTATCTATCGGAGAGCACTGAGATTCACATAATGTAAACTTGATTTTGAAATCATAATGCATGAGCATGATAATATCATCAAGACGATAATTTGAACAAACCGAAAGTCCTTGCACCCTTTAACGTCAAATCTTGCATGACTTTGGATAGACTTTCAGAGAAATTCAAAATAAACTCATTGTTTCCTAGTTTGACATCGACGTTTGATTTCTCGCAGGGCTGCAATGAAAGATACACATGAAAATTGGAAACTCTGAGCTTGGAACCCTCAATTTTTTTCTATATCTCTCAAGGATTTCATGTTGCTCGGCCGAATTCCCGAACAATTCAGCCTAGCCTCCTACCATATATCAAAAGAGATATTAAATTAAGCTAAATTTGAGGAATAATTCCACAAGATTATGACAGAGTGCTGGGGAAGGAAAGATCAAAGCAAAGCATAATACTGATTGGTTATGCTTGCTATCGTATAATACAGCTCCAAAGGAGCAGAAAGTATAATAATTTTGGGGGATTTAGGAATGGCTTTGACATAGTGGCGCAATAGAGACATTTGGGGCTTTTGGGAATTCACCCCCATGTTAATTTTCACTTCAAGTAATGCAAGAAAGACTTGCTTCTTGAACACTTCTGGGGGCCCCTTCAGAATTTAAAAAGTTTGGGGCCCTTAGGAGCTGTCCTAACCATAATCTATGTCAATTACACCACTGCTTTGACAGATTCTCTCCCACCGACAACAAAATAGGCCATAAGCAGGGTCACCATGAGGGGGCATGAAGCAAGTTACCCCAGGGCCTCAAGGTGCAAGGGGCCTTATAACACCTGATGGTTCAAGGTTTGGGAGATTTCATAAAATAAACCCTTAGTAATTTTCCAAAGTTACTTTCTAGACACTGAGAATTTTTTGCTCGCATTGCTCACAGGGGGTCTCGTCTTTCCTTTTTGCTCCAGGACCTCTGAATTCTCTCAGTGACCCTGGTCATAAGGAAATATAAATATGAGTTTTGATTCTTTGGAAGTTTTGTACGTAATTATGGCCAGCTGAAAATGTTATGTACGTAGTTCATTCATGCACCCCACACTCCAAATGATGCGCGGAACCAACAAACGACTACTTACCTCAATCATAGCATCGTATATGAAATGGTCCATCATGGATAAGAAATAATCTATTTGGGCCCTTCTTCTTAGGAGATCAACAATGCTGTTGAAAACTAATGGAAAAATTGAAGTATATGACAGCATTGAAAAAAATTCATGTCCTTCCAAGGTTTGAAGTTCTGCTATAAGCAATGCAAAAGGAATGGAACAGTAAAGGAAATCAAACGAAAGGTAGAAGAGAGCAGATCTTCTCTAATGAAAAAGAGACGTATGGTAAAAGATTTTAGCATCATATCGAATTTAAAAATAATGCAATTTCAGATTCAACATTCAGTCTAAAAATTAGGTGACATTTAAAACACTCATTTTTCAGAATCAGTAAACACTTTTTTGGTATGAGAGTCCTTATTGCAATAATGAAGAGGTTGGAGGAGATTTGACAAAATATTCCTTACATTTTTCAAGGCTATCTGCGTATGATTCCTCCATTATAGACATCTTGAGCTTAATCCCAAGAATTTCTTTAAAGTTTATCTTCTCAAGGTCGTGCAATATTCTCGTTGTTTGCTGACAATCTCCAAGCAGTTCTTTTACAGGCTGTAGAAATGAATTCGAGACATTCCAAAATGACTGGAAAATCAGCTCCAGGGCTGCAAAGCTCAAGAATTTCTATTTTAGCTATAGCTAGACTGACATGTAGCAAACATAGACGTATACATAAACGCAGATGTAAAAACAGACAAGAACAGAGAGAGGATATTAATCAGCTACCAAAAAAGGAGAAAGTTTTTGTTAAGAGCAACTTCATCACTTTATTTGAGAGTATGCACCTCTCATAACGATGCAATCCTAAGAAATTTTATCTCCTTTTAGATCCAAAACTTTAGTGTGGGTACAGCCATTTTTAGGCCAATAAACTTTCCTTAACTGCAAAAATACGGCCTTTTACGTGGCAGCATTATTATTTTTTCAATGCATATATTTTATGTTTCTCAATTTTGCCTCCGTTTCCCCCTATACCTTGGGGCTTGGGGGTGCCTGTAAGAGGACTTTAGTTCTGGCATGAGCATTTACGATCGGATGCCCTTCCTGACGTCACCAATCGCCCTTCTTGACGTCACCAATGGCATACGATGGGGCTTGAACCCAGGAGCACGTTGGTCTGAGTCGAGTGCATTACCGCTAAGTCACGGCTGCTCAATTCATATATTTTAGTATTGTCTTCACAATCATTAACATTACAAACTACACGCACACGCGTGCAATTAGGGATTTTCGAGGGCAGGAGTCTATGCTAAGTGAAAAGAGCAGACTAAAAACTTCTTAAAGAGATATAGCTTGGGATACTAATAGTTCCGATTTTACAATGGAAGAAGTACTACAGGAATTTTACTGACTTCGTTACTTTTAGGCGGGGACAGGGGGGCTGCAGCTCCCTCAAGTTGGGCAGAAATCCGTTTCACTCGGGGCAAATTTTCTGAAAGAACAATAGGGAATTCGGGCAACTCTTCTGCCTGCTCTCCAGCTCTATTTGATATTTCGGGCAGAAAATTTACAGCCCCCTAAATCTGAGGTCCTCCTACTCCAATGATCAGGGGTACTTTCTACTTTTTCTAAAAATGACATGGACCTAGATCCCAGATCCCCTACCCAACTTGCGTGCTTAGCTTTGATAGTGAGGTTGCAATTGTCATACCTGAGAAATCAAAATGCAATATTTTCATTACTAAGAATCAAAGACTTTGATGAATGAACGATATGCCTTTTCATTTCATTTAAAACTTATTTAAAGTTGGTTACATGTATAGCTTATAGCTAGTGCCTTGTAGGCAGGCACTGTGCCACCAAATAAAAATTGGGAGCTGGATGAACAGTGGGGGGGGTGGGGACTGAGGAGCCAATAAAATTGTTATCTTTGGAATATTTGCACTTTCAACGTCACTGGTTGGCAAAAATTGGGGGCGTGAACCCCCCAAGCGCAGTGCTTGCTTGTAGGTAGATGGCCTAAAAATTGAGCAATTCCTTCAAAGGAAGAAAGTTGTTGCACAAACGCTGATCAGATAATAACGCTATACCAAAGACCTAGCTTCTATTTTGTGCAGAGAAGTGCAGTAAGGATTAACAATCTGTCGAAAATTACAAATTTTATCTCCCAATCTTGTTAATCAAACCTTTCTTAATGAGGGCACATATAAAGCTTGATAATCAAGCCAAAATAAACGTACCTGCGCAAATGACAAGAAAGCTATTTGCCTGTCAAGC
The DNA here is from genome assembly GCA_900291935.2 of Cassiopea xamachana. Taxonomy (NCBI): domain Eukaryota; kingdom Metazoa; phylum Cnidaria; class Scyphozoa; order Rhizostomeae; family Cassiopeidae; genus Cassiopea; species Cassiopea xamachana. Next base: position 1,951,692 of record OLMO02000009.1, on the reverse strand, counting down.
AACTTGATATAGGACTTTGCAACTGCAAAGAATATGTCAATGTGTAGGAGCAAATCGGAATGGGGAATATATGTCAAATTTTACTCAACAAGAGTCTTTTATTCACAAAATGGGGTTCAAAATAACGCAAGCAAAGAGGTATTTATATTTGCGGTAGCTGAAAGTTGTCTGTAACTAAATGGACTTAGTTTAGAAAATAGGCAGCAACAATTAGTCATACAACCACCCAGAAGACACGAATTTTCCGAAATAAAAATCTTTCTTACAATAGTAACATGAAATAGCTGGAAATGTCATTCAACACTTTGAAAGTATGGATATAAGAAGAGAACTCAAAATAAAAAATGATTGATAGAATTTTTACCTTTCATTTTGACATTTGCAAGCTCCTTCGGTACATTCATGAGGCAGATGTCCAACCAAGGTAGGAAACACTTGACGAATTTTGAAATTTCTGATCTAAAACTGGAAAGAAAGCAAGGTGCAAATTGTCTTCTATGGATACTGAGAAACTCTCGTTACGAGTGAGGTACAATATAGCAATATTTTATACAAGCATTTTATCAGTTCTTATAAAATTTTTGACAAAAAAGAAATTGTTGACAGCATTGACATCAAGGTCGACATGACTTAAATTCTTGGTATCAGTTCTTCACATTCAAGACATATTCATTGTAAAAGATTCCTTTGCATTTTGATAATGAAGAAATAAAGAAACCATGTTATGAACCGCAACTTTTCACTCATTCATTAAGTCAGTTGCAAGGAAACACTGGAGAAGAAACGTGAAAAGTAAAAGTTGATGAACGTTTGGTAAAGATCAGCAACATAATAATAACAATAAGAGAAATATTTGTATAGGATGCATACTTCAGCCTCTGCTGTTATAAATTTTATAATTGGGGCTTTAATATTAAGTTATAGGGTACAACTTTGTGTTAAACCCCAATTATAACAATCAAAAATTATTCTCATAAGAAGTGTATTATTATTATTATTATTATTTCAATTCTTTAAAGACGGTGGCCCATTCAGCTAAGCTGGTTTGTACGGGGCCGTCTAAATCCAAATGCAAAAATCAAATCGGTTATCGGCTTAGATATTATATTAATACCATCATGTTCTTGCCTAACCAATGGATTTCTAATTACGAAGGAGCATAGAACACACCTTTCTGGAATTTCTTGGACGCCACGTGGAATAACAACATCATTGATATTCTGAAAAAGAGTAAAACAGTCCTTAGGCAGATTTCATGAAGCAAATATTGCTAAAGCGTAAGAATAAAGATAATGCAAATTATAAAAGAAGCTTCCAGTAGCAATACTTATTGGCATAAAATAGTAATTGTGTTGATCACAATGATGCATCATTATTATCATTATGATGTTGATGATGATGATTACGATGATGATGATGATTCTACCTAAAGCTTCCTTCTTTCCATTCACAACAACAGTAGAAACAACCGTTGTAATACCTTGTACAAGATGACATCACAATCTACAACAACCTTATGAATTGCATCATCTTGAAGAAGTTTGGTCACATGACTCGGCATGCTGCCCCAGAAGTGTAAAAGAGAAGATTCCACCTGAAGAATTGCAAAATTGACAGCTTAGTTGAAGGTTGCATTTAAGGAACATGCTTGATAATGCCTCTTACAACCTAAAGGCCATTTCTAGCTGATGTTAAGCAACAGTTTCATTACTATTCTGGTTTGAAAACGAGGAAATTTTCAAATGGAACACAATATCAGTGCTACTCTTGAAACTTCTTAGAAAGCTTGCTGAAGTTAAATACATTCTACGCAAACTTTTGCATGTTGTGCGCTTAAGTTTCCAGATTGGGATCAATCGAATTATCTACAATAGCCTCAATCTTAACTTGTCTTGTTTGAATCAAAAGTGGAGAAGAGGTTGACTTACGTCATCGAAATTTCCAGCAACAACGGTATCTAGGAGTCTTTGACAATGTGCCTCGTAAACAACAAGGAAGCCATTTATCTAAAAGACCAAGCAAACGGAAATCAGATATATCGTAAGCTAAATGAATATGAAAAATAATACAAGATTAATGATATTATGCAAATTCTTAGTAGTGCTAAATGCCATAGACCTACCTTAGGACAAAGTGTTACAATTTCTGATGTCTACTTTTAGGTGTAATTGAGCGAGGTAGTATAGTGGTTAGAGTGCATACCTCCCATATGGGAGGTCTACAGTTCGAGCCCGACTCGATGCCCTGACTGAACGCTCGCTCACTGCTTACCCAGCAGCAAATGGGTTCCCAGTGGGAACACTGGGGAGTTAAAGGCGGCGAGGAAAGGAACTGGCCACCCTACCTCACATGCCGATGGCTCAACATAAGTGTCCTCTCTAACAGGCACTCCCCCTATGTACGAAAGTATACGGGACTACCTTTACTTTTTACTTTTAGGCGTAAGTTCATGCCAGGCGCTGGTCCGAATAGCATAGGCGTCAAATCTTGATTGGATAACAAAGGAATTACCATCAAAGGGTTTCTGCTAATAACGTTGCGAGAATTCGTTCGAAAAGCATGAAGAAGCGTGCTTTGGTGGTAAAAGGTGTACTTTCTTTGCGAAAAAACTGACAGCACATAGTTTCGAATGATTGAAAAATATTTTGCAAGCATATTCAGAAGGCTTCAATTCTCATTTCCAGAAGGAAAAATATTTATATCTTCCGTAGATCAAAAGTTATCGACATTAAAAGAAAAGATAGATAGCTTGCAATGTCGATAACTTTTGATTTACGCAAGATACAAAAATTGCTCCTTCTGGAAATGTGAATTGAAGCCTTCCGAACATGCTTGCAAAATATTTTTCAATAATTCGAAACTATGTGTTATCAGTTTTTTTGCAAAGAAAGTACACTTTTTACCACCAAACAACGCTTCTTGATGCTTTTCAAACGAATTCTCGCAACATTATTGGCAGAAAGCCTTAGATGGTGATTCCTTTGTTATCCAATCAAGATTTGACGCCTGTGCTGGTCTGAATACTCTATTTTTTAACTCTCCGTTCTAAAGACACAGAGAATGAATAAAGAATATAAAATTTCCAAATAATTGATGATCCTGAGTCCAGTGGAAGGGATAAACTCTCAACAAGATAAAAATATAAGATATTCTTCATACCTTTTCCTGAACTGCAACTGAAAAGTGTGCATCTTCTGACCTAAGTTTTTTCATCTTTGCAAATGTATCCAGCATTGAAATCTTCTTTGTGAACCCTTGGTTGCTTTGTTGCTTTACCTTGATGAGAGAGGGAAGTTACTATTGATGATAGCATAGCTTTGCATATTTATGCAAGCCCATGAACAGAACAGCAAAACTCAGCAAACTGAGGTAAAATGTTATGTTCTGATGAAGTTCTCTTTCAATTGAAGTGAAGTTTTCGTTTTTAAAAATAGCGAAAACGTTGAAATATAGTGTGAAAATAATTCATGTTCTTCCTCTTCTTGGCACTGTGAAGAAGGATTCTTTCCAGAGAAGCTGATATTTATTTTTTATACATCTATAATCACTTTAAATAAACTATTACCTTTGTGTGTATATTTGATTCTGTAAACCTGCAAAAAGAAGACTGCGATGATTCCATGAAGAAGCTAATTTCATTTCCGACATTTTAGGAGTTCAAAGTGCTTTGAAACAACAAGCAGATATCATCCACTACTGAGAGACTTCCAGAGACGAATTCAGAGAAATTAAACAGCTGAAACTGCTGGCAGCAGCTAATGCAATTGCATGAAGATAAAAGTATACATGCTTTGAATGGTTTTTACCTTGTTAACCCTGTGTATGTCGGGCTTCGAACTGTGCTTCGGAGGCTTTCTTTCATGGCTAGGCCGTAGTAATGATATCTGTGAAGACAATGGTGTCTTATCAAAATATATAAGTACTTTATCCACTTTCATTGGGAACCAGCTGAAATTGATGGCAAAAGGAAAGTAATGTATTCAAGAGTGAATTACTGTTGGCAATTTTCTGTTGGAGCCCATTTAGCTCAGGATGTTCTCAAAACAATATGAGAGGTAATAATTATCTATACCCTTGATATTGCTACACTCAAATCCCTTATAAACATTTAAATAAACATTTAAAGAAAGAGTTTTCGTTCAATTAAGAGGACTTTAAGACAATAACGCACTTTGATTGGCCCCTTGTTCCCAGTCTCCTTGTAGATATTGTCTTGAATTGTGTGCGAATAACCTAAAGTATGCAATCATTAGTAAGCATAAATTAGCATAGTTTATGACAAATTAAGACATGCATGGGAGTTTACAGTTAGCAGCAAGGTAGTCCCAGTGGCAATGGAGGAGCAAGAGGGGCTAGTGTAGGGGCGTGCCAAAATAGGTGGCATCTAGTTCCACACTTTTGCCAAATCTGTCAGCAATACTGTAGTTGTCAGAAAAAATTGCGTAACGATCATTGCTTGTGTGTAATTCTGGGGTATTTTGTAGCTTGTCGTTCTTTGTTACACTCCTCTCTCCTCCGAATAAAAATGAGAGAATTGATCACCTCTGTGCGTAGAAGTGTTCAACATAGTCATTTTACTCATAGCATGATTGACTTCTACATCTATGACCCTTTAATCTATCGCATCTATATCAATATGCGGTAGCACTGTTACCAAGTGCTCTAAACTGTCATTTTTATTCATTACATACTCAGTCTCTACATCTATGACCCCTTAATCTAGTTTTACTACAGCCTAGTGCTAGTTCACCATTAGGCTCAGATGCGTAGTCAACTGAATGGCGAGATTGGTCAATCTTTACACCATCGTGCTTTCTGTACTAGGTAACTTTAAAGGCGAAGTGAAGTCAAAATTATGAAAACTGAAAAAAAAATTATTATGTTGTCTAGGGTCAGCTAAAATGAATAGACCAACTTTGGCATCCAAATTTGAAGCAAGTTTTGCATCACAGCCATTCAAAGTATGACCTTGACAAAAGTGTTCTAAGAAGGACTTGTGATGTAACACGGGTAGCAAGACGGATAGTAGTCCTTCACTTAGCCCTTTATTGATACATTTCTCACATAAATCTGGGCCATTGCATGACTCATCTTGAATTTATGGCCTTCCAGAGTGGAAACCTGAAAATACAGTATTGTTGGCCAATAATTTCAGATTGCATTGACCCGTCTTACGTCGCACGGGTGTAAGTTGTTGTTGTTTCATGGCTGATGTTTTTCAACTTCCGCTAGCAATAAAGCCCCCATTTTTTTTCCAGGAAAACGGTCGCAAATGAGAAAAGGCCAAGGAGGGCATGATTCTGGAGCACAGTTGGCCATTTTGAAGCAATAAAAAAATTTCACTTCACTGCGCGTTTAAAGATCTGGTAACCTTCATGACGGCCAGTATGCATTCTGGGATTTTAGCTGGCCACAGATTCTAGCCAAAATATGCCTAGAAAAAATGGCTCGCCCTGGCTTCATGACGAACAAACACACAAGAAAAACCCAAAAATTATTTATTTTCTATAAAGAATATATATAGCAGAGCAAATACCTCTTCAAAACAATGCAGGCAAAGGAATAGGTCATGGGGTGCTAATGGGGATCAGATCTTAGACAGAAAACTTGACTTCAATATCTCGATAGTTAGGCTCTTCAAAGTAATACTTTCAAAACTTCAATACAAGCAGATTTAAGAAATTGCAAATTTGCTCAACTTCTTCGCCTATACCATTTTGCGAAAAGTATTCAAGAGAGACAATACAATTTATGCTAAAATGCTTTCAGGTAAATGAAAGGATGACCTACCTTTCCAAATATGGCAGAACCTATGGGAACAGTGCTTAAATTACGACAGTATTCAAGATAATGAGCATATATCAAACATCGTGGTATGCACGCCCCTTCCTTCAGTTCATAATTGGCTTCAAGCCTTGAATGGAAAAATAAACTTTAGCTTCCTACTCATGTCTTTTATTCAAACTAGCTAAAAACTCTGCGTATGATTTACTATCTATCAAAAATAGAAAGATAGAGCTTTATTGAAGTATGATTTACATATCTGTAATGTTCTAAAAAGCAACGCAAAATGGGTGCAATACAAGGTAAGCCTATTTCTGCAGTTAAGAAACACGATTCCAGCGAGTTCCTAATGTTTTGGCTTTAGATAAAGCGAATGGCGATAGGACACACGCTAGACTCTAAAGATACTTGAATTTAATACCAGATGAGCAATTGTATGCTGTAAATTCATAGCGGTAGCAGCGTGAATATTGGAATATTGGAGGTATTAGCAACAGGCATAGACGTAGGAACCGAGAAGGTACAGGGAGCACGTGCCCTCCACTTCTTCACAAATTCATTTATAAAGTGCTCCTGTTCAGCTTGCAAAGTACCCTTTTTTGCTAATAAGGGTGCCCTTGAATGCACGTGCCCCCATTTTTTGAATGCTTCCTGTGCCCCTGGCAACAGGTGAATTTAAAATACCATACATGAAATGAGATGAGATGATATGTTAAACCATGATATGATGTGATATGAAATGATGTGATGTTATGTGATATGATGTGATATGATATGATGTGATATGATGTAATATGATATGATGTGATGCGGTGTGATGTGTTGTGATATAAGATGAAGATATGATAATATGATGATATGATGTGATGTGTGTGATGTGATTGATATAGTATGATAAGATATGACTTAATATGATATGATGTGATGTGGTGTAATTTGTTGTGATATGATTTGTTGTGATATGATATGATGTGACGTGATATGATATCATATGTGATTAATTTCTTTACGGTTAGCTTCTAAAAAGAATAACGTGCTCATTATTTATCCCTAAAGTTGGGACTGAAGAGAAATAGTTTGGGTAAAGGATTTTTCGAGCAGCCTTAAGGTTGGGGAAATAATTTTTTTGTCTCTGAAAGGCTGGGTAGTACATTTTTATAATTCTGTATTGGTTGGGTGACTATTATTTATAAAGAGCGCAAGGTTGGGTAGCAAACAAAGGTACCGAAATAAATATTTCTCTTCAGCCCCAACCCGCGGCATAAATATTGAACAGTCCCTTAAGGTAACCATGGATGTAAATAATAATGACGAATATTTAATATCCACAGGATGACCAATTCAGCATTAGCATGCTACTTTCACACTGGACCCTGTGAAATGTGTTAGTAGAACTTGAAACAAAAGCCTAAGAATCAAAGTTCCAATTCCTTATCCTCCATAGCTACCTGGGCTATACCAAGAATTTCAAATATGTCATGAATAAAATATGACCAAACGGGAGTCACTCAAAGACTTTGTTTAATTAGCTGGTGCGAATTATCATGATAGCGAAAAATTAAGTGTATTACGAACATAGATAAACAAGGTGTTTAAACATGTCATAGAAAATCAAGTATACACTAAAGAATCGCAGATTTAAGTTAGAAAATAAGGAAGGATAACAAGAGTTCTGATAAACACCACGATAAAAGCATACGGGAACAAGTGCACGTAATCATAAGCTCATAACTCAAGAGATATCACGTGGTTCTCCTACCACAGCGTTGTTTTGGAAAGCAAGAATGCATTTTCATTAGTTATGTTTGAGAAGAGGGGTCTGCCTGTCTGATTTCTGGCGATTGCCACGAAATATGAAACAGAACGGGGCTATTTTCTAGCCTGTGTTACACGTTTTTTTTATATGAAGCATGAGGCTGAAATTAGGCAAAAATTAAGAAATAATTGGAAAGAAAACAGGCAGGCTAAGTTTGAATGGTAGCTTGAAAGAACTGCTTTTCAAGAAAATTTTTGACTAAACTAAAAGGAAAATAGAAACAATATCGATTACATGCCTCAAAAAAACCTGAGCATACTTTTTCTTGCATCACAAATACCTAATCTGGGTTGTTCTTGTCAATTGAAGTCTTAAAAATTTAATAAACATTTAAGCAACATTCAAGAAACATTTAAGGTTCAATTTGACAAATATTAAGAAACATCCAGGCTGAAGCCAGAACGTTTGTTTCTTACAAAGGGAGCCTGTATTTGATTGGTAAATTTCCACAAAGTTGGAGATGACTAACTTAATAGTGCCACATGGCTACCGTTGACTGTTGTTCTTGGGCAAGTATTCCGATTGTCGTCTTCACACAGAACAGTTGCTCAATAATGCTAATTTTCCCAAAATGATATCAAATAAGCCTATTTATGCCAAACATCTAGGTAAACAGAGAAGACGACTGTCTACTGCATAGAGCAAACGTGAGCAGTGAAAGAGTTGATGTTTTAAGGCTGTCAATGCCAGCACATAGTGAATATCATAGTGGCATAGCTTGATCAGGCGCGCAATTAGGAATTTTCAAGGGTAGGAGTCCAGTCCACAAAAAAGGACACGTTAAAACTTTGTACAGAAGATATAGTCTTCGAATACTGTTTTGCATACTCATAAGTGGAGGAAATTGGGAGGTTTACTGATATTGTTACTCTGAAGCGCAATGATTCTTATTGCTATTTCTTATCACGACAAGAGAGGAAAAGGGGATCGGGGGCGACGTCTCTGGAAAATTTTTGGGCCAAGCCTTTCCATATAAGGGAAACGCCCTTTTTGAATAGACAGGGCAGTGCAAAAAGGGCACTTTCATACATTTGATGAAGAGGGCAGAAGTCTAGACCCCCCAGAATCCCTCCCCCTATTTGTGCTCTTGTTGATGTACCTCTAGAATTTACAATGTTGCGAAAAAACCTAGATTATTCATACAGCAGTTAGAGAAAAATTCAATGAAGTGAATAAGTGGAAGTAAAAAATAGTTAATTAACAATCAAAAGTATTTAGCAGTTAAATATGAAAGGCAGAACAAAAATGGTGAAGAATCGAAAGAACATTAAGTGTATTGTTGGACCTGATGAGATTGTTGGGAGGAGACGAGAGTATCACATATTTCGAAAGAAGGTGAACTGGCTGACTTACCACTCTTTCAAACGTGATGTAGTAAATGACTTTTCATTGATTTTCAACTCCTTGTCTCCTGAGTAAAATCGAAGTAACATGTAGAAAACGAATTGCGTGAATGAGATTTGGGGGTAAAAGAAAATTCCTCTTAAAAATCCCAGGATCTAATGATGTAAAAAAATAGGGATAATTTCTCCAAATATGAGGGAGTGGAATGAATTAGATTTCAGGATTTTCAGATGCGTTCGAGATTAAACGTTCTCCATTGCAAAATTCTCCTACTTTGAAAAATGAAGCAACCTATGGCTGTTTTCAACACCCTACTTTTGTTTTTCGGGAAGTTCATCCTACAAGCAATGAACAGAGTGAACTTGCGGGAAGACGGAATCAGCGATACCTCGGACTATTTTGCAATTTTTTACATTTCATCCGTCTCTCGTCAAATTCTGGCCCACTGCAGTAAAGTTGTACAACAATTAAACACTGTTGCCCTACCTTCTTTTTGTTGACCAAAGTGAAGTTCTGTTTCATCCATTGCCAACATTCCTATAACAGAATATCCTTCGCTTGCTCAACACTCAAATAGAAAATCTCTTTGACATTGAATGTGCTTTGAGAAACCGTTGCTTCTTTGCAGCACTCAAATACTGCCAATGTGGAGGAAACGAGCGAGCAACGAATAGAGAGGAATAGGTCGCAGCAAAGGGGGCTATGTCAGGACAAGATTCTTGCTCAACAGGCGAAATCTATGTTGTAATTGTCTAAAATTGAAAGCGATGTACCTCCTGTGCAAAGTTGTAACATGGTATCATGACAGGTGTGTCGTTCCCAGGCTTCACAGCATTGATCAAATTCGAAAGTACAACTGGGTAAGTTTTGCATTCAAAATTCTGGCTTTGATTCGCCCGGTAACAATGAAACATCATGTCTTTGACAAAATATCTCAGTTCTGCTGGAAACCAAGGTAAAGAATGAGTATTGTCAATGAATGGTCTTCAGAGTTTGTACAAAATATTTCCCAAGCTTTTCCAAAGCCAAGTTACCAAATTTCCAAAACCATTAAAAACCTTTTCGTTTGTATTTTGAAATCCCATAGAATAGAAAACCATTATTTTCAACTTTATATTTTATGATTTTTGTGGATTCTATATGCTTTATATTATAAATAGCAAAATGAACAAACTTAATATATACGGTGTTAAACACAACACTCTGTGATATCCCTTTCAGATTATTTTAGAACTTTCCCATACAGAAACTCAAAAGTTTTCCATAGCCATTGTGAAAAACCTCCCTTTCCAACACCTTCCAGGTCTTGGAAAATGGTATTATCAATTCTCAATACGTTCCAAAGTCTTCCAAAACCCGTGCGAATGATGGGTCTTATGATTAGCACAGCCTCGCTTACGAGACGACGTAAATCAGCTTCATTTTGTAAGCAAAGCCGTTAAGACAAGAAGGAGAAAATTTGATGAGCAATTCTCTATTTTCGTTCTTACAAAACACGATCATGGTTAACTGTACTTCAAATATTTCTGCTTCTGCACGTTTTTCGAAGTTCATATCCCTTCTAGTCTGCATATTTCTTTTTTGATATGTAACTTAGACTTTGAATTAAGAAAATAGGATTTTTCGTTTTGTAAGCTGCTTCCAACGTTTCAATGGAGACTTCTGATAGATTAATGAAACAATTGTGTCAGGTGGAAATAGATTTAAAATGGTGTCCAGAAAAAAAACCCCAGATAGTTGAAATTCATTTGTCAAAACGTAGTTCAGAGAAACGGAGTGAGTAGACCAGGCTAATCCGGCGTTGGAGATAAAATATATTCAATAGGGCCCGAGACAGATTGTGAAATTGAGAAAATTAGAATTCCACGAGTGTTAAAAGTCACGGTACATATTTTGATCACAGAAAGGAACAAGTTTCTAGAAGCTACTGATGACGTAGAGCAGTAACAAGATAATGGATGTTAGCATGGGAAAGATAATGCACACTGGACTACATTTTCTACCTCGACTGTTTGGTTGTGCATGCACAGTAATATCTGGGAAGGCCAGGGGGTATGTTTGTGAATGAAAAGAGCAGTTAATATCGACTTTGTACAATAGTTCTCCTTTCTAATGCGGGGATTTAGTTTCAAGGATTAAGAGAGAACATAATGAAGTCATTAAAATCTCGTTGTATTTTCTAAGAAACAACAAGAATAGAACAAAATGCACGTAAACAATGCCTTCGAAAGCATGGAACGTTCTAAGAAATATGCTGTGCAGCACAATGGGTACTGAGAGGGGTAAGAGAAAGCCTTAGAGAAAAGAACAGGAAGATTTTGGGATGCTTGTAAAAGCAACTAGGTCTATCAAATACACAAGAAGTAAAAGAAATATTTTAGTGAACTATTCAAAATTTAAACTGCAAATCGAGAAGTGTAACATGCCTACCATATATCTCTGCTCAAAAGAATCAATGAGCTCAGCAAAAAGACGACAATAGGGGCCTGGGAACCAGTCATTCGTTGTTTATGCTATGAATGCGGTTGCAGTGACTGTGCATGAATGAATATTCAAAAGAATTGCGTGATGCTTTCTGAAAGCCTGATGATTTCGTTATTCTAGGCATGTAAGTGAAAAGATCAAGGTGGGTGATAATAAACGACTGGAAAAGCTTTGATTGAAAAACATCCTAACTTTGAAAGCCTCTTTGGTAGAAATAAAAAATGAACGAATAATGCGTTTGAAAGCTCAATAATTGTTGATAATTTGTGGCAAGCAATTTAAAAGAGAGCTTAAAGACCACAAAATAAAGTAAAAGAACTAACGCTTGAATGCGCATCTGAAGTCATATTGCCTCAGGAGTTTGCGAAACTTCCAAATTGAAAAACTTAGAACAAAGAGTGCATATATAAGCAAGCTTGAGAAATCTGACAATACGTTTTAAATAGATTAATATAAAACTAAAGGAACATTCACCTTTATAAACAGATACCCCCTAGAAGAGTTTGAATCAAAGATACAGGAGGTTACGTATGCCTTTATTTTCTGTCTTATGAAGCTAAGAAAAGAGAAATAAGGTTCAAAAGGAAGAGAATAGGCTTACAGGATTCCTTTGTGCCTTAGTGACAGTCTGTTGCGTTGTACTCTAACAAGTTTGATTATTAGTCGAGCTTGAAATCCCGTATTAAAAAACAATCTGATAGAAGCGGTTTAAGAATCTCGATCAGCAACCAACACATGAATTGGACGGAATGGAAACAGCGAGAAGGAAATTTTGACCTGTTGTGTTCATTGCAAGTGCGATATGGAATCGTGGTGTTCTCAAGCAATTTGCTGTCAACTGATAGGGAATAATGCATGTTTAGCCAATTAAAAACAAAAGGGAAAATATTTCGAAAATATTGAATAGAACGCCATATTGAAAGGGAATGTACTCCTGGAAATCAAGATTTCGTAAAACGAAGACTCCTGATGTCGCAGATACAAAAACACCATCAAGTTTGTCAAAGAGTTCAGACGACACTGACCATCAAAGGAGGCGAATCAGTCGTTTCTTACGAAGGTCAAAACACTACGATGACACAAATGATAGACCAAGGCCTAGGTCTGTCTTTCTGGAAAGGAATACGTCGGCGTTCAATGTGGAGCAACAGCGAAATCTGAGTCCTAAAAATTCTGAGGAGCCACCATCTGTTCAAGAAATCTTGGACAGGAATCGCCGAGACAGAGGAGTAGCAAAAAGTCCTCGTCCATGGAGAAAATTTTTAAGTGGTGAAAGATCACCTAATGCCAACAAGCGAAGAGAGTCGGAAAACGGCGAGAAAGATGATTATTCGTTTAGAAGCAAGTTTAAAGGAGAGAATAAAAATCATGATAACGACAGTAGTTCTCAAATATCCAACGATTCTGACAGATATAGCAAATACGAACGATATTCTGAGGATGGGGCTGGAAGAAAAACTGGAATGATGGGTACTCGGATTGGAAGGAAAGTATCAAGCAATGGATCAATGAGATCAGATTCAGACAAAAGTCCTGAAAAGGCGAAAACAAATCGCTCTCGATCCGCCAGCCCTTATGACAATGTAGATGATAGTGCAAAGAAAAGGCGCGAGCGACGAGCACAGTCTATGTATATTGAGAATCGACGCGGTGACTCTCAACGAGATAGTGAAACATCATCGGTAACAGAGGCCACTCCACGGAGTAAAAGACGACAAAGAATGAGAAGGAGCGAATCTCAAGATACAGTGAATTCAGAGCGGAGCACACGTAGCAAGACGTTGATTGACAGGGAGTCGTCGTATGCAACAAGACGGCCTAACAAGAATTATCAAGCAGATGATGATGAATTTAGGCGCAAGCCTCGTAGCCATGCAGAGGAAGAGAATGGGCCTCGTAGAAGAGACTTGAGGTATCGTGATGGGGGCGAGAACCAGATGAGTGAAACCAGGGATGGGAATCGCACTCAAGTTGAAATAGATATTGCCAGGAAAAGTCCCAGGGGATACAGAAAACTAAGCGATTGCAAGGGAAGCGGGTATACAACAGATGAATCTGTTATAAGCAGTGAGAAAGTGAACAGGATTTATGAACAGGGCTCATACAGTCGAAGAAGCTCTGAGAACATTCTTGGGGCAACCTTGAACTACATCGAACGCAAGCCGTCACGTGATTATATCAGTACAACCACAGCAAAAATTATAGAAGATCTCAATAGTAGTCAAAGAGAACAACGAATGCACCGAAGGGGATTGAGAAATGACAAGTTAACAGATAACACTTCTATTCCCGATTCTGAATCCGAAAGTAACTCGGGATCGACTAGGAGAAAATATTCGTATACCTCGGCACTGACGTCTTATAAACCATTCACTGAAACGACTTCTTCGATGTCGTCAACAGTGAGAAGAAGCTCTTACACAAAGACCAGACCCAAATCTCTATATGATTTACGTGAATATACAAATTATTCTGAAAGCTTATCCAAGTTGAAAGAGGACGCAAACAGCTTACATGTAGATAGATACAGGTCTCGTAATGACTATGCGGCTAGAAATGAACAGGAAAACACATTGCTTAGACCAAGGACTCTGTTTATGGTTGATGATGAAAAGAAAGAAAGCGCTTATAGGGGCAACTGGTCTGTTAATGTGCCAACAAGGCCGGAACATATGAAAGATTTCTCGAAACCAGATGAAAGGAGCACCGGTTATAGCTGGCGAAAAAGTAGACGGGAAAAGCAAGAAGAGGCTGATTCTGTCACCACCGTAAAGGACAGACAGAGTGAAAGTGTAGATGATAACAGTTCTGGCTATAGATGGCGAAGGAATAGGAAGGAGCAGCAAGAGGAGAGCGATTCTCTCTACAGCAGCAAAGAAACTGGAACTGACAGAGGCGTGAAAGAAACAGTAAAAGACACCACAGCGAGTACCGACACAAAAGCGGCCAGAATTAGTTATATTCGAAGACAAAGCCAGCAAGCAGTGAAATCTTTGGAGCAAAAGTCAGAGCCAAATGTTCCAGCATTCGAGTTTACCGTCTCTCTCTCAAAGAATGAAGAGAATGAAGAAAAAGCCAATAACTTGATGGAGGATAGCAAACTGAGCACCTTAGGAGAAGATACCGTGGTGCGAAGGAGGAGAAGAGAGCATGCTCCTCCGGCAAGGCCTTCATCTATTTACCATGTAAATACTGAGGAAAGGATAGCGGATTCGATGCCTGTAAAGAAAGAGGAAAAATACAAAGAAGATGACGAGGCTTTTGTAGACGATTATAGAAGCACGTCGCGGCGAAGACCTCAAGTGAACCTCGATTCAGAGGATATCAAAGCTGGTTTACGAAAAAAGTCAGCTGTTGAAAGGAGGCTGAGGAATAAGCACACCAAAGAAAGGCCTAAATCAGTTAATCTTGCTGATGTTTTTGCTATTGCTGACAGAAGCTCTAGCTATTTACCAAGAGCAAAGATCCATGATCCATTGCGAGATACTGTTGATGATGTAAAACGTGAATTTGACAAGCTACTGCGCAGGACGGAAGATTGGAAACTGCGCACAGAGTCACTGAATAGCAGAGCAACTGTCTTATCGTCGAGTTATCGAAGTTTGAATAAAGCTATTACTGGGATTCGAGACGAATCTGATGATATGTACGCTGTTATTGGGAATATCGGAGAGAGGCTGAATGCGAATGATTCTATTGGATATCCTGACACCGAAGAAGAATGGAGGCGTGCATTCGAGGCTGGCAAATTGATAGAGAAAGCGCTACGTTGCTTGGAAAGTCAGAAAAGAAATCCGAAACCCGATTTCGAATATTCTGACAGTGAAAGCGAACCGTCAACGCCTGGTGGGCCGTTCTATGATATGCCAGATGGAATTCCTTGGTTTCCACAGCGCACATCAAGGCAGCACAGTAGCAGTCATTTAAGTGGCCTATCAGATCAGTATTCATCAAGAAAGAGTGATTACATTGACAATAGCAGTAAGAGTTACCTATCGTATAGGCCTTCCCTTGACGTTGGTAATAGCTATGCATTATCAAGTACCAGATTTTCACCATCATACACGTCAGATGTGTATACGAGACGCAGCAGATACCAAGATTCAGTTATTGACTACAGGAGTGGTTCTAGCGGATTGAGTGTTTCGTCATCAACCAGTGGGCGTGTCATACCAGAAACAGCTGTTTGATGGAGTGAGTTTCTTGCATTCTATTGAAAAATTTCATCATGACTCTTTCCCCTCAAGGCCCTAATAACTGCTGCATCACTATCTTTCTTTGAACTCTA
>OLMO02000009.1:1902351-1932123 GCA_900291935.2 Cassiopea xamachana | reverse complement strand
TATATATATATATATATATATATATATATATATATATATATATATATATATATATATATATATATATATATATATATATATATATATATATATATATATATATATATATATATATATATATATCGTACATCCTCGAACAACCTCCTTACATAAGCCCCTACGGGGCAGCATAGTTGCAGAATAATAGCTATGCAGTATTACTTCCTTTCACTGGAGAAAAAGCAGCAGAAAAATCCTGACTGACGTGATGATGATAAAGAAGTCGTTATTGACTATTAAATTTCCTTTGCCAAATAGCCTTTTTGTCATTTTTTTGTTTAGCTCGTTTTTTCTGTCAACCTTTGAAGAAAATGCCGAACTTGAAATAAGCCCCCTACCTCGTATCAGCCCTCCCCTCGAAAAAGCTCCCACTCAAAAATTCATTTTTGCAAATAAGCCCCCGGGACCTTATTCGAAGTTTTATGGTATATACACTCTATGTATGTAGTTATAGCCATGAAAGTAGTTGAAATATCTTCCAGTTGAAGAGCAGCATTGAGTGATGGTAACCTATGTCTTTGATATGTACTTAGCCCTTCTACCTTCCCTACATTCCCGGCCTGGAGAAGCGAAATAAACACATACACAATATCGCATACCTAGTCTCTTTTTGTAATCCTACTAACAATAATCTACATCCAGAGCATAACATTAGGTACCGCATAGTTCTTTTGCTTTCACTTGAAAATGGAATAATCCTTTGAAACTGTTTCAACGGTCTAGTGTGTAAAAGATTCTTGCACAATTGCTTCTTAAAGTATATGCTGTATGTCCTAACAGCCTGGGACACCTTGAATGCTTCTCACACTGGAGTAATGTCATGTCTTGTGTTTTCTTCAACTTGATGTATGTTATGTGTAGCTATGAGGCCCGTAGCCATAGAGTGGCATGGGGTGGTAAATGCCACCCCTGTGTAACAGGATGTTAGCTATTTGCCACCCCTGGCAATTTATTCGCAATTTTTTCATTGCAATTTTACTTTCTGGCTAAAGAGGGATCTCCTGAAAGCTTTGCTGAGCTCAACAATGGCCTTTGTAACATGCTAGAAAGTTCAATCTTTTTCTGCAAACACATTACCCATTTGATAGCAATGACAAAGAGCATAAAATAAGCTCTCGGGTTCTGCATCACGCGATTCCCCAAGGACAATTTTCCCACCCTTGAAACACAGGCCTGGCTACGGGCTTGTGCATAGCTACTAGATATGCATTCCAATGACCTAACGCGTGATTACAAATTTTATTTAATATTACTTATAAGTGATACAAACAGTGGCGTAACGGGCACAGTCAGCCTCATTGTAAGAGTGGTAATCTATGTCAATTTTTATAACAAAATGCTTTAAAGGTAGAAAATTTAGCGAGCAGAAATTTTCACGAGGAGAAAACTCGCGAAGTTCTGGAAAATGTTTTTGCGAATGCCACTTATTTTTGCAAACTTCGCGGAAAAATTTTTGCGACCGAGAATAAATTCACTTTCGCGAAAAAGGTCAAAAATCGCGAAAATCGTGAAAGTTTCTGCCCTTAACGTATTGCAAAAATAATCTGCGGGGCTCCTTTGCGGCTGCAGGGGGGAAACGCTGGTAATGCCTCTCCAAGTGAAAAAATCTGGCATGATTTTGCAACGCAACAGAATTTTTGATCTGGAGAATAAATACTTGGATAAAATTCTTGCCACCCCAAGGTGATGGTACAGGCAGATTTTGCCCTTCCAAGACAATGCCTGCAGCTACGTGCTTTCATTGGGGCCTCAAAAAGTTGGGGCTTCTTGAGTTGTCCCAACATTGACCTGTGCTAACTATGCCATTGAATATAACTAAGCTTAGTGTGGGGTTGGGCTTTGGGGTGTAGGCAGCATAAACTCCCCTCGACAATGCATAAACTAAGAGCATTCGCTCGAGGCACGGTAGAATAGCAATAGTTAAGGTAGGAATAATTGGCAAAATAATGTTTTAGTTTTAAGACTTTAGTAACAGTGGCAGTTGGCCGATTTACATGAGTGGAATCCTGGTTTTGATACATGGAATCCGTATTTACATAAATCGAATCTAGATATAGATTGTGTTTGCTAAAAGTCATAATCTCCCAATTAGACGCCTATCTTTATTTCGTACTGAAATGACCACAGAGGCAAAGGGAATTATTCTCTACGTGTGATCTTCAAAACAACTATAATTTGATTGTTTTTGTGAGTTTCTAAAATTCTCTAGTAATGTATTTTCGTGTTATATTTGGTAATATAATAAATTGAAATTAGTAGGTTTACAACACTTAAAGTACTTGTTCTCATTCATTGCATTTTTACCTTCAATTCGGAAAACATGCATAATTGGCATTTTGAAGCTGAACAGTTCGGTAATTATGAATGTCAAAATTACTCACAGTGAAGTGACTCAAAGATGGAAAAGGACGATGTAATATATATGAAAACTAATATTTCAATTAACCAAATATCTAAATGTTAGTTTCTCAACTAAGGAAGAATTCTGCGTATACCCACCATCTTCAATATAAATAGGCCTGCATGGCTATTGGACTATTCAACGGAAAAAAATAAGCCTGACGTCAGAGTTAAGAGTTGTTTGCGACAACAACAGTGCTTTCGTAATGGCGAAGGTTATTCTTTTCAAAGAGATATCAATCATAATGCACCGGAGTGACTAAAACGGTGGGTCGTTAACTAGTTGCTGAGAAGAATTGCATAATAATTTAAGTCATAAACTGATTTTTTGTAAGCCCATCCCAAATAACTGATTTGTGAAATCATTTGGTACGTCATCTGTTTTTCTATCATAAGCAGTATAGGGTGTTTTCAAGTGAAAAGGATTCTTCAAAATCCGACACAAATTCAAAGTTTAAAGTTTAAGTGGCTTAAAATCCTTATCCAGGATATCGATCGTTTTGGAGAAATTATACGGGGGTCAGTGCATTAGTAAATGAAAATTTTTACCTAAAAAATGTAGAAAAATCGCTTGAATTATAATAGTTGAAGCCAAACTTGCAATACCCCCGCCAAACAAGTACTCATGTGCACAACCTCTAAACTTGCATAAGATAGC
Source organism: Cassiopea xamachana (assembly GCA_900291935.2). Lineage (NCBI taxonomy): Eukaryota > Metazoa > Cnidaria > Scyphozoa > Rhizostomeae > Cassiopeidae > Cassiopea > Cassiopea xamachana. Next base: position 1,929,026 of record OLMO02000009.1, on the reverse strand, counting down.
GCGTTATTTATATGTACTATAATTCCAGGGTGCGTACTAACCGAGGTAATGAAATTCATCTAGAATAGAGACCAAGGCAGTAGATAAGGCAATTACTTTACCAAGGGTGGAAAACATGGGTGTAGGAAGACGTCAAATTTTGGGGGCTGTAAACTTTCTGCCCGAATTTCCTATTGTTCTTTCACAAAATTTGCCCGAGTGAAACGGATTTCTGCCCAACTTGGGGGCTGCAGCTCCCCGCCCCCCGCCTCCTACACTTGTGGTGGATAACCTTCGGCTCACAAGCCCCATGCAGCTCAAAGACTAGTTTCATGCGGCCGTTGCACTTATTTTGAAGGGTGTGTTTCTAATATGTATATGTCACATTTCACTTGAATTTAATCAGATACCTTCGTGCAGGGATGTAACTTCAACAGATTTTGGGGGGGGGGAGTGTCAGAGGTTTGCCCTGCGAAAATCTCGTCTATGACCATTTTCCTCTTTTTAGCAACAGTAGTTGATCAAATAGTCATAGTTCCAGTAAGTTGCCCTTTCAAAAATAAATTGCACTGCTGTTTTTGCCCTGCGAAATGGGAAATTTTCAAAGTTGGGGAGGTGGTCTCACCCCCATACCCCCTTTAAGTTTCGTCCCTTCTTTCGTGTGAGAGAAAGGGATGGGGGTGGTACTCCTGTTTCTCCATAAGTTTGATGTGGTTCTTTGCAGCGTTACAGTAAATAATATGGCTTTTGGCATCTCATTGGTTGGCCATCCCTGGACTATATATTTGAGTTTTTCACCAAACATTATATAAGTTGCTTACATTCAAGTCTAATATTCACAGTGTTCCAAGTTAACTTCGATTAAAAGAACTTGCGCAAAAATTTTTTATAAAATATAACCTAGTGAAGCAGCTCTGAAGTCCTTTACATATTTTGCCAGCATTCTTTACCAAACGGGTCCAAACATTTGACAAACACAACCACAATGTTGCTATCTGAAATGGATCTGTCACATCGTGGCTCAAAATCCAATAAAATTCACAAGAAACAGCACTATGCAATATACGCAAAACTAAACGTATTTATTCCAAAATGTTCAAGCTATAGTTAATTGGCTACTGTACATTGAACTAGTCCATCATACTGTGAACATGAGAAGCTTTTTGTAAACACGAGACGCAAGTTTTGAACATGAGACGCAAAATTTGAGCACAAGACACCATTTGTGAAAACTTAACGTTATTTGCGAACACGAGATGCTATTTGCGAACACGAGGCGCAATTTGTCAACACCAAACACATATTTTGGACACGAGACTTGATCTAACAAGCATGGAAACAACACAAAAACATGTTCCAATTTCAACAGTCTAAGGGTGACGTCGTGAATCCTTCTTATTTGCATTCTATGGATTCAAGATACTGCAGACGAATCTAAGCAAACAATTTTCATTGGTAAATCTCCATGGTTGACCAATACTCTGTGCAAGCATGTTCAAATTAACCTTCTCAAGGAATGTCTACTTCCAAACAAAACACAACTGGCTCTCATTCCCAAACAGAGGCCCATTGACTGCTCACAACCACTATCTTGCTCTTTGCGCCATAACGAGTTCCTGGAGAGTCAGCGGAGTTATATGAAAGTGAAAAAAATAGAGGAATTAAGTGTCCTCTACACAATCAATACCTCAATGATTGTACGGACTGGGAGTACGGATCGAGGCAACAGAGTTACTCTCTCGATTTGTCGGGTATACCTTATCTATATGAACAAGTCCAGCATAGCTTCTCCCAGTGCTCATTTGGGCGAGCATTGTAGTCCATTCCTCATTCCGCGGATTATACATTTCAACAGTGGCTAGATTATTTGTACCATCATCCCCTCCTACAACATAAAGAATACCTTCAATTGTGGTTACGCCAGCATTGCGTCGTGGCATCGACATGTCCGGTACCGCAGTCCATGTGTTTGTATCTGGATTATAATATTCCGCGCTCTTTCGCACATGGGGTCCATCATGCCCACCAACGGCGTATAAAAATCCCCCAATCACCCCAACGCCAGCGCCACTTCTTTTGACCATCATATCTGCAACCATGCTCCATTCTTTACGATTCGGATCGTAGCGTTCAACTGAACTCAGGCATTGCCGTGAAGCACCGTCATAACCGCCAACGGCATAAAGATTGCCACGAAGTACTCCAACGCCAACAGAGCTTCGTCTTACACTCATTGATGGAACTGGACGCCATTCACTTGAACGTGGATCATAAACTTCACAAGAATTAAGTCCCGCCGTTCCGTCGAATCCACCGACGGCATAAAGAAGGCCGTTTAATACTGCTGCCCCTAACGTACTACGACGCGCTTCCATAGAAGCGATAGGTCGCCATTCATCTTTGCGTGGGTCGTAACAGTCCACTGTTCTAACGCGCAAGGATCCATTGAAACCACCAACACAATAAATAAGACCGTTAAGTACCGCAACACCCGCACGGCATCTACGTGAGTGCATGTCAGCTGAGCTATACCATTTCTCAAACTGGAAGTCATAGCATTCGACGCTGAAAATAAAAGAGTTCTCTTAACAATTGCGAAGAAAATATCTCACTATACAAGTCTTGAGAGTTTGCGATATAATTCGTACTGTTAGAAAATTGTTGAAAATTTAAACTTTGCAAAATCATAAACAGAAAAACAACCAAAAAACCCAATCTGTCTACTTATATTGACGGGGTCACCGTGAATACAGAACTCAAAATGAAAATGAAAGGAAAATGAAGTGTATCAAATGATATAACTTCTCTATCATTCTTATCTTCATATCATTTCATTCATTTCCTTTTACATGTTCTAGGAGGGCTGTCCTTCAGCATAGCTGGTTACCAACGGACCCTCCTTTAGAGAAAACATAAGCTAAAGTACAATACTACCAAATACTAGCTATAAGTACAATGCAATAATATTTACGAAAAGAACAGATAAAATAGCACAAAACTAAAAAAATATGGAAAACACAATAAATGGCACTATGCAAGCATGATCTTTAGCTTCAGCTCAAAAGTTGGAAAACTGAGAGCTGTTCTACAGCATTTTGGCAGTGAGTTCCAAATCGTAGCCCCCCCCCCCTCCGTATACAAAACTGTTTTGCCCAAATTTCATTTTGTTTATTTTTTGGGGTCTTCGATATAAATTGGAGCTACAAAACATGCTGTTCATCACTATTGAAAAGATTGGTCAAGTATGGTGTGGCGCTTGGACATTTAGTGCATTACAAAACAATAAAAGGCTGTCAAGTTGTGGTAGATTCAAGAATTAAGTGAAGCATAAAGTAAAGGTAGTCCCGTCGTATACTTTCGTACGTAGGGGAGTGCCTGTTTGAGAGGGCATTTATCCTGAGCCATCGGCATGTGAGGTAGGGTGGCCAGTTCCTTTCCTCGCCGCCTTTATCTCCCCAGTGTTCCCACTGGGTACCCATTTGCTGCTGGGTGAACAGTGAGCGAGCATTCAGTCAGGGCATCTAGTCGGACTCGAGCCGTAGACCTTCCGCATGGGAGGCATGCGCTCTAACCACTATGCTACCTCGCTCTTGAAGCATAGATTAGCCAAAAATGCCAAAAATATTGAGCAAATTTCATAATAGAGGCTGACTGATTCATTGAAGAACCAGCATAATACAGATTGGATATAAATATCTACTGAAAATCCGGTGCCGTAAATTTTGGCATTCAATAAAAATTTACTTAAATGGTAACTTAGGTAATTTCTGGAGGGTTGTGCTTAAAGGTAATTAATATATAGAAACTCTCTTAAGAATAAATCGAAAATAATTAGCAAAATACTAAAGACAACAATGGGTAACAATATTCTGATAAAAAGTTATTACATTATGAACAATTGTGGGATGAGTGGCCAAGCGGTCAAGCCAGTTCCATTAGCTTAATTGAAGTTAGGCATGGCTGTGTAAGGTCAGAAACTGGATGGGCGACCTCCGGATGAACGACCAAAACAGCTTACGCCGCCGTCCTTCGGGACGTTACACTAGGGGTCCCATGCCTGGATGCGGCATGCATAGTAGGCCTAAATTAGCTGAATAAGCTAGGTATAACAGCCTACTCAAAATAAAGTAAACAACAACAACAACGATTGTCTATAACATTGGCATGACAGTGGCCCATGCCACTCTAGTAACTACGAATGTGCTTCATCTATATGCTCATAAATAATTACAACTACAACTTATAGACAATTACAATTACAAATACAACATCGAATACAAGATACAAGGATACCACAGGGAGTACAACATGGAATACAAGGACACTACAGGGAGAATGGAATTACATAACAACCCTGTGGCATTAACAATTAACCTGAAGTTAGTTCCAAACTGGGTGTCATGCGAAACTGGGTTGAAAAACAATACTATGGTGATTTGCATGAAAAATAAAACAAATAAATTTATATATATATACATATATATATATATATATATATATATATATATATATATATATATATATATATATATATATATATATATATATATATATATATATATATATATATATATATATATATATATATATATATATATATATATATATATATATATATATATATATATATGTATATGTATATGTATGAATATATTTGAATACATGAACTAAGTTAAGTTCCCCACCCGACTCCCATTATGTGTAGAGTGATTGATAGAAAAAGAGCTGCTGCTACATCGGCTATATCAGCAACTATTACAGAATCTAAGTAGCATACCTTCTTATAGCCTTGGGCGCTTGTCCACCTACAACGTACAAAACTTTTGGAAATCCGATTGGCAGCCTAGACCGTGTCCTCGGAGATTGGATGAAATTTCTTTGAAAGCGAGGCACAAGATGGTACTTCAGAGCCTCGATTAGGAAATCTTTACAAGCAAAGCTGCGTTTGATTAGCGGTTCCGTTTCCACACGTTCAATCAAGTAGTCACGTGGTAATAATGGTAGACGAACATACTCCATTAATTTTGGAAGAGATGCTTCACGGTTGGCAACATCATAATTTACCCAAGCTATAACAGCTTCAAATACCTAAAAATGAGACACATTTATGTTGATTCATAAATCAAATATAAATTCTGTAGCTTATGAGAACTTTAAAACCAGGGGGTCCAAACTGCAGCATGCGGGCCAAATGCGGCCCACCATCTAGTTATTATTGGCCCGCATAAAATCTGAGAATGCAGTTGTATATCATATAAGTGTGTGGCCCAGTGCTTATTTTTCTATATTTGGCTCCTACGGCAAAAACCTTCGGAGACCCGTTTTAAACTTTATTAGTGCTTTACACAAAAGACATTTTTCTATGTATATGATAAATGATCTTTAACATGCTTGCTTTGAAGTCAGTGGCGGCCTGGCTATTTCTGGCTGGGGAGCCAACAACTTGATAGCGTCCCCCTCACAAGGAACTAAAATGTGTAATTGGTTGTTGCTTCATAGCAACTATGGGTACATCATTTACCATCCGATATGATGAAAAAGTGCAAAACTGGAAGTACCCAAATAACTTACCTGTGAGTAAACGCTAATGCCATTGCAATCGCACGCAAGTTTGTAAATTGCATAAGATATAAATTGAGAGCTGCATTCGTGCAAAAGAAGGGAGGTTGCAAATATGCGAGCGGAGCGAGAAAAAAATTCTTAAGGTCAAACCCTCTAGAACATCGGAAAACGCTCTTTTTTTGGAATGTAGCAGAAACATTATGTTCATCATTAATCTCTAGTCAGAGAAAGAGTATATGTTCTCATCAGAATCTTCTTGTAATGACTTGTTGACTAAATGACTAAAACATCAAACGCAACTCGGTGCATAAAGAAAGCTACACGTGATGTTAAGTAGCAAAGACACGATGAAATATAACTATTAAATTGTTCTACAGTTGTCCTTTTTATTATCTGAGTATGCTATTCACTTCCAGGGTTAAAAACTATTTGTTCTTTATTTGCACATTTATTCATACCCTATTTGCACTTTTGTTTGCTTCAGCACCCCTTCAAAATGCTTCGTTGGGGGGATACGGCCCCCCAGCCCCTCTGCTAAGCCGCCACTGTTTGAAGTCAGGCCGGTAAACCAAGAGGGTGAAAATCTTTCATTAATAGGGCGACCAGATATTAACCTTTATAATTGGAAAAATTGACCTTATTTTTTGGTGATTTTGACCTTATTTTGATGTAACAAACTTGCATAAGTTTGTAGTAAGTACAATCCATTTTATTAATAAACTACTATATTTTTTATTAGTGCACATTTTGACACTATACTAGTGTCATTATCAGTAGAAAAAAGAAAAAATTTAATGAAAAGATTAAATACTGGAAAAATAAAAAAGATGCAAAAGAAAATTCAAGCAGTAGAAATGGAAATTGGAACATAAACGGAAAAAATTTCGTGATGAAGTAAAATCAAGACATATAGGGAGGCAACATGCGATAGTCAATTCACGAAGAATGGAGATTTGAAGATATTTCATTTATCATTCACAATTTTGACTTTATTGGCCTAAAAAGTGTTGAATTTAAATCGCATTTTAACCTAAATTTTCACACTAAAAATATTCTGACTTTATTGACTTTTGGTCACCCTAATCATTACTTAATGCCGAGTACCAGAAGAAGGAATTCGTGCAGAGGCATGAAGTATTTTTAAAGAATTTTGATGGAAGTGCGAAATTTATCTTGATCAATTTGAGGGTGTAGTTATGGAGTATGAATATAATTTTGGTTAGGCTAATCGGGTATGAATATTGTGGGTGATTATGAACAACCTCTTTTTTCCCGGCACCCGACATAAAAGCGGCTTTTCCTTGTTAAGTTTGAAACTGACTACAAAACCTCAAACCTGCACAAAATGGTATTCTATTCATGAAGGGAATTCTGTTCAGTCATATTGCTTTTCTCTACCCACAACACTAAGGCTGTCGCTCTTGATTAGTGATTCCTATATATTGCGCATGCGTTTTATACCTACATTATATCTACAAAACTTTGCTCCTAACTATTTATCGTCCCTGAATTTCAAAATTGGCCATAAAATATCCCTACTAAGCTTCCGAAAAAAGTACTGCTTTGTGCTGAATACCAATGCTATATGTGTACTCATAGGCACTAAATAGTTGGGGTAATAATAAGAAGGGGGGGTAGCACTTTTTGCCAAAAAGTATAAATAGGGTTAGTTGATAATGGATGGGTGGGGGGGAGTCAATTTTCAATTGAGAGTATAACGACCCAAATACTTTATAGCAAATTATTGCAATTTTAACATTGCATAAGTATAAGGTATATATTTTGTCTTGATCTCCTTACTTGGTAAAATTCATTTGCATTCACAAAGTCAATAGATTTTGTTCACTTGTCCTTTTTAAACCTTTGAAATCTTTAGTTTAGTAAAATGGAGGGTTGGATTTTTGGAAATTGCTTAGTTGGGGGTGATTAATAAATGGAAATGGGTGGTGCAATTTTTCAAATTTGCTATCAAGAGCCCCCTACTATTGGGGGCCAAAGGGTATTTTCTAAAAGATGGGTGACTTTAGTGATTTTTGTAAATGAAAATTAAAAAAAACAATGTCCAAACATGAGTGTACAAAGTAGCAATGCCCCCTCCCTTATGGGCTACACCCCAAATCAAACTGATGCCATGAAGTAGGGGATCAATGTAGATATGGTTCTACATGTAACTCAACAATGTTCTGCTGGCAACTCACTGCCTGATTGACAACTCAGATTACTTTTGTGTCCCAAATAAACTGAGGGGGATTGGAATAGTATGTGGATGGAAATTTGCTGAAAAAAAAATTAACAAGGCAAGAGTTGGAATAAACAGGATGGGTAGGATAATCCTTTAATAGTAAACAGCTATGGATAGGGTTCAAAAGTTGTATCAACAGTAAATAAAATTAAAAACTCAATTGGAGAGTCAAAATTAATAAATGGGAGGTGTCAAATAAGGATATCCTGTTTGGGATTTCAAATTCTTATAAGTGGGGTGGGGGTGAAATTATTTAGGACTCAAGAGCAACTGAATGATTAACTAAGTAGTTGACTGGTTGATTGCATGGTTGGTTGAATAAATGACTGACTGACTGATTGGAAGATTTACCTACTGACTGATTGGATAGCTACCTTGGTGATAAATACAATAGCTAGTTACCTAACTGTCTGGCAAATTGGTTGGTTGGCTGCCTAGATAGTAGGGTAGATGCATGGCTAACTTGCAGATAATAATAAATTAATACACTTACTTTATCCTCAGATTGCACAGTCAGCTTGTCACTAGATATAAATTCAATTATACTCTCTGATGGCAATTGCAAGAATTCTTCACAAGACACAACATCAGTAAAATGCTGTTCAATATATGAATGGGCAGCTTGAAGTAAATCATGGCAAGAGTGCAAGTCTGCAAATGCTCTGATGCCAAGACAGTTTGTTGGATGCAGCTGGGACTTCAGAAACTCGCAGCATGCATTGCTGACATCAGTTAACTGGAGCAGACCAGCAGCTGGGAGGAGGGTCTGTCAAAAATAAAACACCATCACTGTCATAATACTTATCATCACTACAAGGTGGACTGCCAGGAAGTTTCCCATGGGGGGCTGATTTTTTTGATAGGGAGGGGGAAGGGACTAAGATATCATCTGCAAGATGATAGAACTTCTAACTTAACTCTGACAAAGGAGTTCACAATCTTTCAGTGGGGAGAGGGAACTAGTATGCCCTGAAGGTGGCTGACAACCACATAGCCCCCTAGCATTACCTCTGACTACTAACATTACTATTATGAATACAATGATCACAATTATCACTATCATCAAAATAAACATAAGGATAGAACTGTGGTGTCAAGTGCCACAGCCTTGCTTAAGATAGACTTTGCAACCATTGATTACATAGATTAGGGATTCTTGTGTAAGATAGGATCAACCCATCTCATATAATGAGGATTATAGAGCCCATCTTTGTTGTATGGGAGTTAATTTCTTTTTAAAGATAATATTGAATTTCTGGTAAAAGTGTATATCTTCAGCAAGGTCATTACTCTTGGTCCTATGATTCCATCTTTATGCTTATTGCCACAATTTAATTCATTGTAACATGAAGCTTCCTCAAATATTCTGCAAACATAACATAGAAAAGTAAAATTCTGAACTCTAATACTATCAAACCAAGGAATCATTTGCGCACTATATTATCTACTGAGGTTTTCAATAGCTAATTAGCTATACAACATATCAATGAAACTTTCATTATCATTGGCATCACTATCATCTTCCCTTCTTCTGGATATTACAACAGCCTTCTTTCCCTGCCTGAAAGGATTCCCAAGCAACATTAGACACTAGAAAATTTTAGAAAGACACTAGAATATTATTGCTGATATTTTCTGGAGTACCTTGCTTTACTACTCTTTACTATTTATTACCACAAACACTACATTCCATTCTCTCCCTTTCATCTCCTAGTTTGACTTTACAATCATGATCAGCTTTAGCTTCAACATAGTCCTTACTAAATCACCACTATCATCACAATTTGCATTAAATTTAGCATTATCATCACTATCATTATCCTTCCCTAAGATTTCACTTACATTTTCCCCCATAAGCCCAGCTGCAGGGCTTTAATTGAAAACTTCAATATACAAACAGTACAATTGAATGTTTAAGCTTTCATCTGATGCCCTACTTTGTTATCATATCACAAACTTTTAATTTCATTTCATTTTTAAACTAAGCAAACTACTATGGGCTACCTGAACATTGTCTTCATTAACTGGAACTTCTGCTGTGTAGCAATAGTCAATCAACAGCTCCAATGCATTAGGATCCACCTCTTTCAGTGTAACTATTTCCTGTCTACTTTCTGAGAGGTCTCCTGTGAACATGGCATAAAAGTAAGGGCTGGCAGAGGCTAAGACTGCTCTGTGGGCTCTAATTTGTCTGCTTCCAACAACGACAGAAACATCTGCCAACATGTTTTGTAATCTCATGCTACTGAGAATGCTGAAAGCCCTTTTGAAATGGTCTTTGTTTTTATATGGTGGTGCAGGAATTGCCATCTCAACATCACCAAGAAGGCTTGCTGTTGGCATTGTAAATTTGAAGCTAACACAAAGTGCCTGGATAAGTCTAAAAATAAAAATTATCAGGTTTATAACCACATTCAAGTATCAAGCACCTAAAAAATGCAGACCTATAATGTACCATAATTATGCATTATCGTACAGTCATATCAAATCTGTTTTGGGCGGATTGTCTTCAAAACAATGTGAGAACAATAGTGCCATCTAAACACGACTTTTTAAATGCAAACTGTACCCAATAGACCATACTTCTCGATTTCCCCATTTGAATTCTCCAAGGTGATAGAGGGAAACAAAATTGCTGTTTCTAGATTCCCATAGTATTGGCAAAAACACTATTTTAACTTCAAAAGTGCAAAAGTACAATAAAACTCAGCACTTAGGCACATGATATATCCCAAAGCTAGTGTTTTCATCAACAAGGCGAAATTGATCAATAGTCTATTGAATAATATTTCCTTTGCTGTTTCACTAATATGTATATTGTTCCAAGAGTCCAAGCAAAACAGCCACTTTGTTAAAAGAAAAACATAGAAATACATGTTTGGGATAATTCGACAAAAATGACAACAGCGTTAGCATGACACTTCAAAGCATCTGAAAGGTCTTACAGGTTCAAATTGAAACTAAACCTTCCTTTATACTTACATTGATTGTCGCGACAACAATTTGCTGTTGTAGTTTACACAATATCTTGCATTCTACAAGCAGCTAAAAACCTATTGTTGACTTGTAATTTGACTTCAGTGGTGCTGATATATGGGCCTTCCATCTCTCATATCAGGTCTAACAACAGGTTGGCTGTGACGTAGATCCGGAAGCGAACTGTACTGCGGTGGAGCACGGATGGGAAAGTTACTTTGTCGCAAAGTTTACTATTTGCTTGTTGAGGTCGTGGGGTCAACCCCCAACCACGCAAGGCGCCACTGGGGGCTTCAGCCACCCCGCGATGTTGGAAAGACAAATATTTTACATATAAGACGTTATTGATTTCTCAGCCCCCTCCTAGTTTCTAATCGGTGGCGTCGTGCCTGGCAATATGCGAGAAAGTGCAAGATGGTTAAAAGTCGCACATGCTTCATGAGATTTAGCATCCGATTGGTGTTAGTGCTTCCTGTGCCTTTTTTGTTTAGGGTTAGCAGGGTAGACTATGTATGGAAAAAATTGAACAATTTTTCAATTCCAACAGGGGCTAGAATGTTCCAATGGGGGGAATAGCCATCTAGTCCTACCCTAGCACAACCCCCAAGCATTATAAGTAAGAATGGTACATTTTGTGTGTCATCTCCTATGTTCTGGTTCATCACTGTAAGGTGTAAATATTGTGCATAACTATTGTTTGGATAACAACATATGACAAGGTGGTTATTGCTTAATCATAGTAACTCCTTTGTCATTTGTAGAATTCTGAGTAATAACTTCTTCATCTATAGTTATTATCTCACCAAATCACATTGCTCAAGATATTTTTCTATTTTGAACTGTCCAATAAAAAATTACCAGACTAGTGGCCTTCCTTTTTCCATACACAAACATCATTAAATCTCCTTTTGAAGAGAGTCCTGATGGAACTTTGAATTTGCTACTCTTGATACAATCTTAAAGGCTTTGTGTTTGGGATATGCTTTCCATCTCCATGACATTGTTCACTTCTAGCCCTTGATTTAGACAAAAGTAAAGAAGAGACCAAAATGAAGAGTGGCACTGAGATATTTGCATCATTCACAACACTATTATCTGACTTTGCTTCTGTTCAATCACTTTGACACATGATTACACACCATTTTGAGCATAGTGCTAATGCTTGAAACTCTGGCTTAATCTGACTAACAACTAAAAACCAAGAGCCTAATACTACAGTTTATCTCTGCAAATAGCTAACTTACAGCAGTGCCCATGATGGTGCATGTATGCAAAATCATTGGGACTGTATTAATTTGGCATCTTTTTACTATGTATGAGTCAGCTTAATGGCAGAATTATTTACAATAAAATACAACAAAATGATATCTCCAACAATGTATGCAAGCAATCTACAAAGTAAATAAAACCAGAGGGATGTTTGTTGAAAACAAATATATTTATAGCCATCTACTTCTATACACAGCAACAAATAGTTAAATACATAAAACAAAAGCTGAATCTAAATACATTAATTCAAAGAGGAACCAAACATCACTACACTGGGATCATACCAGTATACAATAGAATAATTGAATTAAAAGGGGTTTTACTTTTTTTAATCTCTGTACAACAGTAAAGAATGATAAAATCAGCCCCATATTTGTCACAAATATATGGAGTGGCAGGTGCAGATGCAAAAAACAACTTGATTTCTATTTCTCCTCAGGGTTGCCTAGTATGGCTACAGTGAAGTGCCAAAGGGCTCTAGAAAGGGGAACATTGCAAAAGAAATTCATTGATGAGGTAACTAAATTTTTCCAACAAACAATGATGGGAATATTAGCATTTACCAGCAAGCCAAAAGATTACCCAAGAATTTCTGACATCCCTACATCCACTACTTTGGCATACAATTTTAGGACTATTGCAGAGTTTGAAAGGAGTCTCCCCTGGAAAACTACCTAAAACGCCAGCTTCAAAAGGCCATCCAGGTATTATTTTTCAATGCCACTGATTAATGCCACTGGTATGCCTCCAACTTATATTTCAATCAATCAGAGGAAACTATACTAGTACAAAGGCATAGCTATTCCAAGGTGGCAAAATAATATGCAACTAAAAGCTTCCCAGTAGCTGATAAGAAAGCCTTCAGGTGACTACAAAATTTATAAATAATATATGAATAAAAGGTATAGTCTGACCAACAGTCATGAGCTGTACAACCAGCTGTAAACAGCATCAAAGAAAGTTTAATGTATTAAATATGCATTATTTAAATTTTGTTATGTATGAATAAATTCATTTGAGCAAATGCATCACAACTGCCCATAAATGTACAAAGAAAGACCAATTAATACGCTTTGAAAGCAACTCTTATGAACAGGACATCTAAAACAATCCCTAGAATTTTGAGCAGCAATTAATGGCAAGCTTGCAAAAAAGGTATACTGAGACTGCCACAAGCCAAAGAAACACCTTCTAAGTAGAAAGTATTTTAGCACCAGGCATGTCTTCATGCTATGTAGCTCACTGACTAGATCCTAAAATCTTGTTTCTGTTTTACTGAAATAAAATGCTTACAAAATGTTGAAAAACTGCTAATTCCAGCACTTCTATAATTTGGGTTTTGTCACTGGACATATCTACAGAGATGAAAGCAATACATATATCCTATCAAACAGGATTTAAACTAATACAATTAACTTGTTATGAAATTAGTGTTTGAACCTGAGTACCCTGTCTCTAATAATGGGATCAAAGCAGCCATAGCATCCATCCAAAATACATGAACCACTATGATATGTGACAGGCTGGGTTGGTCCAGCCCATATGAAGTTGCGTAAAGTATCCCCAATACAGACTACTTTTTGCTGAGAAAAATCATCTGCTTGTGCACAAACAAACACTTTTCCAGTCTGCCTCCCAATGAAAAGTCCCTAAAAATCAATGGAAACTGGCATGATAGGTAAAGTAGTACAAGAAAATTGGCTCAAAACACTAGTCGTAATGACTGCAGTGAGTGATGCTTTTATGCCTTTCGAGCATCGATGTGGCATCAACTAATTACTCAATACAGCTACTAGTACTAGCACTTGCTACTAGCACTAGCACTTGCAAAATATATGTACCACAGGTTGGGTACCTAACATGATATGTATCAATTTTTTTTACACTTGTAATAAATTTTAAATTTTTAAGCCAGTAGGCCTTAATAAGCAGTAATTTTGCTATCTTAATTTCTTTTGCCTACTATAAATAAATTGTTGATATGATAATGATATGATAAGTGTCAGACTAGAAACTTTATTTGCTGCATAGAATTACATTTTTAAGATTTCAAGGAGTTAGCCAGAGGAAAGGTTCACACCCAGTACACAAATCACAATTCCCTGACTATTCCATAACTGAATGTGCAAAAATGCCACTTTCTCCCTGACCCACATTTCACATATTTTTACAAAACTAGGTAAGGAAATAGCACCTAATAGATATGTAATATTCATGTATTTGCTATGGCACTATGTCAAGTGATAAACTTCATGCTTATTGACAAAAAATGGAATAACCACTTTGCGAACAACCATGCATTAGCTAATAAAAGCTATATGTAAACTAAACAATTTGTTTTCCCTGTCTCAGAAAAATATTATAGAAATTCCCCTAATATTCCAGGTTTTCCCTAACTTTTCAAGAAAATAGCCTATTTTCCAGGTTTTCCAGGTTCAGCATGAACCCTGTGGGGTAAATTCCCAAAAGTTTTTGGGTGGATTTGAATTTAAAAGTTTTGCTAAGCTTCTGTAACTACTTTGATGTATTACTAGTGACCTCTTCAAATGCACAATGAGTGAACCACTACACTGATTGTGCACCTCCAATATTGTAAACCATGCAGGCCAGTGCACAGACAATATTGTGGGTGCACATCAAAGTTTCCAATCTGGATCAACTGTTATGACTTGTACTAGCAGTAGCAGTGAGAAAAATTTCTATATTGCTACCACAACATCAGCTCTTTTTCAGCATCATGATACACAAAGTTAAATACAAATGATGGTAAGCAAAAGTCAGCATTTACTCATCAGGATTAAAAAAGATTTAAGCATCAGTACATCAAATGCAAACTTCACTAGCTTAGATAATTTTGCTGCTAAATTATCATTAGAACGCCTACATCGTGGCTAAATCAAGCAGTTAATCATGTATCAATAAACAAATCACAAATTCCCAGTCAACTTTATCAGGCAAGTCAATTAGTCAAGAATATGATCAACTGGTAATTGGTGCTAGTACAATTAGAAAAACCATTTTGAAAAATGAGGTTATTCTTCCTCAATTACAAAATTAGCAAATAAGTAACTCCATCATTAAATCAAGCAATCACTCAATCAATCAATAATAGGTGAATATATAACCTCAATCGGGGATTTATCCTCCAATATGCCAAGTTGAAACACATCTTCTTGTATGTAATATTGCTTCCACAAGTCCACAGAAAATTCTTCGAATTCAGCTGACGACCTGGCATCATTCCCTGATATGACGATGCTCTCACTTATCCCAGATACACTGAACTTAACACCTCGAAACTTTTGCAAAAATTGCTGCAAGTTTTCATAGTCATTCACATTCAAATTGCCCAAAAGTTCGAAAAATAACTGCACATCAACATCTTCAGTGATAACAGTAGCGCATCGTGGAAGTCGTAACATTTTTCAAGACTATGGAGGTTACGTCAAACTTAGGCCCTGTTACTTTTTTAGAATTAGTCCGCTCGTATCAAACTTTTGCTTCTGTCTCTTGATAACGGCAACCTTTCCAAAGATGTCTGAATTGTTTCATGTAGCAATATGACTTATTAACTAAGTACTTTCTTCCCAGACAACAAATGAGCTCTTGTTTTATTACGTTTCACTTTACCTGTAATATGAAAGTTAAGGTGTCACCTTAATAACTCCTCCACACAACATGGGAATAGGGTCTCATCTCATCAATGGGTCTCATTGACTGTTTTTCTTGTGAATTTTAATTGTTCCATTAACTTCAGGGCCTATTTTAGAGTCGTCTTGGAAGTCTTCAGTGTGGTCTTGGGAATTTAAAACAGTCCCCACTTCTTGTTTCAATGTGTTTCAAACAACAAAAGGCTTCACACAAATTTTTGGATCTTTTGAAGGACTTAGTCCCCAAAAGAAGCTGATGTAGGGCCTAGTCAAGTTCTATCACAGTGGCAGCAAAGTAGATTTTAAACAATGAAGCTCATTTTTCTTGAAGTTATATTACTAGTAATGTTTCAATTATCCATACTAAACTTATGTTACTAAAAATTGTACACCATCAGCGCATTAACGCAAAGGTCATGATTGAAGCAACATACAAGTAGCCCCCGGGACAGCTAAGCGGTTATCAGATTTCAGAATACGAAAAACGCTAAATAACTAAGCAGTAATAAAACTGTTATGCTCATAAGTTCAAGAATTTAGATCTGTCCATGGTCTGTATCTAATTGCTTCCGTGGAATATCTGGCAGTGACACTTACCCCGTTGTCTACTAATGCTTTGTCCCTGATACTTTCTTGTTTGTTGTCAAAAGTAAGAAACTTCAAGTTTCATCAAGATCCCTAATCAGTTGTTCTAAGTTTTATATAACACTGTTCATTTAAGTTTTGGAAGCACGAAACTGGCTACCCTCGTTTAAAGTATCAACTTCACTTTAGTTGTAAATATGTAAGGAATTATTGCTAAATGTAGGACACAAAAAACATTGATAACAGCAGTTTGCATTTATTGAAAATTTCTACTTGGTTCCTACAACAGCATAGCTGACAATATTAATCCCAATACTACTCGGTCGATTCTGAGAGTGTTCTATAGAAATAATGAATACTTATGACTCAAAAAGGAACCCAGAGCAAAGGAATTGAAATAATAGGCCAAAGGAAGATAGTCCATCGATGCTAAACATTGAGAAAACAGATAAAATGGACTTAGTATTCATTCTCAAAATTGGATTGGTAAGGGGATACATTAAGATATGATTATGGTCAACATTCCCAATGTCAAAAATGTTTGTGGCCAGAAGCTTCATAGAAACATATTTTAGTTGAATAATTCGTTTCCTGTGATTGAATTGAGCCACAAGGATGCAGACAGCCTAACTAAATTAAGGGGACATGAACGTCGAAATCAACTTATACAGAGTAAAGTGACAGTGACGTACACCTCTAACTACAACCAGTGAGTTGTGGGGAACTGTGCCCCAGTGGTGATTTCTAAAAATTTTATTAAGGGGGGCTCTAGGCACAACCACGACCATAGTTTGGGTGTGGTCCAGCTACAAACACGCCCATGTTTTCAAAGGTGGAAACATGATAAGTTAGTTTCATACTGATGTAGTATAGTCAGCAATAAGAAATGCCTCAATAGCCACATAGCAGTGCACAATTGATCATAGCACTTTGGAAGCAAGGCCAATAAACTCTGAAAAGCCATGCCAATGCAAGAGTTTTAGGGGGGCGACATCCACAGCAATTATAACCAAAGATTATATTTTAACTATCCCAACGATGGAAAAATTACACAAATACCATAAAATGAATCTTCAATCAGAAGTGGCTTGCTGAACAAGTAACAGAAACAGATTATCAATACAATATACAGATGATGAGTAAGCCTTCGCAACAATAGAGCTCATTCAGAAACGAATTTCAATCAGGAGGAAATTAGTGATGTTGGTAGTTGAATAATTACATCCTACTTTTGGTGAAATATATTATTCATAGAGAAACAAATCCACGTTAACGACTTGTCTTATTATTTGTCAAAAAAGAGGAAAACTCTGCTATCGTCAGTCTTTATTCTAAACTTGTTTAAAATTATCACCGCTAATAATAATCTAAAATAGTATTATCTTCTATGCCCAGTAACTTCGTGTAGCAGCTGGTTATTTACTAGCTAAATCAATTTTTCGATATATCATAATTATATTTGTAGCCTAACATAATTGATAATCACTCACAATTGTTAATGATTTAAAATCACTAATTTATCATAACCATTAGACATCACATAAGAGTAAACGAAATACAGATGCGCTACAACAGCTATTTTTCACTTGATAGTAAATCAAATTTAAAGAGAAATTGTTCTGCTTTGGAAGAGGATATAAGATAATGGAATTCGTGAAGTTAACTTCTTCTTTTCAATCGACCTTTTTACTCTGTTCATCTGAGCGTTCAGGCACAAAGAAGTTCCAAATTGGCACATTTATGTTAATTGTGGACCAAAAGAACAGCCACTCTGGGATGAGGTTGCCGAAGAAGCCCTGAAAGAAAGAGGACACTTCCGATAGATACTGCCGTAGTTCTATGAGAACATTTAGATGAAATCTATGGAAGTGTGATTTATTCAGTATGAATCTTGACTGAAGAAAAGAAAGGCGAAACAAAGTACAATTAACGTAAAAGATAAAAGAGTTGCGACGGTGGAGTAAAGCAATGGAAGTTAATGGATACCCAGGGTGACAGGCAGACCGTAAAGTGAATTCCGTAATGTGGATTAATAGAAAAAATAAAATGCAGTCACATGATGAAGAAAGATATAATATGACCTAAAAGATGAAACAGCAAGTAAACAAGGAATGCATAACAGAACTAACATAACATAAAATAACAAAGGAATATGTTGATCTATTGAAATGTTTGTTGATGCCTATATTGAAGATGGAAATCGCAGGGACGATGACAAAAAGAGTCCACATATTTCTTAATTGATACTGACGACTGATCCAGGGTAATAAACAATTCCGTGCGGACTATTCCATTTAACTGACTTATGAAGACTATTCAGTTAAATGACTATCCCAATATATTTGACTTAAAAAATAATTATTCGACTATTCCATTAATTTGTTGATGTCCTGCTTCTTCATTAAGCAAAACGAAAATGGAAGACTGCAATTATATCGACAGTGCAACAGTGAAAACCTAATCCTTGCTTTCTTCTACATTTCAACGTTTCTGAGCCTTGACATTCTGATAAACTTTATTCTCATCATTGTGCATAAAGATTTCTATTAGTCTCGCAGCCCTACTCCATTTTACTTAATAACAATTTATTGAAAAGCGTGAACATAGATCACAAGACTATTTTGCGTCTTCCAAATAACCATGTAGCTTCCTATTGAATACGTAAAATCACTTGGCAAGTACTTTATGCTCTGGAGATGACTCTATCCTTGCACAACCTTGATGCTACAGACAAGCTGTCTAATACACGCTTTTTAAATAAAAGAATTGTTTATGGCCTATTATCAACACTTTGTTTTAGCTTGTAATGATCTCAGTATCAAAACTTTTCCATAAAAATACGTGGCAAACTGTTGCTGTGCTATTAAGTTCTGGACACCTTAAATATTGATGATAAACTTATTTAATAACAGAAGTATACCGTTGAAGAAAAGCGAACGTATCACAAATAAAATTTTATACACAAAAAATTGGAATTTTGAAAACTTATAGATCAATTGACATTCTTTGGTCCCAGGAAACCAGTATTGAACTTTCTCAACGTTTTCCGTATTTAAGGATTACTTGCCAAAAAACCTCTCTTTTGCTTTGAAAGATGTGCATTTGCGATAAATCTATCAGGAAAGAACTTAACTTCATGTATACAGAAGTCGATAACGTTAAATGTAACCATAGTAAAGTAATTATCCACAATTATATCATTAATTCTGCTCTGCGTCCATATTGAAACTTTGAACGCTGCGTGGGACAATTAGAATGCGTTCGAACCAAATAAACAAAGGGATTTCTTGAGGTCGAATAGAAGGATGTCAATATAAAAGCTCTGGGTTGCTTGGAAACCTCGTAAAATGTTTGCCAATGATGATATGATGTCCCCTTGATTATGAATTATATAATAGACATTACAAAGGAATGGTTAGACAATAGGAACAATTGCTTATTGTTTGATTGTGGTTGGTTTGCGAGTTTGGGTACAAAAGGAGGTTTTGCTCGACCTAGCGATATTCTGCGTGGAAGGTGGTCGAGTGAACACGAGCAAAAACATCGCACA
This sequence comes from Cassiopea xamachana, assembly GCA_900291935.2. Classification (NCBI taxonomy): domain Eukaryota; kingdom Metazoa; phylum Cnidaria; class Scyphozoa; order Rhizostomeae; family Cassiopeidae; genus Cassiopea; species Cassiopea xamachana. The sequence continues at coordinate 1,909,213 of OLMO02000009.1, read as the reverse complement.
AAAATGGCTTCGAGACCAAAGGGACATGGATTAACGAGAGAGCTAGAACATAAGACTCGGGGAAAGTATGATGCTGACATTGCCGAAAAGGTTTGTTCGTGGTTCAATGATGTCTGCAGAAAGGGAGAGTCGCAGTTTGTGGTTGATTTTGGTGGCGACTATTCGTGGGATAACACCCAAGCCAAACTTAAAGATGGAAAACTCCTTCTGGCAACGGCGAACAAAGTCAGTGGCAAGACTACAAAAATTCAAACAATGAATACCCCATTCAAACTGATGGAAAACATTAATAACTTCTTGGAAAAAGCTAAAGGAATTGGTGTGCTGGACAGTGATTTGTTCCAAACTGTGTCGCTGGTGGACGGTAAGTCGATCGATTTTCGAGTAATAGAAAAGCAATTTGATTAACATTTAGCAGAACGCAACTGACTATACGTTTGAATTGGGCAGACACGCCCTAAGAGTATTCCTCCGTAAGTTCAGGAGTGTGTGACTCATTCGTCTCAAATGTCAGACACTGCAAATCAGCAGCAATTCACATGAGCCAATAACAATTCTTATATCACTAACAAAAACCCCAAGGTTGTGAATATTGGTACGAAATGGGAGTTCCCATTGACTTATCCCCATTAGATACCCGATCCTTGTAGTCATGCAAAAATACCGATCTGTCTAAGTCTCTGAAGTTGACATCCTTACTAACAATAGAGTATGCAAGCTTGTTATCCTACCCAAAGAATGAGAACAAACAGTCTTATTATCTACTGAGAAAGCGTGTGGTTTCCTTCGTATCCTAGGTATATAAAAAAGGTACATCTACAAAACTTTAGAAAGATGAAAGCGAAAGCCGTGTGCTTGCACATAGCTTTAATATCTGTTTTGAACTTAACCATTCATTCACTATCTCTAAGCAGAGAAAACTATGGGTTTATAGAAGAGGAAAATGTATGTAAACAAAAAGTTTTAGCATTTGCAGAGAGTTGTTTGCAACCAGTCGATGGAAAATATCAAATTATTGTCCATTATCTCTGATAAATAATATTTGGGCGGTGAATTTATTTAAGGACTCGCAGTTAAGTAAACTAGATGCCATTTTACTGCATGCAAGCGTCAACATTGTGTTGGAAACGAGACACAAGCCTATAAGCTGTAAACAAACCATTACGTGAGCAGCAGGTTCTTTTATAGTACTGATAGCAATGCATTGTAGTACCATTAAAGGTCATTAAAATTGTATAGATATGCTGCTATTCAGTGAATGCTTCGCCATGGGGACATTGGAAGTCTAGCAATCATGACCTGCCACGTGCCTGCATTCAAATGGCTTTCCTATGGGATTGGGGGATCCAAAGAATTTCTCTTGCAAGCTTTTCAAAGAGGGTAAACATCCGGCTATATTGATGAGGGTTGGGGCCGTTGCAGTGATGCTTTTGGAGGTGGGCTCTACAATGAAAACTTACCAATACGACGGGCGTGGCAGCCAAGAGCAGTGTGCAGTTTCTAATACTATTCCTAACACCATTCTAGACATCTATTTCCACATATCATACGATCTTAGACCAGCAACGAGATTTTCAAAAAATTTGCAAGATTGACCGATAAGGTTCTAGATTTGCTGATAAACTGTTATCCAGGGGGTGTATCTTCTCTCGCCCCTTTCCCAAAGGCTTTCACTTTTCCGTGACTACCATCTATGGTAGCAATCTTGGAACTTTATACCTCGCCAGATTCAGAAGACTTGAGTTATCAGTCAAGTAATCAGAGGAATACAATGATATTTGTACTGAGAGACGGGCGCGGTCATCACCTACAATAAAGGAATAGTCATCTACGTTCGCCCGTCTCTACGAGGGGACATTACATAATTTGCGGTTTAGACACCGAATGAAAGAAATTGTTCACCAGCCTCCCCTTTTGGGTGGAGAAGAGAGATGTTGTGATATGTGGATGCATAGCTACTATCCAGAATAAATCAAATATATTGGCTATAACCAGGACAGTTTGTGTCATGAAAATGTTATTTGTTATTTTTCGTAAACGAGAAGAAGACTTGCTCACATATCCTTGCTAGTTTTACGATATGGTTATATCAACTTCTACTTTCCGGGAGAATGCTTATGTCCCTCTCATGTTTTAGACTCAGGAGAAGAGTAACCAAGCACGAAACTGGGGGACTGCTTTGGGGGGTAAAACCTGCCAGTGAAGTACTTTGGAGGGGCAAATGCCTTATTTTCCTATGTAAATCTCCAAGTAAATTATTATTTTGGGGGCAAAACCATGCAAAATTGCTCAATTGGAGGGGATATTGCCCCAGTACCCTCTACAGGTAGTTGCCTGAAAATTTCACCTGACTCTGGGAGAGCACGAGGTGCTTGTACTCTCCCAGAAGAAGGTTCAATCACATTCTGTGGTTCGATTAAAGCATGAGAAACAAACCACTCCAAGCAGTCATACCAAAATCAAATAGAATTGATCATGTCAATTGAAACACTTTCAGGAGAACAAGATGTACCTCCAGTCAATACAAATCCGCGCTAATCCACTAAAAGGCCAAACCCCTAAAACTCAATCTAGAGTCGAAGTCTTGAGTCATTCATGAGCAGATACTGCGGTTTTTGGCTAAAAAATCCAATTGTTTGCAATACTTCGCATAGGTGCTTCAATGATGTGAGAAATATGATTCACTTGTCAAATTGTCCAGAAAGCCAGAGACTGTTTGGTAGTCTTTTGTAAAGGTCTGTCAATCCGGTTAGTTGGCTATCATGAAAACGTAGTTGTAAAGATTAGTAAAGAAACGTTTTAACCAGCTTATCAAAAAGTTAAAAGTTATTTGAATACATTGAGCTCTTTAGGGGACCGGAGGCTATGGGTTTCAGCTTCCAGTTATGTAGAAACCAAGTCACTTGGGTAGCTTTTTCCTGAAGGAGCAATAATACACTTTCTCATTGCTTCCTAAATCCTTGTAGTGGTCATTTTAACTCCATCAATTGTACAAAAAAGACAGGGCAAGGCACTGAGGCCTTAGTCAAATTCTTAAATAAAGAAAGCAGAGCGGAACAATAACACCTACTTTCTATAGATACTATTCCCAGCTGACATTTCTAATAACTTTAACATAAAGCTTTACCCACCACAACTCTCTTCCAACTGAATAACATTCAATATTATGCATGCTGGTGTGGCCAATGAGATATTGGATGTGACTAGCTTGTTCAACTTACAAGAGGTTTTGAAGACACATCCTCCCTTTTGAATGCCAAAATTTTCGGACCTGCTTACTTAACGTTTCTACTATCCGTAAGACTTGCAAACTAATTCTAGCACTTTGTTCCAAACACCAAGAAATGCTACACCCGGCATAATTTGGAGCTTAATAGAATATTGATGATTTAATTTGCGTGATTTTGCGCGATTCCAAAGGATGTGGTACAGAAAATTCTGCCATTGCCTCTCCTTGCACCTCCAGCCACATGCCTGCAATGAACCTATTGTTGCATTCCAATACATACTGCAGACCTTTGCAGTGCTCTCCAATTCTACCTACATCACTGCACCCCCTTCCAATTCATCTCAACCCTTGTTAGGCCTCTACCTCCTTGAGCTTTGTGCCGTTTATTCTTAGTTTAGCAATGCCCACATTTGTACTGTAAAAAGTGGCGGCTTTAGGGGATGGTCGAGGGGGGCAATGGCCCCAGGCCCCGTGCTTTTGATAACCCAGAAGGGGCCCCGTGTCTGAGAAAAAATTAAAAAGAAATCACAGGAAAACATGTAAATACTTCAAACAAGGGCCCCGCAGATGATCCCGGCTCCAGACTCTGCGATCCCTAAAACCGCCACAGATTGTAAACCGCCCTTAGAGCGCTGTCGTGGAGGAAAAGTCAAATAAAACATTAAGATCGCTATCACAACGCGGCAAAATATGGAATAATGTTTACATTTAAATTTGAATACGCGTAGGCAAGCTGCCTTACCGGATTAGGGTTGCCAGGTCACTTTCAGACTTCTAGGCTAAATCCATAAGAAGAACAGGCCAAATTCACTGGCTAAATTTGGCCAAAATCTAAACGAGGCATTGGACAATGGACAATTGAAAACGAGACATATAATGACGTCAATTTGACCAACTATGAAGCTAAGCCATGAAGCGAAGAATTTTGTAAATGACTTATAACACGGTTGGCAAAATGTTGTGACTTGACTAAATAAAAAAGTGCTAGATCAAATCCAATTGATTCTTCATCTTCATTATGAGTCAAAATCAGTGAATAGATGTCAATAGCCCCTCTACAATAATATCTAGGTTTCTTAAAAGGCCAAATTTGGCCAAATTAATAGTCTAGGTCGAATGATAATTTGTCGGGCCAAATGGCGACAAAAAGGCCAAATTCCTAAAATTTGGCGTAAAAAAGCCCAAACTGGCAACACTGCGTCGGATACCCAAAACTGGCTCTTTTCTCAACCACCGTTGACATTCAGACCAAACACCACAAGTCATGGTATATTCCCTGTTTATAAACCAATCCGATTCAATTTTGCACAGGTAATCGCCGGCTTCCATTCTAATTGCAGTGTTCACAGTACATAGCGCTCCAGTGCTTTGCGACCATGCGACGAGTTTTAGGCGATCGTTCACAAGTAGAATTGGATCAACTCTCAAAACGACCACAGCAACAACGTGCGACTGTGAGAGTGAGAGCGCTACCGACTAATCGTTTTGGTCACTGAACAAAGCGACTACAATGGAGGTCGACCTCAAAAACGACCCTGAAGCAGTAACACAGATTTATGGATAGTGAGATATTGAAGAGCGTTGTGATCAGTCAATAAGTTTATATATTGACATGTTGTGTTTGTAACAATGAGATATTAGTTCACTACTTGACCTATATTAAGAAATTTTTCCAAGACCACACTATACTATGATAGAGCTTGACGACACCATATTTTAACTTTTCTGGGACCACGCCCGCTCTTCAAACAATCCAAAAATTCTTGTGCAACCTCCTCTTGTTTGACGCCACATCATAACAGATGTACTCAGGGATGTGCCGACTGGGGGGGCATCACGGCCCCCCCAATATTTTCAAATTTGCAGAAAGTTGGTCAAAAGGCAGCTATGCTGCAAGAGAGTTGGCAACAGTATTTTGTGTGACCTTTTTGTTTTAGTAACAATAGTTGGTCAATTGGTCAAAACAGCCCCCCCCCAACAGAAGGCGTCTCGGCACATCACTGCATGTACTTTCCTCGAGATTTACATATAACAAATACAGACCAAGACGAGAACAGACTTAAACGAAATAAAAAGCATATGAAAATGAGAAAGTCAACCATGCCAGTACAGACAAGACTAGGGCATCATTAGGGAAGTTCTGACAATTGCCAGTAGCTCAATGACGTCATAAGGAACTTGGATCGGCACCTAGTGCCTAAAGTTTCTTATAAATCAGTTTCTTATAAAAAATGTAATGCACGAGTACCAAAAGTACCTAAGAGGCCATTCAAAAAGTATGCAAAGCGTACGAAAATGTACATGGGGGTGGGGGGCTCTTTAAAGCTCCCACGGACATTTCAAAGGCTAACTACGTGCCAAGCATCCTGAAATAGAAAAATATTTTTTAAAGATTATACATGCAAGATCGTTTTTCCATTGTTTTAGACACAAACTTGGGATAATTTAAGATTTCTCGGGTGTGTACTAAATTTTGCAAACTTTCAAAATAGTGAGAAAAGCAATAGATTGAAATATTTAGGGGGTGATGCTTAAAAAAAAGTTATATACAGCATATATATACAGCATATACATATATACAGCATACATATATGTATATATATATATATATATATATATATATATATATATATATATATATATATATATATATATATATATATATATATATATATATATATATATATATACTGTGTATATATATATATATTTATATACATATATTTATTTACATATTAAACGATTCTGAGCCGCATCCACAAGGTATATAAGTCGCACAAATAAAAACAACCAAAAATACACTTGTCTTTCGTGTATACGTTTCGATTAGAATCTTCATCAGCACTCTTCTTCATCAATACTGATGAAGATTTTGATCGAAACGTATGCTCGAAAGACACGTGTATTTTTGGTTTTTTCTATATATACCTATACACAAATGTATTGCATAGCTAATTCAATAACTCATAGTGAAAACCATAGTGAAACATTCACTTTACTTTTCTTAGGCAAAGACATGACAGGTGTAATAAACGGAATGGATGCATTTGCAAGGAAAACCATAAAGCTGGGAAAGCCTGATATTCCAAAGTATGATGGTCCTATTGAAGCTGAAGCCAACAGGCGTGAATTCACAGAGGAGCAGCTGAAATCTGGCCAAAATGTCATAGGCCTACAGATGGGTACAAACAAAGGTGCTACTGCATCTGGAGTCAGTTTCGGTGCATCAAGGAAAATTATGGACATGGGACATTAGAACCATGGCATTTAGAGAGACATTATGGAGTTTATATTTAAGTGGAAACGAGTAGTGTCATGAATTAGTCTTGAACGATTACTAATCTACGTAGTGTGAATTAGCAATTTTCAACTCCCGTCAAGGGTTTTCTCAATGCTGTACTTCTTGCTGTGTAAAAATGAACTTCACATTAAAAGCAATTCAATATATTGTTCTCTCTATAGCTCCAAAAGAAATTTCCATGAACTTCAAATGTATCAGCGAAGTAATGGACGGTATGTGGAGTGTATGTAGTGTGTGGTGTTGTGTTGGGTGGTGTTGTGGTGTTGTATTGTATGGTGTTGTGTGGCATTTTCTTGTGGTGTTATATAGTGTAATATTGGGAGGTGTGTGTG
>OLMO02000009.1:1885656-1902334 GCA_900291935.2 Cassiopea xamachana | reverse complement strand
GTCTGCACATCTGTGTAATTACAATAGGAAGGTTGCTTTTTCAAGTGAGAACCTAGTCCTGAGACAACCACAGAAACTGAGTTCTTCTAACTTCATATAATATCTGAAGCCAAACCACAACCTGCCAATATCCAAGAACCAAAGAATCAAAAGGATGCTCTCTATCTCCATTACTTCATGTAAAGCAATTTTGACCATATGTGACGTGAGTAATAAGCATTGAGAAAACGTGATTTTCACAACGAAAATGTAGTCACAAATCATCTGGTGATTTTGTGGATGGCATTGCAAACCAACAGTGAATGGCATTCAAAATAAGTTTTCTTAAAGGAGCGGTCATTAAGTATTGCAAATTCGTTTTTGTAAAGATTATTTATGGGGGTTCAAAAGATTATTGAAAAGCTTTTGGGGGCATGAAACCAAAGAAAGTTTTTGAGAATTCTATCATGAACTGCATAATGATATAGCTTACTAATCTCTACCGTTGATGAAGAATTCTCTATTACTGTGATTGCTTAAGGGGCGTAACTATGATTTTTATTTGGGGGGGGAGGTGTATGAGATTTTGCCCGACATTTTGTCCACTCCCGAAAGAAAATGTCATTAAGAGTTCTCTTAATAGGGATGCCTTGGGATCACGTTTTGTCGTGTATGAGGAGCACTTTGTACTGTTTCATAATGGAGCCAACCATGGTATTTAAGTAAGACACGAGAGAAGAGTGAGGAAATAGGGGGTCTGGGGAATGTTTAGGGCCACGCCCTCTAGAACGTCGGAAAACGCCTCTTTTTAAAACAGAATGTGGCTTGTTTTTATCATTGAAATTTATATGAAGTAGAAATTACTGATTCCTCAACCTGTCTTCATTGAATTTTGAAGACTTACAGTTTAACTAAAAAGGCAAAAACTCCAACGACTTCTCCTTTTGTTGTTGAATGCCTGTACACTTAACACCAAGAAATAACCAATCTTACACCATGACACGAAGGAGGCAGCACACAGTACGCTGGATGTATCCGGCGTGGGCTTCATGGCATCATAAGTGCATCTTAAGCTCACGCCGAAAATTTATTTATTGACCTACGCCGTCAACTTCTGGGAAAGATAAATTAAAGAAGGCTTCTTTTGTACGATGGAAATCAGTCCTACAGCCATTCTCGATTCTCGATTTTACCTCCGTGTCCCTCAGTTCCTTGGGGCTTGGAGGGTGTCTCTGAGAGGACTTTTAGTTCTGGCACGAGCATTTAGGACCGGATGCCCTTCCTGGCGTCACCAATGGCCTGCGTCTGGCCTCGAACCCAGGGCCATGTTGGTCTGTGCATAAATAAAACAGGGGGTCTGGTGGCTTGATCCCACAAACAAATTAGAGGTAACGCCCTCTGGAACGCTAGAAAAAGTCCTTTTGCAAAATAGAAGACAGTAGAAATCCGCAAAAAAGAACCAAGGTTTTTCTTGGGCATCCTGGATGGGTTCTTAAGTAATGGGTTGGTATTTTGAAGTGCAGCCTGTAAGATTCTTATTAAGGTTTCTCTGAATGTCAGTCTTTCTTAAATAGTGGGCATTGCAGAAAATAAGTAAGAGCCATTGTTTTCTATACAGTGCATGACTTGCACACATTAACACTGTTTCCAGCATAACAATTCTTGGCACTTCTTGAGAATGTCTTTTCGCCAGAATTCTTGTTTACCAATTTTGTAATCTGTTGTGTGTCTGAAAAATTCTGAAAAAGTTTTAAGGATTTTTGTGGTCTTTACATAGTGCGTGGCTTTGTTTTTTGCAGAAATTTGATCGATACACAAACAGCCAATGAAAAAATTTCAATTCTTGAAGTTAAATCACAAAATATGAAACCCATTATAAGAGAACCAATTCCGATTTCAGTTTCCTTAGGTTTCTTAATTAAGGGGCTCAAAAGATGAAATTTCAGTTTCAAGGTTTTTATAAATGCAGGTTCTTTCATGCAGGTTTTTACTGTATATTTTGCTTTTATCGATGACCTTTCTGTTGAGACGGGAAAACTGATCTTTACAACTGGTTTCATTGAATTTTGAAGACTAACACCGAGAAAGAAAAAGCAACGCCTACCTTTCCTTTTTGGTCTGGCACACCTATAGGACAGCACTAAAAAATTAAACAATCCCAAGCCAGTACGCTGAGAAACAGGCATAGTCTAGTATGAGATATATCATAGGCCAATCGCTTTCAACCGGGGTTCCCCGGAATCTTACGGTTCCGCAAGCACAGTCTAGGCATTCCGCCAAAAGTTATAAAAATGCTACGATCGACAGTTAATTTTAACTCTCCAGAGCAGATATGTGAACAGGGGTTCCTCGAGCCACTGGAATACATCATTGGGGTTCCGCTCCACCAAAAAGGTTGAAAATCACTATCATAGACGAAAAAAACAAGGGTGATGATATTCAGTAAAACTCACCATCAGGCCGTGAGACCAATACCCAAATGTCCTTGTTGTAAAGGGAAGAGTTTTCAAAGCATGATCAACGTAAGTGTCCGCATCCGGTACAAGGAAATTTGGCTTCATGAAGTTTGTCATCCTTGTCGATACGTAGAAGGGCTGTACGCTCTTGAAAGAAAACGTTCGGACAAAAAATAAAGTGTGAAGCATTGAAAACCGTACTGAAGAAGACAAAAAAATCAGAAGCAGGCTTGAAACCAGGGGTGATTTCTAGGGGGGCTGAGTGGGCTGAGTCCTCCTTGTTAAAATTACCGATCAATTTAGGGGGCTTGGCCCCAACATTCCTGTATTGGCTTTGCTTTCCAAAGTGTATTTACTTTGTTTTCAAAATATTTTGCATTGCTATGATGAACTTCACACTGCTACATGGTTATTGAGACATTTCTAATTGTTGATTATACTATATCAGTACCAAACTAAATTATCATAACTAAACCTTTGAAAATATGGGCGCGGTTGCAACTGGGCTACACCCAAATTGTGGGCATGGTTGCACCTAGAGCTCCCCCTTTTCAAAATTTCTAGAAACCACCACTGCCTGAAACTATGTCAAGAGGCATGCAGGAAGAGTGATGTTCCTGGCATATGAAGAAGGTGCAAAACTTTAAAGACCATTTCAATACAGAATTGAATAGAATTGGCTTTACAATACGAAATATTGTAATGTACCCAAGTAGATGACACCTGCAACATTCAAAACTAGCTGACATTTAAATTTTGTTCATATTTCATTAATAGGTATAACAGGAGAAATTTCGACGTTAATTGCCATACAAAAAACTACCCCACTCCTACCCAGCAATCAGGTATAAGAAGAAAATGTGACATTCTTTTTGGCAGCTTAGCATTGGCCTCTATCAATACGATGTTCCAAATCATGGAGAAGGGGCAGGGATGGCGCTGGGGTAAGGCTAGAAGGCTATGGCCCGTCAGAGCAAGCCAGTCTCTCAATTGGGAGGTGCAGAACTCTTTGCTTGTAATTAAAGTACCACTTCTAATACCCTGCTAATCTAATCTTAGTTCCTCCACTGCAAAAATCATCCCCAAGTCTGAAAATTCCTGGTATCACCCTTGAGGGGGTAGAAAAGGGGTAGATTTCATGTTTGAATGCCGAGACAGTAGAATAAAGAAGGAATCACAACTATGGACAAAGTAAAGTGTTGCTGGCATCCATATGTAAAAATTTAAAGAGAAAATGAAATTCTCTTCAAGAGTAATAAGTTACTTTGCGTGAGGGTAGATTGACCCCAATCTGATCCCTGTGTCAACAATATACTAGCTTTGTAGCAAACAAGGTTGAAGTAAACAGTGAAAGAAAAAAGAAGAATTACGTAAGGAATAAAGAAACCAAAAGACTCACTTGAATTACTACACCATCTTTATAGTACTCATAGCCAAGAGCTCTTGAAAAGTAATCCGTGTATATCTAGAAGAAAAAATAGCATATGCAAAACTGTGATATATGTGCATACATGTGATCAGGGCCGTGGCTACAGTGGGGTGTGGGGGGGGTGTAACACCCCCAGGCGTCGAGCTTGTCGGCAAAGTTACTAAGAATTAAGGTGTTGTCGGCAATTTTCAGAAAATCAATATTGTCGCAAGAAGACGATAGCTAAAATTGATTTCTCAATAACATTCCCCGACTTAAGCTTTACAGAAAATGTGCTCTCTCATCAGGAAATGTAGCCTCAGAGCTTTCATCACTTCACTTTACTTTTTATTTCTGATGGGTTTTTAAAGCATAGTTCACAGTATCCATAACGATCGGAAATAGCTAAATACAAGCGAGCACACGTTCCTTTTGACCACATGAAATGGTTTCAGTGTACCATGATGAGCGCTAGAGCTGGGAGTGGCTGTAAGAAAAGAAAACGAATCAAGAAAAAGCCACACCCAAAACCACGCCCTTCTGTCGGCAAAATTAATAGCAACACCCCCCCACCCTTCCATCTCTAGCCACGGCCCTGCATGTGATCATTAAGTGTCGTACATGTGATCACATTACTTCTATATATGATGATGTTCGGACCTTTCTTTCTGACTGAAGATGACCCAAGATTGGGTTGAAACGTATCTCATGAATTTGTCAACTAGGATTGAGTCAAACTATATTTAGCTGGATTTGTCGAATAAGATAAAAATGTCTAATAATTCGATCTAAAGAAGAAAAACTAAATGGTATCCCTTTTGTTGTCGTGCTTATATTCAAATATAAAATTGAATATTTAGATTAGCGAGAGTTCGTGTCATCCTGGAAACAAACTAGTGGAAGTGGTCATTCATAGCAGTACATGACAGCAAGACATTGGGGTCATCATACACCAACGATGAACTCCATAAATATTTGATACAACTTCTACCATTAACCTAGATACTACTCCTGAGTTAAATATGAGTTAAATTGAAACAGTAAACGATTAAGGCAAGAATTGAGTGGCCAATCAAATGTAAAAAAGAAAAGAAAAATTTATAAGTTTGTGCTTCATATTAAATAGAAGAGTTTTAACGAACGTGATTCCTTTGAAATTCTCTTCACGTTGAACAGAAAATGAGAGAAATAGGTAGTCACGGTTTGTGCTCTGGCGAGTAGATAAAATTCAAGGACATTTTCAGGAGTTTTAAGGACCAAGAAATAATTTTTTCGGAGAAGTTTTTGTGCGTTTCATCGAAAAAAACAAATTATTTCCAAAAAAGATCTGCCGTTGAAAAAAATCTCTCCCTCAAGAATTGATTAGAAATAAGATGTTTCTAAAGAGTTTTCTTCTAAAATGCATGAATTAAAGAAGTTTTAAGTACCCTTAAAAACGTACGTTAAGCTAAGGAGTTTTTAAAAAGAAGCACGAACCCTGGTAGGGCAGCAAGAATTACTCCCAGAAAAGCTAGAAGGTAAGCAGTTGAAACTTGTGATAGGAGCTTTTCCTTTTCTCATTAATTCAATGACATGGGAGATATCAATATCTCTTTCAAAGGTATGTCTCAAATCAGAGGTATTCTGGAGGGGGGGGGCCTTTTAGCATTGTATATATATCAACATCATCACAAATGCAATAAGAGCTTGTTCAAAGGGGAGGTTTGAATAAATTTTCTACAGCACAGCCCCTTCATACATGTATAGGATCGCACTTCTGCCTTAAACAGCGTGGCCTTACAAAATGTTGCTGGGGATGTCGCCTCAGACAACCCTCACCCCTTTACCTTCACGTTATCCATCCTGGCAACGCCGCTGGATTGCATAATTAACACAATTCAATATTTCAAGGAATGCATTCAGTGCTGCATGAGTATATATTTTTTAAAGCTTTGTATTGATGAAGAATCCTCTATTACTGTGGTTGCTTAAGGGGCGTAACTATGATTTTTCTTTGGGGGGGGGTGTATGAGATTTTGCCCGACATTTTGTCCACTGCCATTTTGCCTTTTTACTTCTCTTGAGTCCCTCCCCTCCGCGCTTATCCATTTTTTGAAAAACATCCACCCAGGACATCTTTATTCCAGACTCCTTATTCCCCTCGTCTCTTAACTTTGAGCCTGTAATTCCATCGAGAATAACACGTGACAAATTGTGTTTTTCATTTTCTTTACAATTGAAATAACGTGGGAAATATATCAATAGTTATTGATAATTACAGAGGCTTTCTAACCAACTCGTTTATTCCAAACTCCTACTTTATTGGACTTCAAAGGAGTTTCCAACCTTCCTAATATTCCAACCACCCCGCATTTTGAGACTCAAGAGTAGATTTCGGTCGTTTCAAAAATCATACATATTTTCTATTGATTTTTGTGAGCTTCGTGGCTTTTTATGATTTTTATAAATTTCTAACGACTTTTGCGATTTCGTGAATTTTTCTGATTTTGTCTAACCTTTCTATCTCTTTGCACTATTGCTGTGATTTTCTATGACTTTTTCAAAAAGTACACGAGATTTTTGCGGCTGCTATGCCTCTCGATGACAACAGGATAAAAGTCTGATCCTGCTAATACTAAAATTCATTGCGGTATTCCGTATTCCGCGTAAGTAATAACAGGCGACAAAGCCTTTTGACTTTCTGAGTCCGAGAAAATACATGTGTTGGACGACTGTGGAAATGCAGTTTATCACAGAAGCAGGGTGGAGACGATTGATGAGATGTGCAGACAAAGATCACATGAGAGATGACAAAAGTATGGGAATTAACTCAAAGATCAGAATTTCACTGCACCGGCTGCTCTATCTCATTAGATTTAATGCTGAAATAAATGAAAAGCCTCGTAAATTCAGCATATTTCCATGGAATTTGAAAGATAATATGGTGTTTACTAATTTTTCATTAGAGGTTAAGCAATCCCAGTTTAACCAGAACGCCAAGTTGGAAATCATTATTGTATGAACAATTTTCAATTCATATTCGAGAAATCATAATCCAAAAACTACGTCACAAGGCAGTAAAAATGATGCACATTAGAGGCTATAACACAGCCACATTAAGATGGCATTTCCACGTTGTCTTTTCTTGTTCTTTTTTATTGCCATGATACGAAAATGTCCGACTAGTAGAAGTTAGTACCCCCACCTGAGAATGTACTCTACACACCATTCGTTACTATTTCAGACCAGTCAACGTTCCCGGTTTTGACTGCTTACTCCCAGTCTCCCGGTTTATGTATTTTTCTCCCGGTTTTAAAAACGTCATCTAGCAGAAATCAATATATTTTTACTGCTATTTTATATATATTTTCTGACAGTCCGCTTTTTATTTTTGTGCGATTTACTTATAACAATTTCCAATTTGTAATTGTGGTATAATGGTCAAATTGACTGTCCAAATGGCAAAAATTTTTTTGTTAATGCATTGTGAGTAACAAAAATCCGATAGAAATTATCTGGAAGAGAATTCTGATAATCGTTTTCGTCATAAACTCCTTGCCAAGCACAGCATTTTATCAAGTATATTTACTCTCCTAGAAAATTTCTACGATCTCCCAGTTTTTCACAAAATCTCCCTGCCTTTCTAAAAGGAGAATGCAGAATCTCTAGGTTTTGAAAATTTCAGGTCTGCTATCTGGTGTCCCACACTCTAGTAGTGAGCAATAGTCAGTTAAAAACAAAACGGGGTTGACCTGCATTGTTGGGGCAAAGTCACATTATAGCCAAAGCATTGGGAGGGGGCAAGATGTCATCTGCCAGGGGCCTCATATGCGCCCAGACTTAAAGTTTATGGGGCTTTATTAAGTAATAATAGTAATCAGTAAGGCCTGTAGTAATATATCAGTATAAGTAACCAAACCATTGTCTGCTGGCTACGCTCGCAGAAGGCGTCCTATTTTTTCTCTCAAGGGGCTCTGAAATGGCGGCCTTCTCCAAAGCACCGCGACTACCTTTTCTCAACAAAACATGACAAAAGAGCAATTCATTAGCATACATTTCATTTCAAATTCTTTAAGCAGGGTAAAGTATGCAGCCAAATTTTATTTTCATACAGCCCAGGCAAAGTAATACGAAAATAAATAATCTAATTACAGTCATATAAACAGAAGAGAGTACAATAAGAACTACATACACTAATAAAAATAAGAAAAGAAGTAACGAAGTTAGCGAAAGGATTCCCTACTGATATTAACTTACTTTGGCAGCAGAATAGGCCGTCATTGCTGGAACAGGTTGCACACATGCTCCTGATGAAAGGTTTATGATCGCTCCTCTCTTTCTGAAACGGTAGAGAAAGGAAGGCTTCAACCGTGGCGAATGACTGGCATAAGGGGGACCTCTCCTGTCTCTAATTTAGGGGAGCAGAGGGGGCTAAAGTGCCCTTTTTGAAATGCAAAAGCTTGCTTTCCAGACGTTAATTTGATACAACGAAGATAAAATAAACTATTTAAATATGCAATACACATATTTTATAAGAAAACCATTATTTTGCCAGAGCCTCAATCTTCTTAACTTTGCTCGAAACTGAGCCTGAGATTTTCTTAAATTTTTTCTGAAATAAACTTGCTAACATAGGTTACACGTTCGTTACTAATATTGCATATTTGAATTCCATCCTTAACATTTTCAATGCAAAAATGAGGAAATATTAATTTTTGGCCAATAAAAACACTTTAGTTTGGAAGTTGAGCCTCGTGATTTTTTAAAGATTTTCTCATGATTTTGACCATTTGAGCCTCATTTTCTTATAAACTTTTTTCTTATAAAAAAACGTGCATTATTTTGGAACAAACAGCGGTTTCCATGGGTATGAGAAATATAGCTCCTTCTAAGGTGTGGCGAAGAATATGTTCCAAAAAGGAGCCTTGAAAGCCATCAAATTTTCAGCTCGCTTTTCTTGCATATTCTGGCTAGTGTCCCTTTTGCTCCAGTTGCCTCCCTTTGACATATTATCGCCCCGGCGTCATAAAAACTGTGCTTATGCTTGATATGCAGCCTATACATTATATTAAACCATCATCCTCAAAAGAATTATAGCCGCAGCGCAAGTAATTGAAGCCTCTCCCAGTTAAAGCAACTTAATGAACAAAAGTCATTTTTTGTATTGTTTCCACTACAAAAGTCTCAATTCTGTGAATGTTTGCAAGAGAAGTAATTGTGGTCTAAACAGTGGGAAAGAGTCCAAAATGTGGAGGAAATTCTGTGCCCTGATTTCTGTTGGTGAGGTAAAGAAAATTTCATTTCAGTGTATGGTGGGGTAAAATCTCTTCTGAGGGTTGATAATTCTTTCTCTTCAGTCCCCACACTGACCATAAATAATGTCCGCTCCCTTTGGGGCAAACTATCAGTAAAATAATTCCGTTGTGCAATATTATTTCGCCAAATGAAGTGAATGGAAAGTACTCTGGTGTACCGAATAATCTTCCCCCACCCGACTATTAATTTTTGAGAATTATTCCAACCACCTGCTCTTATTCCAATATTTATTAATTCTCCAAAATTTTGAGGACGAGCATTTATAATTTGCCCCAAATGTGAACCAAAAACGAAAATCGATCACAATGAATAATGGGCAACATGCTCACTTTAGTTGGAATCGCCAGGCCAATGATATAAACATAAGACTTATGTCAATTATTCCAACTCCCAATACATTAAAGTTTCAAATACTTCCAGCCCCCCATTTATTAAATTTTGGAGAATTTCCAGCCCCCCATTTATTTCAACCCCGCAATTATTCCGTACTCTCGAGTAAAAATTGCTCCATAAATTTTACCTACACACGTTTTGGAAGTTCTTTCCTTTTTTCTTTTGTTAGCAATTTGTTAATGATTTTTGCAGGGATGTGCCTAAACATTTTCTTGTGATAGAGGGGGCCGTTTTGTCGATTTTTGCCAACTACAGTTGCAGCATGACTACCCATCTTAGAGTTTCGTACATGTTGGGCGGAGTGTCATACTGCTAATTTATAAATGAAAGTACGGAGCTATACATGGAAAATTAGGATAGATAAAGTAGCTTGAGAAAGTACTTGTATCTTGTTAGGACGTCTCACATGTAGTTATTTGCTATTTAGACTCACAGTGCTTGGAGAAGACTGTAGAGGTCTATGTCGTTTCGCGTTTGTATATTAAGGTATTTGGACTCTCAAGGCTTGGAAAAGGTTGAGGGGGCCGTCACATATTAGTTGTTCGTGAGATACGTCGAGGACTCGACTGGAAATGAGCCAGCAGATTCATTATAGTTTCCAGGAAATGTTAGCATATGTTTATATCGGTAGTTTCTATTCATTAAATTGTAAGACGCACGTATATGTCCAAAAGTATTTTATATTAGTCGTTCAGAATAAGTTAGGTTGAATATAAATAACACAAACATAGTAATTCCGTGAAGCTAGGCACACCCTAGGAAACCCCGTAATAATGACTGTGCATGATGCAAAATTCCATTCTATTGTTTTAGGGATTAAGGATTATCTACCCTTGCGTCATACATGGCTAGACTAGGCATTCCAGAATAAACTAGCGTTACCTCTTGTATTGTATTTTATGCTGAGTAACGATTACTCTATGTCGGCAAAAATGCTGATGCATCCTAACTCAGTATTTCTACATTATTTAAGAGCACCCCTCGTAGAGAACTACGATTGGGATTAGAACTACGATTAGGAGTATGTGAAACATGAGTTAGAGTTCGTTGGTTCAATGGCAGGGACGCGAGTCACCTAGCCGAGCCATTTGTACAGTGAAGTTGGAATGAAAATAAAAGTTAATAGCTATTAAAATGTCTACTCTCTCCACAACGATTCTAAAGACCGCTCGTGCATTCAAGAAATCCTGACGAAAGATAAAGTAGCCCACCGAAGAAGAAAAAGTTGCACTCAAGAATTCGACGACGATCATGATGATTATGATGAAGACATTTCTTTCTTTCTATTTTTTTCATAAATTTCACAGGAGAGATACCCCCACGCCCCCCAATAAGCACATCACTGAATTTCCTGAGTTCTGCGCATGCACATTAAGATACATTATAGCAAGCTGCACACAATCATCATAAAAGTATGCTACACTTACGCCTAAAAGCTTACCAAGTTTAATATAAAATATGGTTATCTGTACTATTTAAACAATAAACTAAAGCAGTGGCGTGGCCACACGGGGGCATGGAAGCAATTCCCCCCACACAACTTTTTTCCAAGACTTTTTAAACTCAGATTGAAGATTCTTCAACTCAGGCTCAATTTAAGTAACATTCTTTTTTTGGAAAATTTGACGGGGAAAAGGTGTTGTTTCATAGAAGACATTCCAGGTTTGCTTACCAAACGATTTACCTGAACTACGCCCCTGAAATACCACATGACCTACTCTTTTAGCTGCAGAAAAAATCAATCATTAAGGTTTTCATATTATCTATAACGTTGGCTGATGCACTCAAATAGAAAGTAGAGGGCGTGGCCAAAAATTCATTTATGCCCCCCACTTTTATAGCTCTGGCCACGCCGCTGGCTGAAAGGGAATATGAATAATAGTCGTATCATGTTAGCTACACCGCAAAGTATATTATTCCTTATCATATTTATGACGGTATATTCACATACACTCAACTCAGACCAACATGGTCAGGGGTTCGAGGCCAAACGCAGGATATTGGTGAGGTCAGGAGGGCATCCGGTCCTAAATGTTCGTGCTAGAACTAAAGTCCTCTCAGAGGCACCCTCCAAGCCCCAAGGAACTGGGGAAACGGAAGCAAAATCGAATGATAATTCAAAATTTTCCAAACAGCTTTCCGGGAAAAATATCTGGATCTCATTAAAATCAGCTGCTTTTACTTCAGTGTCAGGAACTGGATACTGTTTACTTCCGCGTCAGAAATAGAAAACTGTTCACAATGACAACTCCTAAAAGTAGCAAAGTTGTGATGTCACAAAAATATATTACTTGGAATGTTTACATTTTACCATATGAACTGAGCACAGCATAAAATTGGAATGTCTTCACAAATTTATTAAAATAGATAAACTGTAATAAATTGTGACCATTTGACAACAGTTGATGACAAAAAAACTACTTTTTCTGGCCTGACTCTTAACTCTTTGAATAAGAACTCAAACCACTGTTCTCAAATTACCGGGGAGTAGGTAATTTAGACAAGAGACAGTTACATTTCCACTTGGTCAAAAGCTACATCTGAGGTGGTCTCTCTTGCATATCAATGCTCTTTCTTGACACACACACACACACATATATATATATACATATATATATATATAGATATATATATATATATATATATGCTGTATATATATATATTATATATATATATATATATTATATATATATATATATTATATATATATATATATACATGCTGTATATATGTACATACATACATACATATATATATATATATATATATATATATATATATATATATATATATATATATATATATATATATATATATATATATATATATATATATATATATATATATATAATTATTAATATGAAGGCCAAGGTAGTCCCGTATATGTTCATATCCTCAACCATCAGCATGTGAGGCAGGGTGGCCAGCAGGAGTGATGTACAGGGGACTCAGCCCCCTTGTTAAAATTTCTGCTCATGTTGGGGCAGCTCAGCCCCCTAAAACTCTTGTATTGGCTTGGCTTTTCAGAGTGTATTGGCCTTGCTTCCAAAGTGCAATGAGCAATTGTGCACTGCCTTGTGGTTAGAGGCATTTCTAATTGACTATACTATGTCAATATTGAACTAAATTATCATGTATTCATATGTGAAAAAATGGGCATGGTTGTAGCTGGGCCACACCCAAACTATGGGCGTGGTTGTGCCTAGAGCCCCACTTGTTAAAAGCTTTACAAACTGGTGGCCTGTTCCTTTCCTAAGTATCAATATACCTTGCTACATGGAGCAGCTAACTCACTAAAATCAAAGAGAAGTAACAAAGCTGTCCCTTTTATCAGGTTAACAAGGAAATGACACTTCACATAAAAATGTAATTGAAAAAGTGTATGCATGATTGTTCAAAAGTACA
The DNA here is from genome assembly GCA_900291935.2 of Cassiopea xamachana. Taxonomy (NCBI): domain Eukaryota; kingdom Metazoa; phylum Cnidaria; class Scyphozoa; order Rhizostomeae; family Cassiopeidae; genus Cassiopea; species Cassiopea xamachana. The sequence goes on along the minus strand of OLMO02000009.1, from coordinate 1,889,398 downwards.
TATTTAATGACAGTGCTTCTCAGCCTCAGCTTGCTGTTCCCATTAACTTTCCCAAAAATCAATCAATTTTCCCTTCCATCAAGTCTGAGGCCCATGTTCTCATAAAGTGTACAGTGGTGTAATTGGAGCTTATGAAAGATTCAATTGTCTATCTTTCTACAATTTGTCAGAAACAGCAAAGTGTATATTAATGTCTATGAAAACTGCTCCTTCAGAGTTCCCTCAAAGCCAGCGTTGTGATTCTAAACACATGTCTTGTGACGTCACTATTGAGTTCCCCTATTGTATCACCATCAGATCTCCACACAACTTCATGACAACCATCTAGCATCTCTATATTCAAATACTACATCACAATCTTTCATTTTCTAAGTAGTTTCCTAAATATGAGTCAGACAGCACAGCCTGACTATAAATTGAGTAGAAACTCAGCACAGTTACTTAAACTCAGAAGTGAAATAGCAGTTTTCAAGACTGAATTATTTTATCTCTCCTTGCCAACTATATATGGATGCAATGAATTCTAACAACAGATAAAGGTAACTCTGACAGAGAAGACAAAATCACTTGTCTAAAATCAAAGCCTGTTCATACCAATGCCTTACAGTAACACAAAGACAGGTGGCTGTGAGATCTTATTGGCAAATGTTCCCAAAGAATCTCTTACACTTCTGCACATATCCTCACATCAATATAAACTGCTTTTTAACAGTTCTACCTTGCTATAAATGTATCACAATTTTCATCTTTTGTCTCAATCAGTAATGCAGTTCAGGAAAAAGAAACTCAGTTCTGAAACAGTTTACTTTCTTGCATATTTAGATTTCTCAATAAATACAATGTAAGATTGATCACAAATTTTCACTTCTAGTACATGCAAGAAACACTATGTTACGTATGCACTATACAAAAAATATTGAAAAAAATTGAGTAAGGCTAATGGGAAAACAGGATCTAGCAACCTGTGTAATGCAGTGCAAAGAATAAATTGTTGAAAAAATTCATATTATGTTGTATGTTGAAACTTAATAACAGAATGTTAATGCATCAAGATCTCGCTGTTTATGAACAGACACTCACAGCAGGCTATACAATCTATTTGATCTTCAAAAGTAAGGGAAGCTGGTAAAGAGGATACCCAAATACTGAAACTGCCTTTTCATTTACAAAAGAAATTCTACAGTGGTTGATGCATGCAGTATAATTTTCATTCAAAGTTATTTTGAAGCAGATAACAATAAAATGTCATATGAAGGCTCATCTGTTGGTACTAAGAGCTTGCAAATCCCCACAAAGGCACAATAGATGGATCTGTTTGATTCTAGTTGTCCTGGGATATATAATAACTATATCATATACACAAATTCCATGGTTTATTCATATTTTACTTGAAATCAAACCTCATATTATCCATAATTGGATTATTTGACTAAACATTCCCCCACTACAGTTCTACAACATCTAGTTTACTCATGCTCTCAATCATAGCTCAAACATATGAATCTAACACAAATAGTTTCATATACATGCCAATGGCATGACATGGAATAGCTCCAAAAGTAAATACCGCTTTCAGTATACCTTACTTTATGGCTGCTACGCTGTTGTTTATAAGTTTGAATGGAAAATACACAATTACCAAGGCAACTATCTAGTTTACAGGTAAGATTTTAGCTTCCTCCTGCTAATACCTAAAGGGGTTGAAAATTCCGGTAATGAGTTTTCGTGAAACCACATGTGAATCTTTCATTCATCCCTAGCACAACCAAAACGCAAGCACAACAAATAACTCTTCAACTTTAGCGAGCAAACTGTCTGAACTAGAACATACAAGGCCTAGCAAAAAGCAATTATGCATTGAGCTGTGATTACCTAACATATGAAAAGCGAAGTCCATAATCCTGTCCGGTTTCCATGATTGTCCTTTTAGAAATATGCAGACAGCTTTACTTACGGTAAAATCTTATGAATTATTACCATACTGCCAGTTGCAAGCTCTCAGAAACAAAGTAATGAAGCAGTCAGAAGATTTAATGGGTAACATGGTGTCCTAAGAGGTGCTTTTAGTTCTCGGCTGCATCGTCATCCTCGCCCTGAGCATCAGATGTCCATAAGGTAAGATTATCCCGTAGTAGCTGCATTATTAGTGTGCTATCCTTGTAAGAATCCCTTGAAACACTGTCATCTAACTCTTGGATGGCTTCATCAAATGCAACCTTCGCTCTCTGACAAGCTTCATCTGGATCATTCTTGATCTCATAGAAGAATACAGAGTAGTTCAAGGCAAGGCCAAGGCGGATTGGATGAGTTGGGCCTAAATGGGCTTTGGCAGTGGAGAACGCCTTCTCGTACGCATCCTCTGCTAACTTGAGTACCTCATCCCGATCATCTTTCTCCGAAGCAACCTCAGCAAGATACCTGTGATAATCTCCCTTCATCTTGAGGTAAAATACTGTTGATTCTGCCTTCTCTGCGTTTTCAGGATCGCATTTTGGAATAAGAAACTTATCAAGCAAATCTAGGACCTCATGGCATACATCTTTTAATTCCTTCTCGATTTTCACACGATACTCTTTGGCTAGCTCATTCTTCCTGGCTTCGTCTTCTGATTTCTGTTCAATGCTTGAAACAACCCTCCACGAGGAACGTCTGGCTCCAACCACATTTTTATAGGCAACAGATAATAGATTCCTTTCTTCGCTTGACAGCTCGTCGTCCATTTCGGTTACAATTTTCATTGCCTCAGCCATATCATCATATCTTTCAGCCTGTTCGGCAAATTTAGCTTTTTGGACATGCTTCAATCTATCTCCAGCCATTTTACTTTATATCTGTATCTATCCACGTGTCTCAGATCAACTTACTTTCTGCAATCTGCACCAAAGTCCGCAGCCGCTTTGTTTCCACCCAAGTGAAACCTGTAGAACGAAGTTAGGCCAAGTTGGGCGGGGAATTCCTAATAAACTAAAGCTATTTATATATGCATTGTTATTGGTTGTTTACAAACCTAACAACTATCGCTAGCCAATCACACAACAGGAAACTGAGCCCTAATCAATAGAGAGTGAATTGCATTACAAATATTGTCCATATTTGGCACTAATAACAGATGGCGGGAAAAGGTAACAATAAAGAATGAACTATGACGTACATCCGTTTACAACCATACAAGTTGTGAAAGGGGAAGTGAAGGATTGTGCAAAAGTGAGGGGGTGTCACTACGCAATGGAAGATTACTGTCTCAGAAATTATTTGTAACAAAGTCATAGGAAAGGCGCTTATACATGAATGTTTTTTCAAGAAACCCGCTTCAGATATTTGGTGAATCACCTCTTTTAATAGGATTTCGAAGGATTTATTTAAAAACTTCAGCCCAAGAGTCCTCAATTCTGGATTTTTGAGGCCTAAGAAAGATTCAGATGAATGTAAAATACCAATCATCAGTAGATAAAATGTTACACGTGCTATTCCCCGTTTCTTCAACTGTTCTTCCTTTGCTATTAAACGAAAAATCACTATTCCAGTTGTACTGGAGCCTTACAAACGTTCCTTTATAGCGCATGCGCGCAGTACCGTGAATCGAAAAAAACTTTAAATAACGGCCAGAGAGAAACGTTTATAAGAAACCTAGTACTAAACTTCAAGACACTCTAGAACAGGGGTGTCCAAACTGTTTGCGACGGGGGCCAGATTTTCTATTGTAAAAGTGGTGGGGGCCAACCTTTTTTACATATAGCAACGA
>OLMO02000009.1:1860873-1885556 GCA_900291935.2 Cassiopea xamachana | reverse complement strand
TTGGTCTCTAGTGGGTAAATGAAGAATGTTAATACTGCTAGCCAAATAACAGTAAACGAGCGTTATATATTTCATGACTAGGCTGCGGGCCGGATAAAATTTGACCGAGGGCCGGATTTGGCCCGCGGGCCGGACTTTGGACATGCCTGCTCTAGAACGTCAAGGAAAGAACAAAGACACTTTATAAAAAAGACGCATTGAAACCGTTACAGGGGCGTCGAAAGGACTTTAAAAGTGGATGGGCCTAGTCACTAAGGTTGGGGATAAGCTTAGGTTAAAATAGTGAAATATGCTATTTTATGAAAAAGTGGGGGGGGCAAGTGCCCCCGGCCCCCCGATCCCAAAGCCCCCTCCGTTGAAGATGAACCAAAACAATGTGAACATGACGTTGTTTTAGAATGTGCCTCGCACTGATGCACTTACTTTGCGATGATACTAATGGTGTACTACATTCACGTTGTGGCATGTTTTTATTGTAATTTAGTTCGTAAAATTAAGAAACTTTAAAGGAACATTTAGAACTAAAATGTGATCAGAAGTTAAGAAACAGTTAGTACTAGGCCTTGAGCTAGGTTTCTTATACAAAAAATATATTCAAATGATAACAAATGGGTTGCTCCAAGCCGGCTGGGAACATTCCAGGGACTAGGTGTCGAAGTTCTCTCTACGTGCCATCGAGTCGGCAAATAATACTTGGCTATTTCTAAAACGGTCAGCAAATTCAGGACCCCTAACTTTTTCGAAAAACCACCACTGCCCACGTTATAACTTCGATATAAGTACATCATTAGAATTACAACTGGGTCAAAAATCATAGAGCAGTGCAGTGCAAAGGAACTTTTATTAGGGTCGGGGGTAGGTACAATCTATAGTTTGCCAAAAAAATTAGCGTGGCTCCAAGCTTTACTTTAGGTAACAACACCAACGCCGTTTCTTCTGCCGTTTCTAGAATACAAAAGTGAAAGAAATGTGCCGGCAGAAGTGGAAAACCTCGGACCCCTGTGTACATCTGCTGATTTATAGACAGAACTTTCCCTTCCTGAGGGGTGGAAGACCCTTGGAACCCTTTGTATGAACGGATCTGACATCGTAAACATGTAGAGAACTTTTATCTAGAAGTCCACAACAAGTCATACTAAATTGGGGAGTTTAAAAGAACAAAGATTATTGTCATTTACACCATCAATGCTATCCTTATACAAAGCTGATTAAAGGAGACGACCTGAAACAAGAAATGAACACAAGACTCTATCAAGAGTGACTGCAATTACTATTCAATCTTCAGTGAGAAAAACGGATTTTTTTATGAGCGTTGTTTTTAAGAAAGCAGTGCTCCATTGCTAAAAACATTTAGGTATAGCAGCCTGCCAACGTCCATCAAGAGGCATCTCCAAGCCCCAAAGATCGAGGGGAATGAAGCAGAATAAAGCTTTAGATGATGGGTGATGATAATAATGATGATGATGATGATGATGATGATGATGATGATGATGATGATGATGATGATGATGATGATGGTGATGATGATGATGGTGGTGATGATGATGATGATAATGGTGATGATGATGAAGGTGATGATGATGATGATGAAGGATGATGCCATAGAGAAGAACTGCCTTATGGGAAATTCAAAAAGTGCATACGCTCTGAAGGGGGTATAGGGGATACCGAAAAAAGTGCACGAAGACGTACGAGGAGGGCTCTTCAAAGAACGTACGTACACTCATGTAATTTTCAAACGGTAATTACTTGCGAAGCATCCAAAATCAAGATAGCATTCTCATTGGTATTGTACAAGCATTTCATAGCTTTACGAGTTCTTGGGTGTGTACCAAATTCTACATACTTTGAAATTACTAAGATAAAACAATAGTACCAAGTGTTTAGGAGGGGGAGGGGTGTGCTGACTTGAAAGTGTGTGGAAAGTATGACTTGAATGGCTCCTGTGAGTATATCGCAGAGGTTCAGAATTGGAGACCCTTCCCATGGTATATAGTTTCTGGCTAGCTGTCAAGCAGAAATGATTTACATGGTGAATAAAATTAAACCTTTAGTCTATTACCACACTTAGGCATTTTCAGACTTAGATTCTTATGCTTCTGTGATTCCAGTATTCACTGACACTCCCTGGTCTTTTGCTCCGACTATTAAGAGATAGCATTTGTCTTACTTAATTTCATGAGATTGTTTGAAAGCCATTTGGATAACAACAGCATATCTTTTCTTACTTTTTCAGCATTTATACAAGGCTGTTTTATCTCCAATGTCTTTTGAAAGTTGAATTTACAAAAAGAAACACTTTTCAAAACAGGTTTGAGAAACATTTGCTGTCATTCTTTTAGCTCTCATGCGAGTCTGATATTGTCTTGTAATTTTCTCAATAAGATCAATATATCTTTTGATGACTTCAATTATTGGGGACACGCTTCCTGTATTTTTTGAGATCCCTAATTCCCTCGTCAAGCTTAGAAAATTATCTTTCATTATTTCGGCAACCTTCAAGTCATCTTATACAAGAACTTCGTTTTCTGCCAGAGATGTCTGATCGTGCCTGGATTTACCATTTGCATATTGAATACCACACCCCTGCTCACCACTGGGCTGCCAATGATTAGTACAGAAACTAATGATTATGAAAAAACTCTTGGATATAAAGGTTAAGTGTGAAGCAGTTAAATAAACTGAATACTAACCCAATGTGAAAATTTCAAATGAATTGAAGTTGGCAATAAAAAAAATTCTTCAATGAATTTTAAGAATTTTCTATGATAATGATTCCGTATGCATACCTATTAACCATTTGTGGCAAAATCATTCTCGTCATCTAAACAAGAAAATCCGAATTCATTTTCATTAGTAAGAAATAACACTCTAGCGGAGTACATCAAATTGAAGTATCTCAGCAATGCAAATTATTACTACTCGCATTATTGTTAGTAAAAATAATGATTACTGGTGAGAACTATAATGATTAATGATTGCTATGTATTAAATGTGGTTTTGAATAAAACATAATTAATGTTATATTCAAAATCACTTTTAAATATCTGTCTCAAAAGCTCACTTTCTCTCTGATTCTCTCTCTCACAGATGATTTCTTTGAGTTTCTCTTTGATTCTCTTTATAATTCTCCTTCTCAATTTCTCTCTCTAGCCCTCTATCTCTGATTTTATCCTGGACTCCTTCTCTGATTCTTTTTCTCTCTGAGTTCCTCTTGCATTCTCTTTCTGAATCTTTCTTTCAGATTCTCTCTCTGCTCGGCTCTACGATTGTCTCTCAGACAAGGCCTCTGATCACTCTCCGAATCTCTCCTTCTCAATCTCTCATTGAATCCCTACCCCTCTTCCCCCATTCTCTCTCTCTCGTGCTACAAATAGATTATTACAAAAGCCGTAAGCAATGGACGGTGACGACCAATAGATCACAAATTCAAAGTTTGAGCAGAGAATGAATGTTGATAGAAAGAAGGACACAATCACTATCTATAGAGAAAGCCAAATTAAGCTCAGTTCAATCACCAAACTCACACAATCATTACTTAAAAAATTTTGACCACTACTTCCACAATTTACTAAAAACAAACATGAAATGTATCAAAAAAGCGATGAACATCAGATATAAAAAGCACTAAGAATTGGCATTCTTACCATAACAGTGGTCATTATGTTGAGATTAACAATTTGCTTCAGTCTCTGAAAGCAGTTATGAATAATAATTAGATTATGTACATCAAAGCAAAGACAACAAATCTGAAATGTAAAAATCATTACTTTGAAAACAAAACGGTTAATACTAATGATTTCTAACTGGCTAACGGAAAGATAGCGATTGAATTATCAATATGAACAAGTTGATTTCTTGTCAATGATAAAAAAATTATTTTCATTCTAGGGTATGTTGTATTTGAAATTCTTCGTTCATGCTTTCTATAAAAACTTTGGCAAACATGGCTCCGCAAACCCCATGACGAGACAAAAACAGAGTATTTACGCCAATTGGGACTGCCTTGCTTACAAAAAATAACAGTAACACTGCTGTACGTAACATACAACTGATGTAACACAAAACAGGTTAAATAGGTACTGACAGACTTCCAAAACTCAAGCCCAACTTTACCATGGTATAGCACAAAAGCACCATGATATACCAGGCCAACCTATACAGGGAGATCTGACCTAAGCAAAGCACGTTCTAACATCTCAGCATGGCTAGGAAATTTCCAAACGATAGTAATAAACGTACCTCAGAGCTTACAGTCAGAAAATACTGCAAGCGATCATACATTATACCAACATTATTCACTAGAAAAAAAGGAAAAAATAACATCAGTTTAAACGGTTGGATAACTACATAGATGTCTCTAGCCGTGTATATTTAGAGAGCTAAAACTACCGAATGTACGCTCGCAAGCTAATTAAATTTCCCGAGGAAAATCTTTAAGCCAGGCTATCATTGGATTTCATTTTAATCGCTATGGAATATGGTCAGCTGTAAGGAATAGGAAAAATGATTTGAGAAGGATTAAAAGAAATGGCTTAGAATTTTATTAATAGTGGGTGTTGTCACTAAACAGGTCAAGGAACATAATTCCATTTAAGAGCTTTGGGTAGAATGAAGACGAAATGCACTAACACATGAGTAGCAGCAATGTTTGGTGCCAAATGGTAGTCACCGTGGGGGTGTCACTTTTGGGGGCGCGTCACTTTGCGGTGCCTCGTTTTGGATTTTGGTAATGGCGGCGAAGCTACGCATGCGTCCCTTCCACCCTTCCCCTTCCCTTCCCCCATTCCCCTTCCACCCGGCCCCTTCCACCCTTACAACTTAGGCCAACCCTCACTTAGGCCCTCACCACAGCTCAATGCCACAGCTTCACCGCCATTACCAAAGTCCAAAATGAGGCAGCGCCAAGTGACACCGCCAAAAATGACGCCCCCAAGTTGACTACCATTTGGCACCAAACATTGCTACTACTCACATGGGCCACAATTACAGCTAGAAAGACTAGAATTTATTTTAGATCGAAAACAGAGTAGTGGATCAAAAAGATTGGCTAATTGATAAGAATGCTACAACGAACTCACACACGAGCAACTCATAGCCTCTAAAAGTTGATTGGTAAAAGAGGCTTACAGGCTAGTCTACTGTACAGCCATGTGTGGAGAAGATTTATTAACGTCGTTTCGTTTCATGTAAAGAAGGAAAGACAATTTCTTATAACCTACGTGACAGAAATAAATAGTACCAGATTTGAGGGTAATTAGCCTGTTAATGCCACAATAATAATTGTAAAATCTTGCAATGAAAACTTGACAGGAAGTCAAGGAAACTTTTAGTAGTAACCTAATGGTACAAATCCAGCCACTAAAGCTGGACATAGAAATTAACTTCACAAACCTAGTACTCCGATGTCAAGATCAGATAATGCACTTTCTACTCTCTCATAGCAGTCATGATTATTGAAGTCTACTGGAAAAATTTTTGTTTGAACATCGTACATGCTCTCTGTAACAAATAACAATATATACTAAGAATATATGTGCATCTTAAATTGCATAGGTTTTATTGATGGGCTAAACATGAAAGTCACAGTAAAATCAATTGTAAACAGAACAATTGGCTATTGTTTTATTTGACAATAAAAATCTCTGTTTAATCGAAATGTATTTGTTACACTAAACAATGGAAAACTAAGACATATCCAAAAAAAATAACACTGCTGTTGGTGAAGCAGAGCTGTAGTACAATGCTTTGAGTGCAAAATATTATTTGAGCTATATTACCAATTTCAACGGCAACTTTCTCAAGCTTTGCGTGACTTCTGCTCATCAGCATAATATTCATGCCACGCTTGGCAAGCTGTGTTAAATTATAAGAAAAATACAGTAAGACATACTTGGCCTTCACTGATAAGCATAGGAATTAAAAACTCTTGTAGACATGGCAGTAAAGCTCTAAATTTTGGCAGGGCTCGTGCAGGTTTTTGATAAGCAAATTCAAGGAGTTTTCAATGACTATTTAAAGAATAAAAGAATAATTTTCAAGGCGAATTCAGTATGGCCATTGGTACATTCACAACGTATCCATGAATAGAAGGTAAGTCAAAAATACCAAAAATGAGGCATTTTTGGCATATTCGCGAGTTTACTTGTACGCATGGACGATACGAAAACCTTTTCGTTGGGGGGTGTAAGGTTAAATTTACCTGAATTTACCTGGTTGGTAAGCTGTTCTATTGTTACATATCACTATGTATTGCTTTGACTGTTTAAGCATGGCTAACACAAATTTTCCATGTGCTAGACATTCTTTCGTATCCAGTGCTAATTATAGGGTTCACCGTGATAGAGCCAGGAGAAATTTTCAAATTGAAGGTTCTTTCAGAAGGCTGGCAAACGCTATTTTGATATTGCTTCTTGCAAATACAGTATTACATAAGAGAGCCATGTTACTAATCTTTTAAGTAGCTAACGCAGAGTTTACCGAAAGTGTGTTGAGCGTTCTCTCATATCCAGAGTCTGCTACAGGGCCAACCATGGTAGGGTACAGAGAAAAATTTTCAAAATAAAAGTTTCTCAGAAGGCTAGAAAACACTATTTTGAGATTGATTTTTGCGCATACAGTATTATATAAGAAAGTCATGCTAATAATCTTTTAAGTAGAATTTACAGAGCATGTGTTAAACATTCTTTCGAATCCAGATTCTACTCTAAGGTTTATCATAGTTGGGCTAGGAGAAACATTTTCACAATACGGGTTCTGACAAGGCTGGAAAGGCGTTCCTTCAACTGCTGTACAAGCAGTATACAGCCTTCAACTCTTCAAAAATTACCTAGTTTTGACGATGCAATGACCCAATTTTACCTGAATTTTCTGATGGCAAGAAAGTGAATGGTTCAAAAAATATGAGCTACAAACATAACGCCCCTGCTTTACCGACAATTGTCAACTATTGGCCATTTTAACGCCAGCTCTTTTAACACCACTTAAGAAAATTAGGGGCCGGCGTAAAAAGAGCCAATAAGCTAAATGAAATAAGCGCGAAAAACTCATCTAGAAAAATATATTTAGATCTCTGATCATTAAAACAAGCAAAGATTTGTCGACTAGCGTTGTGTTTTGAATTTTTTATTGCTGTGAAAGAAGTAAACTGTAAACATTCACAAATTTCTAGGAGTGTGATCAATTTTCAGGGATAAATTCTCATCCTAAAGGAGTTTCAAGTGCCCTTGAAATGACATTTTGAATTCATGCACTTGTCAAGGAATCCAAGGACCTGCATGAGCCCTGTTTTGGGGATGCCATTGATTGAAACGATCCTGCAGGGATGTTTTATGTGTACTTTATTGGTGGGGAAATGACACAGGGACATTGCAAAAAGGTGTGGTGGGGCTGCCATAATCTCAAATAGCAATGTACATGAGTGTAGCATAGTATTTAATATGTTCTTCCAGAAAAATAGCCTGAATATAATGGATTGCTGTTCAACTGAGGGGAAGGGCTGCAGATCTCCCTGCCATCATCTCTCTTATGCCTACAGTAGCATAATAGGGAAATTACATGTAACAGACATTACAATTCAATGAACTTTACGATGTATTGCCTCAAATTCAAATTTATTGATAAGTTACTTTTCAATAAGACTTACACACATTTTAACACAATGTAATCAAATTTTATTTCCACAACAACTAAACGTTTTTGCTTAGTTGTTGTTTGAATTATTGATATTTCTATAACTGCAATGGACATTGCATCAGAATATCACCACATATCAGTACACTTTTTCAAACTGCTAAATCAACTTAATCTCTAGCTCTATCTCTATCAAACCATTATGTAAATTAGTGAAAAGTAATGGCCATTTGTTTCTAATGCTCTCCATTTTTGTGCAAACTTACATATTTTTTTGCAATGGATATTACAGATATGGGGTAATGGGCAGTACAGGTTTTGACTATGTAATAGAAGTGTTGCAAAATTAGAAAAAACTGCTTTTGAGGCTATGTCAACACGTTTCAAAGTCCCTATTATGATGGGCCTATTGGCTGTGGGAATGACGGGATGCATGGGCCTCCATGAGAACTCTTAATGGGGTTCCAAAGTGACTCACTACAAGCAAAAAAGCTGAAAACGCCATAATTGTGATGCTCAAGTGTGGAATTGCTCAGCAGGAAGAGTTAGCAGATGTTGATTGAATATAGTGAAAATAAGAAGTAACTTCTAACTTATGAATAGGAAATGTTGCAAGACTGTCCCAATTATATCCTGTTATATGATAACAAATAAATAAATATACTCACTTCAATTGCATATGATCTTCCAATGCCTTCTGATGCTCCAGTAACAACTGAAAAGATGAGCAGCATAAAATCAATACTTGAATATAAATTCTCTAGTAAAACTTAACTTCAAAATGAATTATTTGAAGCAAAAATTGCTTCCTACAACTCATAAACTTCTATATGGGAATTCAATCATATTGAACATAGGAATATACTTCTCTCTGAATAAATAGGCTCTAGCATTATTGAAGAATAAATGACTACTTTGGTACTTAGAGCTCCTTTTCTTTGCAAAGCAGGAGCAACTTACACTTACAAGAACAACAAAAATTGTTGATAACCATACCTGCCCATTCACCATACTTTGTTCTGAAATCTTGCTTGGGCCATAGTTTTGGTAGTACATAAACTTTGACAGCTCTATAGAGATTGTAGGCTGACTGTATACAGCACTTTGCTGCATATAGGGCTCCTGTGGGTCAAATATACTTCACTTTGGTGACTAATCTAACAAGATTGGTAAATGACACCAAATCTTGAGCAAGAAAGCATAAAAAATATAGATCTAAATTAACAACATTATACTTATTATATCATCTAGAAATTCAGCATGAGTAGTGGCTTCTCAGATCATGCTCTGATTCTGACTAAGCCACTGAATGGTAAATAGGAAACTCTTATTTTGTATGATCATTATCATAAATGTAACAGATGAGGGCACACGGCACATAAAAAACCCTATTACTATATAGTTATAAGGTTTTGTGTGCACTCTGTTCCCTGATAATTCCCATGCTCCAGTGTACTTAACACATGCTTGTACAAGTGCCTATCACATTTACCTCCCCAATTTTGTAATGCTCAGTATATCCTTAATCATCTATTTCAACATGCATGATTATCAAGCTATTGTACAGATCTATCTTTGGTAGAGAGTTGTGTCAGGGCATATCTTGCACAAAAGTTTGATCAGAAATATCTGCACATACCTTTGCACAAGCAAATTTTCCTATGCAAAGTTATATGCAATTATTTGTTTATACTCCCCTTTGCATCTCTCTGTACAAGCAAGCTTTTCCTTTACAGGAGTTCAAAAACTGTTGATAAATATTTCATAGACTGGCAATTTGTATAAGAAAAAATAAAACCAGTTTGTAGTCATTTGAAAGCAGTTGAAACTTTAAAGCAAGAAATTCATTAGCAATGAAATTGGTTACCATAATACATCTGATTAATGCTCAATCTTCTTCAAATACCCCTCTCTAACAAAGGCTCCATAAAAATCTGACAAAATCATAAAAATCTGACTCTATGAATGTCTTCTCTTGTTCAATGCACCTGCTTTAAAAAATGGGCCCCTCTTACATCACATCTAAGGGATAATTTATTGGCATACTGTCAATTATCTATTCCTTACACAACAAACCTCAGAAAAAGAATTGAACATGATTGTAAAGCCCAAACAAGATCTATATGAATATTTTTCTACTCTATGTAGAAGCATAGCACTTGGCTGGAGCTATAACTCTGACCTCACACTTTCCAAGCACTATATCTCTGGCAAAGTTTTCAGCACTTGATTGATGAAATGGAGCGCATGCTTCTCCTTATTAAATGCTCCTCTCAAATAAACACTCCCTGTAAAATCTAAGACCCACTACCAAGACACCCTAGGCACTCATTGAAGAGAATATGGCACTCATTGAAGAGAATATGGCATGCATTTTGCTTAGATATCAGGTGCATACAATGGAAATGTAAGGTGAGCAAGTGTGCTTTTGATGGCTATGTACTTCAGGTATGCACCTTTAGAAATTGACAAGAGAAAAATAAACTTAATTCAAATTTCTGATATGAGTGTTGAATTAAGCCAGTAATTGACCACTCCATTTGGTCCTTTTCTACACTTTATCATACCTATTTTCAAGGAGTGCATACATTTTCTACATAAAATGTATTGTTATCAAGGTGACATAACTTACAGTCCACTTAACACAAGTCTTGCAGTTAACTTGCACTAGCAAGAGCTCATACCACATAGTATTGCTTTTGTAGACAAGATCCCAAGTTCACACAAGCAAAAGGCCAGGTTTGCAAGTGTGCACTTTGTGTCAGGTGTGCACTGTTAAGAATTATTGAATTTTTGGCTTGTAAATCAAAGAACTAAAGCTAGTTTAGTTGTGAAAAGCAGTCACATCAGAGCAACTTTTGGTTCACAGCATTACAATAGCTAGAAATTAGCTGTCATGAAGCCCAGACTAAACAACTACACCATACCCTACCACATCTACCTCCAAGTGCAGGCATGCCAGAATGATGGTGGGGCAAGGGGGGCCAACTGGAGCAAAAGGGCACCAACTTGCATGGGCACCTATTTGGGACCCAAGGCACCTCATTGAGACATTCTCATTCCATCCTAGCACAGCCTATATTTCACAGAATAATACACATTGCTCTCTCTTCGAACAATATATTGCTTATTTATGTAGCTTAGTTGATCTTCTTTGTACAATATAAATGTCTAAAAAAGGATTCTATTGCATTTCAAAAAGGGCACTTGCTCCCCTCTGCCCCCTTCTTTGGAGAGGTGAAACTCCAGGGGGGCACAGGGGTGTGAAGCACCCCCAATGATGAAAAATTAGAAATATGTCATGGAATTTTTTTGGCCACAGGTATATTTGTCAGGCAATTTTGAGCACTTGGCGTGTAGATACTTTTCCCTCAACGTCTACTTTTTCTCTGGTGGTCACATGCAAGGCCTAAAGTTAGTATTTACTTTTAGCAATTTGTGCAGCTGTAAATTAAAACTGTGCAATTGTACTGGAAGAAAGAGCCTACTTGTATATAGGGCAGATCTTCTTACAGAGTCTCTCAAAAATAGGGCATAATCTACTTGTTCTAGTATTGGGAGATGCATTTTAAGCCAAAGTAAAGCGCGTGTTCTCAAAAATTTTCCTGGGGGCACAGCTCCCAGATCACCTCCTTTTCTTTCTATGGAGATATCTTTGCTACAGAGCTATAGTTTTCCTCATCTGCCAAAATTCAAAAGAGTTTCCCTTAGGAAAATTGTAAGGTGGCATCTATATTAGCTTTTAGTTTCTTTCATGCACATCATGTTAGCCCAATTTTGGAGACCACACTCACCTTTTAAAACAAAGTGCACCTGTCAAAAATTCTTCTTTTAGGCTCTGGTCTTAATGATCTCTACGCATGACATGCCCTTTCACATTTGATGGGGAACTCCCTTTTCCCGGCAACTATATCTCCCTCCCTCCCAATGGAAGCACCCTAGTTTCGCCCCTGGCTCTCCGGCGTGCATGTCCAAGTGTGCAGTATCACTTGAGATAAGATCACGAATGTGCACTTGCCAAACTCTGCAACGGCCAAGAGGACCATGAAACAGTAACAATGAATCTTACCTAACAGGGCAAAAACATCTCTAATAGTTGCAAAATTTCTAGAGATTTCTTCAATTATAGCATTGAATGACAATTGATCGACGCTTGCTGCCATTCTCTAAATTTTACTTGCTGCAAAAATCTTAACAAGGAGCAACAGTTTGAAAAAGAGACTATTGCCGATTGATTCCTTCAATATATTGTTGTTGTTGTTGCTGTTGCTGTTGGCTTTACCAAGTTAAGTGTAGTGTTCGCTTTCTGAGAACCAGGAAAATTGAGGTTCAGGCTGGCTGTTCTTAATTTTTCCAAACTATTGAGGCTGGATTGTTCTTAATATGTTCGTAAATTATTAGAGTGTGGGCAGTCAGGAAATTTGACGATATACACAAGACAACACACTGGATGTTTTGATTGATTGAGAGCCCCATTAGCCAAATGTGGCATCTGAAATAACCCTTCGTGCATATCAATGCTCTTTATTGAAAGAGGTTTATAAAATACTTTACATAAACCTAGCGAAACTTCACTAGAGGGAAATTACTTCGCAAAATGGAGAAGTGATAAGGCTGTCAATTCTCGCCAGGCTAGCAAGGAAAAGACATTTCATGTCAATTCGTTAGTGGATAGGCTTGTCCTTAGCTTGTTCTTAATTCTTCACCAAATTTCAGCTGTAAAACATGCGTGTATTTCAACAATATTTTTAATTAACTATGCCAACTCAAACTTCAAAAAGAGCAATTCCTACTGGTAGTTTGTTCTGGAAGAGCATTGCAGGAATAATTCGCCTACAAACTCTGGTTGGTATAAAAAAAATTTTAAGGGTTTGTTTCAGGGGTGGTACTAGGAAAATTTCCTGGGGATAGGGTTGTCACGCAGGGATACTGCAATATTAGGCAGATAAGAATTTCACATCTGCTGATTAGCTCCGTAATCTGCGATCTTTGGTGAATGCCATTTCATATACAAAGGAGTTATGGTCCCCAGTTAGGAGCATGCTATGCCCCGTCAGAAGGTCAAGAACTCTTTTTTCGGATCTTTTAGCAACTATAGTATCCTACAAACTGCATCTTAGTCCCCTTTGGAAGATTCAGCCCCCATGGAAGAAATTCCTGGTGCCAATCCTGCCCTACACCCCAGAGTGCTGCCTATGATCGCATCCGTTCGCTTCCAGTAAGTTTCAGTGCGGAGAAAGGCATACTGCATCACGGAATTGTCTGCTTTTTAGCCAGAATCCCTGTTGAGTGATAGAAATGAAGCGAGCAGGAGAATTTACAGTAACCTATTTTACGTAGGGAATGTATATAAAGTAAAAGGTCCCGTATACTTTCGTACGTAGGGGAGTGCCTGTTAGAGAGGACACTTATGCTGAGCCATCGGCATGTGAGTTAGGGTGGCCCGTTCCTTTCCTCGCCGCCTTTATCTCCTCAGTGTTCCCACTAGGCACCCATTTGCTGTTGGGTGAACAGTGAGTGAGCGTTCAGTCAGGGCATCGAGTCGGGCTCGAGCCTTTGACCTTCCGCATTGGAGGCATGCGCTCTAACCACTATGCTACCTCGCTCATCAGAATGTATGTAGCAAAATGGTAAAATGAACGAATTTTATTACAAACCTGCTGCAAAAGCGCAGGTGGAAGCACCCAGAGAAGATGTTATTATTCGCAGGGGCAAAAATTAAGGGGCGTGAAGGCGCGACATCCCAAGGATTATCAACTGGACCTTTCTGAAAGAAGTCGATCCGTAGTATTTAATGCAAGAGGAAAAAGTTAATGTAACTTAGTTACAATAGACGACGTTGGTTGAGGAGACACAAGTCCTATGTATTTGTGCACCCTTCGACTAATTCTTCAATGCAGGCCCTTTAGGAATCTGCATCTTTAAAGATGTACTTTTCAAAGAGTGAAGTTCTTCCCAATTGAGTCAATAGTTTATATAATTGGTATATTATCAAAATCAGGAAGGGAAGAGGACCAAAGAAACGCTGCATAAAAATACTTGGTTCTGCAAAATGTCTCGCAGAGAAATCAAGGAATTCTAGTAGAAGGTTGAGAGGCTGCAGCAGTTGAATGCTCATGCAGTTGTAATGCCTTGTGACCGTTCACTCATTTCATTTCATTCATTTTAAATTCTTTATGCAGGGCAAAGTTTACACTTTATAGAAAACTGATAAAATAACATTTAGAGCTATGAAATAATATTTATCTGTTGAAAGCTAGAACTGCAAGAACTGACAAAGAATTGTAGAGAACTACGAGTAGTTTCAGGATGAGCTGCTTGCATCGTGTACTAGAGCAGAAAAAAATTATCCAAGTGGACATTGAAGCTCTTACGTGATGGCTCAAAGATTTACGCGCTTCAAAACGCCAAAAGAACAGCTGAGTGACGAGCAATTGAAATAATTACAAAACAGGTGCAAAGCTATATTGAAAATTCATTCTTCAGGACAAGCTATAGTCAATGGACGCTTTTGCCAGTCTCGTGCATGGGCCTAGACCATCAATGGACGCTGGAGGATCAAAGTGAACAGCCAACGTGACCTTCATTCGAGCAGTCAATAGCACAAGTATCAAAGCTCTATAATAACACAAACATGAAAATATCCCATAATCCTATTTTGCAAGCCTTATCAGCTACACCTGTAGTCACATGCTGATAACTGTCAAAAAACTGCTGATTATTCGAGAACACGCCCATAAATAGACGTC
Organism: Cassiopea xamachana; assembly: GCA_900291935.2. Lineage (NCBI taxonomy): Eukaryota > Metazoa > Cnidaria > Scyphozoa > Rhizostomeae > Cassiopeidae > Cassiopea > Cassiopea xamachana. The sequence goes on along the minus strand of OLMO02000009.1, from coordinate 1,871,175 downwards.
TACTGGTAGCTTTCGAAAATATTAGCAAAAGTCCTTGCTATGATAGATTGTGTAAAACTGTGAAATAAGGTGTGACCAACTAGGACCCTACAGAGGATTAGAGAAACCCAATTTACCCTCATAGCGATCACATATCCTTTATATAAGCTCAAGAATAACGTAAATCTTGTCTAAGCATTTGTCATATACACTTATTCCATTAACACTTTACAGTTTTGCAGGCTTCATTTTGCTTTCCAAATTTTTCAATCGAAATTTCAAGAATATCAGCTGTATACAAGTCTAGTGCATTAATACCTTCTTATGTCATTTTCTTATTGATGTTCTTAGCATTGCAACGATTTCTCTTGCAAAAAGAGATTGCCCATAAGGCTTGACAAGGATATAACTACTTCTTCAATGTCCATATCTATATCCAAATCTATCTGTGCAATTTCCATTGCACGATAGCTGCATGTTTGTCGATCTTGTAGTGCATTTTTGGATATAGATTTATAATATATCAATCACAATGTTTATATTACAACCTTTGTTAATATCGATACCAATGGATAAGCCAGCTGAATGACTTCGATGATTTTGCTGCAGCTTTTAATTACATGTTTAAAAAATGTGCTATTACCACAAAGGCAAAGCTCATGCATTTGTTTTGAAATATTCCCCTCTGACCTACTTATTTTGCTCTGCATCTACCATCTACCCTCTGGAAATCTGAAAATCTTGTATTCTAGCCCATCGTATATGCTTATCATATATCGTTTGTTTATCTCTTTTTAAGCATGTGCAATATTTCTTAAACTGGTGGTAACTGTTTTCTTGAAACCGAAGCAACTTAATTAATATTTTCCTAATGGTCCTAGCAGAGTTAATTAGGATCGTATAGCAGCAGTTGATCCTTACGTAATGCAGCAACGAATTATGCTCAAAGTAAGGGTCCAATCATAGTCGTAACGCCACAAAGAAAACAATTCCATGAATTAGTTGCGCCAAAAAAGGAAAAAACGTAATGCTACCATGCTCATTGAGAGCTTTGGCAGGCCTAAAAACTCCACGTTTACTTCAAAAAATCGATTCAAATTATATGGCATTATGCGTAGACAGTTGCATCGTTGTTAAAATAGATATGGAGTCGAATGCTCTATTTTATTGAGTATATTTAGACATGAAAAGTGCTTTATAGGTGTAAAATCCTGCAGAGCTAAGGATTCCAAGGGACGAACAGGTGCTTTGAATCGAACAGGTGGAGCAGGTCTTTGTATACAGAAGTTCTTACTGCAGTAGGTGAAATAGGGTCAAATTTTGCGAATTTATCAAAAGGCAAAGGGCAGTAGATGACTTTTATTGGACCAAAGGAACTCTGGGCTACATATCTTCAGCTCTATTGATAAATGCAGTGAAATAGGGTGGAAATAAAGCCCGAAACTGTGGAAATTCCTGGGCTTAGCCACCTACATTCAGCATTACACCGAGCAGGTTGATGACCTTATACGGATCGGCATGGAAACGGTTTGTCCAATGAGGTAGTCTTCTTAATTAGAAGTAGCCAATAAGCGCGCTGCAATTCTTATTCATATCAGTATGCGAGATTACTCAAGCATGACTAGATGGTCAACGTTCAGCTGAAAACTTGCTGCACTGCAAAATTAAATTGCCGATCATCCACAAACCACAATCCAAACAAAGAAAGACCTCTAATTGCAAAACCCAAGCATCTGATTTTTTACGCACACAAACACCTATATACGCACCAGAGTCGGCATAAATATGTTCAGCCCTTACCAGAATAATATCTACGAATTGGATACGTTGACTGCACAGGAAGTCGATTATGAGTTAAATTACAACAATTTTAGCGGGAATTTCAACTACAGTGATATGCTTAGTCAAGATGCGATACTCCTCGATCAGAATAGAGCTGCTATGAAGATGAAGTCGGACAACCCAACTCCTAAAGACCTGAGCAGCCTGCAATGGTTGCAAAGTGTTGGCCTCCCAGCTGATCATGGAGGAAGCAGAACTGTGCAATTGATGGTAGATCCTAATACGAATTTGCCTGTGCAATGCTCACCTAGGCCTATGCCAATTTCTATGCATCATCCAATTTTCCCAAGGGCTGATCTATCTATGCACGATCTTGCTGGACTGCAATCACCAAAGATTCAAATAAAACCGGGAAAAGAGAATGGAAATCCGGAACAGAAAACCTATCCTAAGCCAGTATTTAGCTATTCTTGTTTAATTGCAATGGCCTTAAATAGCAGTGAATCTGGGAGTTTACCTGTCAGTGAAATCTATAAATATATGCAGTAAGTATTCCTGATATTATGCAGTGTTACTTTAAAATAGTGCTAAAGCATCCAGCAGGGATTGATCTCTTACGTTGGCCTTTTATGTCAATAACATTGTACTGAATATATATCACAACATTTTACATAAAGGATCTTCTCTAGCTCATCCATGTTTTGCTGTAAGCCTGTTAGTATTAGGCTCAGAACATAATGGCTCTTCTGGATTGTAGACTCTGATTCTATTCCAAGAATTTCCTGAAGTTAGGCGAATGGTCAACATCTCCAGTATGTGTGCAACTTAGCTTTGAAAGGTGTGCATTCAGCTAGCCTTTGCGGATTAGAGAAATATAAATTTTTGTAGTTAAAGCCCAAGAGCTGGTTGAGTAATGAACACCTTTCAATCAGCCACCATGTAAAATATTTTCTAATATATATATAGAGTTGAATTTAGAAGGCCTTATTTTGATGTTTGTGAGGTCAAGCTTCTATCTACCATCAGCTCTTCACTAAGTGTCTGTTTGCATTGTTTCTAGGGGGAAATTCCCATATTTCAAGACAGCTCCAGATGGCTGGAAGGTATGAAGAATTCAAAAATATTCTTATCAGATAATTATCTCTAAAATTTTGCAATACTTTAAACTTATGCTTGAGTTTTGCAAACTACAATTTTTGGAGGCTGTTGATATATATTGTATTGAAGAGATCTGTCAGCTATGCAAAACTAGGCTCACAGGTCCACTGGACAGTTTTAGGGTGGCTTCTACCTGTATTCAATCAGTGAATACTTTGTTTTTAGATCCAAATGTCTTTACTCATATTTTATGCTTAACTTTTTGTCTAACGAGAGCTGAAAACAAGCTGTTTGACAAAGTGCTCCTAGCCAAAAAGCATTGTAGTTGTCCACTAGTCATCTATACACCTGCCTTCTTATGTTGGTCCAAAGCATTTCATACTACCAAATGGTATTAGAAACTGATTTGCACTAAAATAAGAGGGCAGGTTTATAGGAATTTTTAATGCAGGTAATGTCATAAGAGTCATGCATTGAGATGAACTGGCTTATAGGCATTTATCTGAAAGTATTTTGACTCTCACTACAAGTGCAAACTATTTTAGAAATTTCCTTGAAGTGCAGAAGGCCTAGGTTGATATTACATTAAAACTATGACTGAGGCTTTCAGAGTGAAAATTGTGCAAACAAGACTCTACATTAATATAATAATATACAGCCAGATTGCCATCCTGATTTGTCCTAGGATAGAAATGCAGGCAAAGACCAATCAAATTTACTGTGTATGATCACAATGTATCAGAAAAATGCATAAACACATCAAATGCAAAATTCATTGTAGCATGTGAATTGGCTCTCTGTTGTTAGTATAATAAATTTGAATTTGCAATTCAATGCAATTGAGAAGCTGCTTCCACTGATAATCAGAATTAGAAGTATTTTAAAGCTTGATATAAGTTCTTTGAATTTAGATAAAGCTAACTTTGTCAAAAAATATCTGCAGGGTATCAAGGAAAATGTGAGTTGTAGAAATGGAGGAGCAGAATAGGGTACAGTTTAACCTGAATATAGATATCCTGTAATGCACAACTATTTTGTAGCTTGTGGCTGGAAAATAAACTCCTTGGGAAAAACAAAGAAGCTCTAACATATTATGCTTGCAAGTACTTAAGTGTGAAATTACCCCTTATGCTTGATCTGTATGTGCAAAAGCAAAATCATATTAAATGCTCATTAGGAAAACTTTTTCTGCTTCTCAAATATGACATTTTTGATGCCAAAGCTATTAAAGAGAATCTTCATGAGTGGTGATTTCTAAAAATTTTAAGAAGAGGGCTCTAGGTGCAACCACACCCATATTTTGGGTGTGACCTAGCTGCAGCCATGCCCATAATTTTAAAGATGCAGATATGATACATTGGTTTAGTACTAATAAAGTATAATAAACAATTAGAAACAGCTCAATTACCATATAGCAGTGAATACTTAATCACAGCAATACAAAACACTTAAGAAGCAAGGTCAATACACTTTGAAAAGCAAGGCCATTGCAAGTACTTTCAGGGGGCTGAGCCCCCAAAATGAACAGTAATTTTAACAAGGGGGCTCTGCTCCCCTGAGTGTCCCCTAGAGACCACCCCTGATCTTCATGCCATGGTTAATGAGACATCCTCAATGCCATAGTTCATCGTCATCTTCATGAGACATCCTCATTCTTAATAACAGGGAGTAAACACTTGGAGATGAATCATTTTGCTATCACTATTCTCTGACAAAGTACAAACCGCACATGCAGTGAGTCACTCCTGCAGGTTCTGACTCCTAATGCGTTACTTGTCAGGTGATCGTAAGCAAATGTAGAATGAAAAAGTCGAACTTGAATTACTTGTGAAACCTACCTGACAAATTAATACTGGCATGAATATGGGTGCTATAGATGGGGGAGGGGTGGGGTTTTTCGAGGAATCAGGTGTTGCTGTTGAACAAATGGGTGTTAGTGGTGAAAACCGCTGGCCTGTTGAAATTCTGAAAGACATTAAATTATAGAAAAGATCGTGATAATATAAGAGAAATGTGGTTCGATGAAAAACCTTATGTTTTGGCAGACCTGGAACCCCATTTATTGAGAAATATCTTTTTGATAATTAACGGTTCTTGATGACTAGCGCTTTGTTAAACTGCGTAAGTATGCAACTTCAGAAGTGAAGCGCATTCTAGCAAAGGAATGTCATTTTCTATGGAGGAAATGTAATCGGATATCGTAATTCGGGGAGCAGCATTTATAGAGCTGTATACTAAGATTTAGCTCTCGGTGCATCTATTGAGGAGGGGAGAAGGCAATTTTCTAGAAAGAGCATGTCAGAACCGAGATTGATATCAATTGAAGATAGTCTTCCAGATGCACATCCTCACGGACTTGTCCCATAGCCCATTATTCTCGGGCATTCAATGCTGAGACGAAATGCACAGTTGCTAGGAATGAATGTTTTGGAGAAATCGGCTCAAATTATTAAATACTAATATTATCCTAGCAGTCAGTATATGTCATGGTTCTTAATGATCACACTTCCTCCCACAAGTCAAATGCCTCCCCCCTTCAGGTGCTGCTTATTCATAAACAGCAAAGACGTTGGCTGCCATTCCAGAAACTTCCCTTTTGCGAAGAAAATAGTATAAGATGACTACAAGTGATCTCCAAAAGCACATTTGCTATAAATTTTTAAGTACCGTGGTTGCAAGGTAATGGATGGTCTTGATTCAATGTTTACAATCCACTGACCAGATATTGACCATCAGCATACAATGATCACACTGATGATGAATTATTGAGTGAATTAATAACTGATAAAGTTCTGCTCGCCTCCAACGTCATCAATCCTGCTGTCCATTCAAGCGATGTTTAGTGCAAGAAAGTACTGTACAGTTGTATTCTGTATCTTATGAAACCTCTTACCTACATCTTACTTTCCAGATTTCTACAACTTTTCTTCACTAAAATGTAATATCAACAAGCTTGATCTTATCCCTCTCTTTACTTAGCTTTACTCTATCACCCCTCTCTACTTTCTTCCTTATTTTGCTGGGGGCTGTGCAATTGACCACAGGGCCTATCCCCAACAATACATACAAAACAAAGATCCTTCTCATAAACAGTTGTATCCTTCTAGCGCAAAACAAAGCCTTTCCCATCTACATTACTTATTAGGTTCCACCAAAAGTTTACCGTAGTCATTAGCTCACCTTGATTCATCCCTTCCTCCCACCAAATTTCTAGTCCTATCCCCACAATTCACACAATATGGAAATCGTATACCCTCCGCCGCGGCCAACCATTCGTACATCTATGGCCGAGAGCATTGAATTTCCTATGATTCTAGCTCAAAATCGATACTGGAAAAGAGTTGCTTAATTTTCAAATCACAATGGGTTTCCCAAATTTATTGTGTTTACGAAGTGAGAAGTTTGCAACGGAAAAATATCCTTAAAAATTAAAGCAAATGTTTTGACATGTGTTTCCAAAAGCAAAGCCGAGCTTAACGGTATACTCAGAAAGCGCAGACCTCAAATGTGTTAATTTTTAATGAAGGTCACGTGGACCGCATGGGCATTCAGGTCGGACACCTGTTACCTCGTGTTTTATTCATTGCCGCTCCGCAAGCCCGCCTGGGGGTGTATTGTGGTCATGTTTAAATATCGACATCAGAAAATTGGGTGTAGAACCTTAGTATCAAAACTATCGCCATCTTTTGTCGAAGAAAAGTGACCAGGCATGTCTGTAGAAATCTTCCTGGCAAAGCTCTCTCCTTTCCATTACGTCACTGGGGGCGTCGAAACCTGGGAGAGGCGGGAGGTACTGGTTTCTCCACTTTTTGCATAAAATACCCTATTTCCTGGAAAATAAGCCGCGGCTTATTTTTTTCTGAAATGGACTTTTTCGGCCTATTTTTGTGGTCTCTACTAAGATATCTCGGCCTATTTTCGAATCGGCTTATTTTCGAAGGTCGGCCTATTTTCGAGGAAATACGGTAGTATGTTTCACTTCTTTTTCCACTTTTTGTAACAGAACGTACCATAGAAGCTCTTTTTCCATTTGTACATATTTCAAAAGTATTGAAAGCAAGGCTGTAGCCAACAAAGAAAGCAGAATTCCAACCTTATCCTAGACCTTAGTCACCAGGCTCCTTCACTTTGACAGTAGTTTCCATGCCTCTTGTGACACTGCCTAGGTTTCTTTTTGGGTTTCTAGAATGCAAAAATGGGAAAAAATATATCGACAGGATTTTTGCATGGAGTCCGCACTCTTCTGAAGAAACACGACAAATGGACAGGAATTGTTTCAATTGTCAACCGTTGAAATGACGCTCAAATCAAATGTTTCAAATTTGTGCAAGCAATTTTAACACTCGTCTGCTCTTTTCAGTTCTACCTGAAGTGGATACTGGCTTGGGATCAGGTCTTGTAATGGATTAGTAGAACAGACACCTACAACAGGGATCCCCTAACTCCCGGACCGTGGACCTGTGTTAGGGACCGTAGATCAATTGTTTCTTTTGCTTTTTGCCACGTCAGTCAACACGTCAGAATTTAGTATCGTAGGTAAAAAACTCATTCCATCAAGTATACCTGATGGAGTGAACTTTCTTCGCCCACTACCCAGGCCACAGTAATGTCAAACATTGACAGGTCCGCGTCGATAAAAAGGTTGGGAACTACTGACCTACAGCAGTAAGTTGTATGTGGCCACAAAGAGCGGGGTTCTTGAAGGACGCAATCCCTCAGTCTCTGGTGCAGCCCCTGGTATGTGTGTCCCAAACAAGCACAATTCCTACAAGTGCTGCCACAAAATCGCTCCTTTTCCAATTTGCTTTGATTCTGCTGCGCACATTCCGAACAAAACTGGACTATGAAATCACTAGACCCCCATGTTTACATCAACAGCTGTGTTAATTTCTAAAAGAGCCTCGTAATCAAAGTAATTTCATAACTGTGCGAGCAAGATTCTGAAAACAACCTCTCACTTAATGATGAATAATTAGACAGAGTTCCGAGCATTAAACAGGTGACACAATTAAGATATAGCTGATAAGTGCTATCGCATAATCCGGAGAGAAGGTATTGGTGCTGAATCGGTATCTGTTTTGCCACGAGCTGTTATTATTAAATTGTAGAAGGGTGTATAAAAGAAATTGTCTGTTGGAGGTTAGCAGGAATTTCTTGATAACACAAAATAGCACAAACATTACGAATTTCACACGAAAATCGCAAAAAACATAAAGTAAAACGAAAATCTGTAAATAGTTCTACCAGTGTCTTGCACACGTTTTTGCACAAAAACCTCATAATATTTAACGAAAATCTTGTGCATATTTTTGCACGAAGATCCTTTACACACATATCTTTGCAAGAAAGTCTTGTACACAGTTTTGCACGAAAATCTTGTACACATAAATCTCTCTGCTCGGTTGTTACAGGTTTTAGCTGTTTTGTATTTATTTTCATTTCATCACGATAATACATACCATAAATTCTCTTTTTAGCTCCCCTATCCAATTAGCCCCCTTTTTGGACCAGGATATTTATTAAGCCCCTCTCTATTAACCCTCCTAGATAATATTGAATAATTGAATATTACCAAGCGTAATTAAGTTTCATAGAAATAAGTAAACTAAGCAAGATCACGATTTAAAAGCAATAGTTTTCAAGCAATCAAGAATCAAAGTCATTCATTGACTTACTGCGGATAAAAACGTTCTATGTCAACGATTACCACACAATTTTTTTCAATTTTGTGTGTTCTGCTATGAACTAATGATGTATAATTAAACAATATGAGTATTTTTCTCTATTTTCAAACAGCAAATATTTAGTTAACTATTTAAAATTTTCAAGAAATTTATAAGCCCCCCTCTAGAGTGCTTGAAATTAATAAGCCCCCGGGGAGGGCTAAATAAAGAATTTACGGTAATAATATAAATTGAAGTACAAAAGCATGCAGTCCATGGCCGAAAGAAATTGGTCCAGCACGAGCGTCAATTCGCATGTGCACCCTAATTTGCATTTGGAATTGCACGTGCGATCTAAGATTTGTCTATCTGCAATGCAGAGTCTTTTTGTAATTGAAGCATACCTAAGGTTTCATTTTAAGGAAAACAGGATAAAGCAGAGTTATGACAGCAAAATGTGGCAGACAGTAGGTGTTGTAGTTGCGGCAACAAAGTTCCTATTTAGCTTGTGTGATTGCACGGTTGATAGTAATGTTGGCACGGGCGATTTTTCGATCATGCTGGAGATTTTGAACGTGTGTGGACACGCGTACGTGTCTCCGGGCATGGACTGAGCATGTTACAATATAACTTACACAGGGAATGCTACTATACACGATTTAAAAGTAAATAAATACCGTCCTTCCTAGAGACCTTGCCTCTGGGAAGTTGCAATCATCTCCGCCCTTACCCTAAATAAATGAAAAATGTTTCACCCATAGAATTCCGTTAGGCACAATCTGTCACTCAACAAAGCCTTCTGTAAGATCGAAAGGCCTGATGGGACATCGCAGAGGAAAGGCTGTCTGTGGTCTCTGCGTCCAGAAAAACAAGAAACCCTTGAAAGGGAGATTAGAAAGTGGAAACGTAAACATCCGGAGGCGATAAAAGCAGCAATGGCCAATCCAGGTTTGATCGATTTGATACTATATGTGATGTGATATGATATATGACTATGATGTATGCTATACTTGAGTTGCCTTAATGCAGTCTGCTTAAGTTATAGATTGATCTACAGAGGGGTTGATATCGAAGAGAAAAATGATTTCTTGATCAAAAAATAGTCTTACCAAACCTTGATATTGTACTATGATGTATTCGCATAGCCTTATTTTATCAAAACATTTGTCACCCAACCAATTTCTCTTCGGTATCAACCTCTCTCTAAATAGTGAACGGTCCATTCATCTTGTTTCATCATCATCATCATCAACATCATAATCATCATCACCATGATAATAAGCGTCATCATCATCACCATAATCATCATCACCATAATCATCATCACCATAATCATCATCATCATAGTAATAATAATCATCATCATCTATTTATTTATTTATAAATTTGGCTTTAAAATTTAGAATAGCTAAAAAGGAAAGCAGTAAAGAAAGGTTAAGTATGAGAAAGTTAATATTAGAAGAAGGAAGTCTAAACGAAACAATGAAGATGCAAAAATTTGCTAAATTCGGTATATGTAAAGTTTCTACCATTGGGGATATGTGATCTATTTGAGTTCAAGCTGGTGGAGAAGAGCTGATTTAGCAATACATGGTTGTTTTATAAGAAACATGCCCCTGGAACATGTATTTTGTTTCTTATAAATAGCGTCTTTCTGCTTTCTTTCCTATAACACATATTTCAGAAATTAACTATTTAAATAGTCTGTTGATACTGCAGAAATTTACCACAGCACGAAAAAGCGGCAACATAATTTTGACATACTGAAAGCTTTTTTCGT
>OLMO02000009.1:1826079-1860773 GCA_900291935.2 Cassiopea xamachana | reverse complement strand
CCTATGGCCGACTCACAATTAATGTTAGAATTGTTCTTTTTGCACATACGAGGTGGCTGTTCTCTTACGGTATTACTTTTATTCTTTCAGTAGCTTTCAGTATGTCAAAATTATGTTGCCGCTTTTTCGTGCTGTGGTAAATTAACTATTCAGTGACATCAGCAAGCCAACGTTGTAGCCCAACGTGTGCACGTGTTGAATACACCAGTCAAAATGAATCCCCATTCCCCCCACTTTGGGACACGGGTGGGCATTGGCATTGCAATGTGAGCCAAACCAGACAAATACCCCCACTATGTGGGGACAAATTTTATGGAGACAAATTTAAAATATCCCATCCCCTGGGGATATTTTGACCCCAAATTATCCGTGTGAGAAGCAAATTTACAATGGTCACCATCTTGGATCTGAAATTACGGAAATTGCTCAGTGGAAGTGCCAGTATGTGTCATTCCCCCACGTAGTGTGGACACAACAACCAGCTAAAAGGGCAACAAATCCCCACCAGCACCCTACATGTCCCGAAGTGGGGAGGGTGGGGACTCATTTTGACTGGTGTATAATTCATTTTATTGCAATATCCTCCGCAGAAGACCTATCCATCTCTAGCGATTCAATGGATGATTCGATGGACACTACAAACAACACCCCAGAGCACACTGTACCAGAGGTAACGAACATCCAGTTGGAGACAAAGCCGAGCACAGAGATCCAAATCCAACAACAACAACAACAGCAGCAACAACAGCAGTCGAGCAGCAATGATGATGCTGCCGAGCTTGCCGCAGCCGATGCCGCGAAAGATCTGTTTGGAAGTGATCTTTTTCACGATGTGCAAGCCGAAGAATTTTGGAATGATCTTCTGTCAACCAATACAAGTGAGCATAATCTAAATTTTTTTGACAACGTGCAGGATGGGACAAGACATGACGTGTCAACTGTCGAACTGGATAGCTCAATGAAGCTGGAGGCAACAACACAGGGTTATTTCTTTCCGCCAGGCGCACCATCTGCGCCGCAAAATAAATTAGCTGGTTTGTAATTACGCCCAATCTGCCTAGCAGGGATTGAGCTGCCATTTTTATCGAATCCAGGTCAGAAGCTGGGTTGGAAATGGCCTCCTATTGACGCATCAATCTTATTGTGAAGCGATATCATAAGGTCGTGCTTGGCTAGGACCTCTTGTTGCTTGATAAGTAAGTCTAATTTATGAATAAATACAACCAAACAGAAATAACTGAATGGAATAAGTCGTGGAGACGAAAATTATTTATAGTGTCTTCTCATTGTCGGTGATGACGACTCAAAATGTGGAGGTGTTGTAATAACAATTAGAAATGCTTATCGGTTAGTTCTAATGCACAATAATCGTAGTCCAGTTGAAGGTTAGAGGAGAAGTAGTAACAATAGTGACAAAAATTAGGTTTCAATCTCTACGACAGGGTTCTTTGATGTGTGATGTAGTTCTGCAGAATGAAGCGTATAGATTATTGGCAAAAAGTAAAGTAATAGTCGGTTAGAAAAAAATTAAACATTACTGACAGTTTCGCATTCTCAGGTGCCAAATAACCGTCCTCCCGTTTATTAATTTTTCAATTTTTTCCAACCCCCCCAGACATTATGAGGACCCCCATTTATTCCTTTTAAAGAAATTGACTTTTTACGAACCCCTGATTTCATTCCATTTCTCTGTTAGTACTATTCACGCCCAATATTCAAGACAAAATAGAGTGCTTCTGTATATATTTTAGCCCTATGCTTTATGACAACCTGTTTTTGTTCTTTCCACCGTTTTGTAATCATTTAAGCCATTTCTCATATTCCAACCACCCTGTTTATTAGGATCCCTCCCCCGCTTATTTGGCACTTGAGAGTAGTTTTGTGATAATAAAACAGAGGAAAGGGCTAGGGAAATACAGAGGGGAAAGAATGATTGAGCAATTGTGCGCAGAATACAGAGGAATGAGTGAACGAATGACTAAGCGAATGAATGAAAGAATGAATGCATGGATGAATAAAGGAAGTTAAAGAATCAGAACCTGTGAACACCGAATGATTCAAAGAAATTCGGGCAGCGATTTAGATCTAGAAAGTTAGCTTTTATAGACCATTTTTAATGTAGATATTTCTTAACAAGCCATTGTAAATGCATGTAAATTTCGTTTGTAGAAATATGTTGAAAGACCTATAGATGTATGTATTTTGATAGATCTGAAACGCACTTCTTGTACAGCATGTGAGTTTATCGAAATGGGTAGAGATCCTACAAGAATTAAGTCAGATCAATAACCTACTCACAGTTTTGCCCACAGATCCCAACAAACTTGCAAGTTCCCAGAGCTACGCGTCTATCACTGACAACAAACCATCTCAAGATATACCTCCTTTTTCTATCGATATTAAAATGAGATTAAAATGCAAATAAAGCACATTCTACTGTCCCACGCAAGCAGGAATGGGCACAAAGTCATCTGGACACTACTTTGGGTGGTACTTATAATTCTAGAACTTGACAGTTGGGGGAAAGGAGAAATCCAAGCTAATTTGGGCCCAAACCATGTGACAGCAAGCCCTAAATTTTATTGTGACATCTGGTACTTATAAATAAGTCATGGTACTCTCAAATAGTGCAATTTTACAATTCTCAAGGGTGATGAAAACCGAGTATAATCTTCACTGATTTAAGCAGAATAACCCCACCCCATAGCCCCCTATAGCATTTTTCATATCTAAATTCTTATCGATCCAAACTTATACATTAACACTAAAGGGCAGTCTAGGTTTCCTAAACTCAATTTTAGATTTCGAGTAGATTTTGTAAACATGCAAGTATTTTAGAAACACCAAATCAATGGAGGAAAATCTTCTCGGGCATCATGTAGAACAAGAAGATGCATATATTCCATGGAACATTCCAGCAATTCATAGTAAACTATTTTGCGATATGCGTTTGATTTGGAAAAAGATCCAGACCGTGTACCACGAATAGCTGTGGACCCCCAGAAATATTGCAAGGACCCAGCTTGAGAACCACTACCTGAGAAGATTGTATTCTAAAGTAGACACAAAAGAGATGAACGAAATGAAAACCTCTGTTGATTTTTTGTAATTTTGCACCTTTTTGATAAGTTATATTTCCTACTTAAAATTCATTTCACGCAAATTTAGGTGAATTGATAATTTTACTTATAGTTTTTGATTATTCTTGTTTTGCAATTGAATGACCCTCCCAGTTTGTTATAAGAAAAAATGATGATCTTGCGGGATTCGAACAGGATTTCCACGCCTCCTAAAAATCCTAAAATATCTTAGAAAAAGAAAACTATCAAAAAATCCTAAAAAGGCCTAAAATTTCAGGAATATTTTGCTGTTCTCCCAACTTCCTCCTAGATCTTTCATGAGTTGAATTTCTTTTCAGCAGCTATGTTGCTTAATAAATTATTTTGTGATAGTTTCTCATAATAAAAATGGCCAAATCATCAATTCTCTCCAATTCTACCATGAATGTATTATTTTTTGAATAGGTATATTGAATTTTCTGCTAGACTAAAACTTTTCTGTTATGATGACTTTTCTGCTATATCGTAATGACCTCAGCGCTCACCAAATTTCTCTGGAATCTGCAAAATCTCTTAGAAAATGGGCGAAGAAATCTCCTAGATATTCTAAAACAATTGAGGAAAAAGGAGTGGGAACCCTGTCGAATTCAATCCGCCTCGAAAATTATAAAACTAAATTAGCGTAAATATTCATTAGAAAAATAAGATCACCAAAAACATAAACGTCCCCTGTCTCTAATTATATTTTGCTCTCAGTTGCATCAGGACAGAATATTAGAAAATTACAACAAAAGGGATACTACTGATAGTACATACATGAAAGAAAATAAGGATAATTTTGATTAATTAGGAGACGGATCTCACAAAAACATTTTCCTACTTGTAAATAGACAAGTCTAATTGTATTTGCTAGAATATTTAAATTCTCATTATATATATATAAATAAATATATAAATTGGCTTGTTTCTAGATGTGATTTATCAATTCTTAGATTTTATTATAAATTTCTATCCTTTGGTATTGCTTTTTGGATTTGATGTATTCTGTTTCATACCTTGGCCATCAAAATGGGAAAATTATGAACTTTTGTTGTAGAGAACTTCGCATGCGACGGCAATGGAGGGGGTTTCACAAAAACAGTGATCAGTCGGTCCTTTCTTTGACAAAGTCGGTCCATAAAGTCTTCTGGAAAGTCAGAACTTTATTAACTACAAGAAAAAAGAAATCATTCCAATGGATTTCTACACCTCCTCCCTCAAATAAATAGCATTTCAATGTGTGCTCATGCGATAGGGACAAAGATTTGGAACAAAAATTGAAAATTGTTAAAACATGTTGCGTACTTAAGACAATTCACCCTTATTCAAAGTACATGAAAAAAATTGCCGTCGACAAAATCAATCTTTTCTGCTATATGCATATATAGTAGCATAGGCAATAACATTCATCTTTACTACTTTACTAGTATTTGCAAAGGCAGTGTATTTTGCAACTCCTATCTTATTCAATCATTTCTACCAATTACAAATGAAACCAACCTCGATGATCCTAAGCAAATTAGGTAAACAAACAGTCTTTCAATAATTCTGCTACCACTTGTACATTGATACTGTTACCAAGCAGTCGATATTTCTGCTTCATTGTCACAAACGATGGAAAGCCTATCAAAGAAGACGAAGGACTTTCAAGAGTACCATATCTAAAAGGCGACAGAGCTGGAGGTGTGGCCTATATAGCTAAGAACGAAAACTAATTGCTACCCTTGCATCTCCCTAACGATAGCTACCGTAGCTGTGACTTAACTCGTGGAAAGATTCAATTGAAAGCATGACCCACGAAAACAGTATTTTTTTGCTGAAAACTTACCAAAGGACTTAGGAAAGCACATCAGATTAGCTATTTCCTGAGGTGAAAAGTACCTCAAGCGCAGTTGAAGTAACGTTTTCCCTTTTGATGTTTCGTCCTGTTCTGCTGCTTGATGGAAAGCGCGATGAATCTAAAAAACAATTTTAAAATGTGTTGAAGATCCTGGAAATAAATCTAGAATCGTGCAGCTAAATGGTGTGATGAAATTCCTCGAAATTAACAAGTTTCGCATGGGTTTTTGAAAGTCATGGAAATTGATAATGCAATTTTGCAGGACCTGGAAAGTTTTTGGACAAAAGCTTCTTAAAATGGCTATGGAAAAGTTTTGCATTTTTGTTTGGAAAAATTCTAAAATAGACATAGCTTTGTTCATTTTACTATTTGTAATATAAATAATAATGCACCAAAACAATCATAAAATGGTTGAAAGCTATGTTTTTCTCCTTTTATGGGGCTTCAAAATGCAAACGAAAATGTGCTTCACGCTTTTGAACATTTACCAATTTGACTTCGGAAAATTTTTAGAAATATTGTTAGAAGGAGTTTGTACGAACCATGAATTAACAATATAGTTCATAAATGTCCGCATTTTGCATCCAAACAAGATCAACAAACAGACTCTGAACCAAGATATTTCAGCTACCTAATTTCTAAGTAATACACCCTCTCTTACAAAAAACACCCAACTCACTGAGCCTCAGCATTAAAATTTTTTTTAAATATGAGCCTATGAATAGTCAATAAGTTTGAGTGCCAAAGAAGTCACTTCAATGTCAGAATTCAATCTTTGTTGATGCATAACTTCATCATAAGTCAAGAGAAGAGCGGAACTGAGCAAGAAATATTGCGCAATAGTTAATCTAAAGGCAATAGCATAATAACTCGAAAGTAAAAGTCTAATCTCAAGTGCCAGATAAACTTCCCCCTCCGCTTATTAATTTTTCTATTTTTTCCCAACCTCCTGGACTTTACTAGGACCCTCCCCTCGTTTATTGACCTTAAAGAAAATAACATTCTCTACGAACTCCTCATTTTAAGTTCCTTTCTTAGTTAGTACTATTCATGTCCACTTTTCACGGCAAAATTGCATGCTTCTGTATATACTGTATTCTAGCTTTTCACAAATCGAATGTTTAGCGAGAATAATAAAATAATGTTCGATGTTTGTGGGAAAAAATTTTCTGAAATGCATTGCAATGCCACTACTTGGATAAAAAGAATTGTTTTTGGTTACGCATGCGTTGCTATAAAAGCTAACTTAGGTTCAACCCATGTTTTATGTTCACACGGCAATAACCCAGGTTCAACCTAGGTTAAACCCACCTCTGACGATGGGTCACATCTAACGTAGGTTAAACCCAGGTTAGCTATGTTCACACGACAAAATCCAGCCTAGGTTGAACCTGGATTAGCTTTAACCTAAGGTAGCGTGTATTAGCTTTAACCTAGGTTAGCGAGTGTTAGCTTTAACCTAGGTTAGCGAGTGTTAGCTTTCACCTAGGTTAGCGTGTGCCGTGTGAACAGGGTTTTGATGAAGCTTGAGCTTTGCATCATTCTTAGCTTATTTTTAAATTTAAGCGATTTTGAGCCTCAATCTTTGTATAGACTCTTATGAAAAAGACTAATTATAAATAACAAAGTCAATACATCTCACGGGAAATATAAATATTGAGGAATTAGAAGTCACTTTTCATCTTCAGCTGAACAAATTTTGCGGGAAAAATTGGACATTTTGGGAGCGAAAAAGAAGGAAACTTGTACCTCTTGTTCAGTTTTCTCTGTTAAAACTGACCCGGTTCCTTTGACATATGTTCCGTATCTGCAGGAAAAATGAAGCACTTGAGGCTGAGTCTAGCTATGCAAATAACATAAAAATGAATTGCAAAACAAATGCTAAGAATAACTATAGTATGGAGTAGGTATCTTGTAATGCAAATTGATACGGTTGTACAGCTATCCTGGTTATTGTAGTGGCAAAAACTCCACAATGCCTAAAAACTCCAAAAAACACCACAAGCTTCAAACAAAACTAAAATCAATCTAATCTTGAACGACTGAGAAAGAATATTTAAGAATCAGTTTGATAAGGTGCTGCTAGAAGACTCAGAGAGGAAGCTCAATCATTGATAGAAACAACTATATTCAGACTTAAACTAATGAGGTAAATTAAAGCATCGTCATCATCATCGTCTTTGACCAAGCAGCACCACTGAGAAAAAAAACTATTAGAAAGAATATGATGATTATGGTTGTGATGAAAACATGAGAAAACAGAGATAGCGAAGTAGAAAGATGAGAAAAGGAGTACAACGTTTCAAACAGCACTGCCCTATCAGATTCTCGGACCTTGTAATCATTTCTTGCAAGATCATATAAGGAAAATCGCGTATCATTAAGGCGAGCTGCTAGAAAAAGATGGGAGTAAGGAGAAACAACTGGAAAAAAGCGTACAAAGAAATACGAGGACAAGTGTAAAGAACGTGAAAGCAATGGATGAAGAGGAAATGATAAAGAATTAACTAATTGATAAACCAAACTAATTTACAAAATGATAACACAATACAAAAAAGCTTGAGGAAAGACAATGAAAAAGCTTTACAGCTAAAAGAATAATAAACAGACTAATAACCACAACAAAGCAAAAAAAGTAAAGGAATAAAGAGAATACGGCGTGTAGCAGCTTGATTCAAGACCTCAGATTTCAATCAAGAGGCATCATAACAACAAAGTGTTGCTTCAGAAATAAATTCAATCATCATAGGTCTGCGATTTTCAAACGGAAGCTTAAAACTGTGACAGTAAATAAACAAAGGGAAAAGCTTAAACGAGTTAAATATCGAATACATAGATATTTATAGATAATATACATAATATATAGATAATATTTATAGATAATATAGATAATTTAATATAGATAATACATATTTAATATATAAAATAAACAAAGGGAAAAGTTAAATATTTGCTGCGGTACAAAAATAGAAAATCTTTTTATTCCCACACCTTTAGGTAGGGATGTGATGTCCATGACATTTTTTGGAAGAAAAGAGAACTTCATTATGTAGCAGCAACGCTCCCATTCCTATTCAGGCTGCTACCACACCTCTCTCAATAAGATATCAAGCAATTTAATTAAAAGGAGTTTCTGATACACAAAATGGAAAATTCAATAGTAAAGAAGATGAACCAAAATGATGGGCGTGCATTAAAAATATTTCAGATAATGGAGCGGCAACTACAGCATACTCCAAAAAGTAACTGGCTAACTCTAATTCGAAAATTCACGTGCTAATAAAACTAATGCATAACCTTCCAAATTTCAGTTTAAATCATTGGAATGGAATAACAAACTTACGCTTTTGTGAAACAACAGGAATTTGTAGAAGATGGAGTAACAATATCTAACGAGAGTAGTTAATAAGAATAAAGAGAAATAAGAGAGACGCAGATCAAGTCAATGAATAAAGTCAATAAATAACTTGTAAATGCATTTGTGAAAATGCATAGGCTATGAAAAATGAGCTACATGGACACATACGTACATACAAATACATAGATATTAACACAAGTACACAAATACATATAGCTCATTTCCTACTAATAGTTCACCAAACGAAAAGATATGACACTATTGCAAAAAGTTCATAACGAATACATGAGGAGAAACATCAATCAAATGGGATGAAAAGAAGCAAATGCAAAAATAAGTTTCACATAATTGTCACACGAGACATTTGCAAAGTTTGATAAGCAACATTTTACTCACCCAGTACAGTACCAAATTTTCCCAGTACTTCACTAGACAGGTACAATTGATCACCAATATTTTTTGGATTTTCCAAAAACTCCGACAACTTCTGAAAGCGATCATCATTTGCATCGTATTGAGCTTGACAACACTGAGGTAGTGACTCCATGGGCTAAGGAAATAGCCACAAAAAATTTTTGATATAGAGTATGCAAAGTGTAAGCACCAAAGGTGCCAGAAGCACTCTGGAATAGTGGGGGAAGCCTCCCTGAAAGGGTAACTTACAGCATGAGCTTTCCCAAAATACCATTGTAGCAGGTATTTAAACTGCATTATTTTATTTGTCACTGATGCAGGCCTTGCAATGAGCAAATATTTGGTACCTGATTGATCAAGCTCCTACACTACTTTTACAGTGTAGGATGTACAGTGGCTGGAGTGTTAGCATGTACCCCCATTGAGAATACTTTTCAAGGGCCCATAAAGTGATACTTTAACATACTCCTTGAAATCAAAATGAACTCCAGTAACACATTGCTTATAGCTCTTTAACAAGAGTAGACATGTGAAGTGGTGCATTTTTTAGTGCCACTACATTAAATTTGTTCCAAAAATTTTGTCCACAATGTGACTCTATACATAAGAACTTCTGATTTAAGGGAGAGAGGGTAAGAATATTTTATTATTGTTTTATAGATATTCCAAGAAGATTCAGGCAAAATCTTTTTCTGAATTGTACATCTTTACTGTGAACAATTGATCAACTCTAGAAGCTCGAATAATGGAGCCAATAAGATTTGTGAGGTGGGTGTGGAGGCACTCCCACTCAATCAAGTGCCTCTCATTTCAAAGCCTGTTATTGATTCCAATTTTAAAGTACTGTTCACTGGCTATTTATATGCAGTGGGAGGGGCTGGGGGCTTATCAAATGACTTTAAAAATTAAGGTTCTCAAATGGCTGGAAAACACTATTTTGGAAAAAATTTTTGCAAAGCAAACTTACAGAATGTATAATTTGAGTGTTGACTCCATGCTTGGGAAACTGTGCTCAGGGGCTACTGATGAAAATGTCATACAACCCAAGAGTTATAATTGAACCATCTGATGCTCATCCCCTGTTCACAATACTTTCTATTGTGATATATGACTAAGAAGAATTTTCAAGAGGTCTCTGCTGCTCCCACTGTCCTCTATGAAGAGGACAAGTGCCCCAGTATCTCATGCTCCCAGCAGTCCTGCTATGCAGAGCATAGGCATCAATGATTGGCTAACAAAGAAATCACCATTAAAGGATTCCTTTGCTAGCCAATCAAGTTTTGACACCTATGCTGGAAAGCACTAGGTGTAAATTTCTTTGCTACATGCATGGTGTACACCTTTGGGTAAAATACCAAGGGTTACAGCAATTTAGGTTCCTATGGGTTCCCAAGATATCACAAAAAACCACAACTGCTTTCTATACAAAGGATTTTCTGTAAAATTTAAAAACTTATGTGAGGGGCCACATGCAAAAGAATTTAAGCAAGAGATTTCATTTTGCCAACAATTTTTGATAAAACAAACAACGGAATATAATTATGGAAAATAATGTGATTTTTATCTGCTTCAATATTGCCATTGGCTTAGAAGAAGCCGTGTATAGGGAGCCCTACCCACATTTCTAGCAATGGGACTAGTACACCAATCTAGCATTCTACTGCTTGAACTACTCTCCTTTTACCAGACAGTATTGCTTAGCAAATCTCACATGGGATTCTTGATGCACTTTGAAAAGCTCTAACAACAAAATTCCATAAAGAGGAAACAATCCATTTAACCCTCAAACTATGTGAAATATCACAATATAGCCAAGAAATTGTGGTTTTCTCTTGAATTACAACAATTCTAACTAATTTCTCAGCATATGTAAGTAACGGAAACTGCATCATTGCCATTTTTAACTGTTTTGCTTAATATTATCCATAAAAGCATTGCAAGGACCTACAAAAAGTCAAGAGAATGACAAACTTACAGATTTTTCAATGAGTAAATCAGAAATGCACATAGGCTGTTTGCACAAGCTGTTTTTCCAATACAATTTTCACTAAATAACAGAAGATATTGAAAAAATCTGTAAAGTCTACAAAAAGGTTTAAATATGAGCTTTCCATTATATTTGAATGTTTAGTCTATCAATTTCATCGCCCACTAGCAATGAAATTGTTAAACTTGCGTGAGTGACAGATCAAGCCTGTGGAACGCATTAGGCGCATGCCTGTGCACTCACGATTGATTGTTTGTGTCTCATTGAAATGCCTGAACTTATACAAATGTAATCGTGGAACATACAATCAAAGATGGAGATGGTTTCAAAACAACCTTAGAAAATAACATGAATACAACCTTTGATGATGTAACAAATGTGAACTCTGATGGTTTTAGCTTGGCCAAAAGATAATATCTTAATCTTGAATTTGGAACACCAAACTGCATGAGAAACAGGATATTGAACAAGTGTCAACTGTGATGACAAATAAAGATGTTAATTGTCTTATTCATGAGATATACAGACTTATATCTAGAAGAACATTAAACAAATAAAAAAGCATTTATCTTCCACAAATTGTGGCCTGAAAACTAAAATTTACAAACATTTCAAGAAATATTACCTGTTTGGGTGAGATGAGAAATTCCTAGAAAATAGAAATAACAGTCTTAATATAACTTGCAATGATTTTGCACCTATAAATCTCTATAAAATGATTGAAAATTGGGATGTAAAAAACTTCATGATTTTAAAATTGCCCATAGTACTGAACTATTTCACAATATGCAATTTTGCTAACAGTAACTTTTGTTATATGCACAAATAACATTGAGAAACCAACCTGATAATTGTACCCAACATTCTCCAGCATTTCAATTAACTGTCCTCTGCATGAAACAACAATTTGATGATAAGGAAAGTAGATGATGTTACAAGATATCAATAGAGAGCTATACACACCAACAAACACCGAGTGTACAAACAGAGACCAAAGGAATCATAAGTTTGGTGAAAGTATGTCCAGGGTCCAGGTAAATATTGAAATCAGAAACAATTTAAATTAAATGTATCTGATATGATATCAATCAATCATAGTTGGCAAAAAGATTATGAGTTTCAGACCTGCAGGGAAAAGCCAGAACAGTGTATATACTAATAGCATATCTGTGTAGCAACCAGATACTTTAAAATATCATACCTTGTTTCAGATTCTTCAAATCCCTTGACATTTTCAAGCAGGATGTACTTTGGTGGGTTTTTCATGCTGGAGGTAAAAATTACATATGCTAAAAAAGCCAACATCTAGTAAATAAACCAAGTAGCAGCTTACCATTTTCAGTTCATTTTCAAAAACTGGCAACAAACAATGCACGCTTATTTTTTTATAAGGAACCTAGCTCAAGGCCTAGTTTTCAAAGTTCCTTATTTTTTGACTTCTTTTTATCAATTTCTAGCACTAAAAGTTCCTTCATAGTTCCTTAATTTTCACTGCACATATAATATCACAAAAGTGCTACAGACACAAGGAAACATCAAAATTCAGAATTATATCTTCAATTTTCGTTAGAACTTAAGAATAAAAGCACACCTAAGGAAAGAAGAAGATTATAAATGTATCCATGTGAGTTTTGGCTGTAAATGAATGGAACTGGTTTCCTAATCCTTGATTATTTGCAATTATAAAAAACTTTAGCATTGCAAAGTTCCTTAGCTTTCTTTCTATTAGTAGTATAAGTTCCTTAATTATTTCAGCCATCAACATGAATGTTCCTTGTAAAGTGGTTCCTTATTAAAAAAGTGTGCAATACCACTAAATTATACATAATTATCAATCTTCTCATTCTAACATCACAAAATTTCACACATATAGAGAATCTCTTTAAGGTGCTTCTATAGAAAAATGCTGAAGGAATCATTAGCCAATGTTATCAATAGCTGGTAGGTACCTTTAAAATATCAACTATTACTATCATTATTTATCATATATGATGAAATCAAATGCCTACTTTGAAACAATGAAGAGAATATTGAGAAAACTTTTGGTCCTTGAGTCATCTGATGCTCTCTGTTTTCCAACCCTGGATGGAAAACAAGAATAACTACACATGTTAAAAGAGACAACACTACATGCTAGACCTAGGGAAAGTGTGTTTTTCAAAGCAATTTTCATACATAGCAAACTCAAACTTACCTAGTGAAAGGTTGACATGGAGGAGACATAAGGATCACATTAGGATTCAATCTTTCCATTTCCTTGACAGCTAATCCCTTTAGAGATACAGCAACTATTTTTTGAAAATATTTTTATCTAATAACATTTACTATAACCTTAAATACACATGAGGTAATATCATAAATAGCTATAATTTATCCTATAAGTGGGATTGCCTTCCTCATGGGTGAAGGCGAAGAATCCAACCTTGCCTAAAAATGCATCATTTAGAAAAATTATGATACGTGACAATCCTATGCAGAAAACAAGTGAATTGAACAGCTGCAAAAAGAATCAAGTTACCATCTTCTTCGCGCTAATGCATTTTTGTCTGCCACTATGAAATTGACCAAACATGGTAAAACTACACCCACACACACTCCATGTTTAGTAATTGCCAACATGGTAGACATGGAGGTGGTACGAAAGTGCAAGTAATTTCAAGTGCAGAATGCTATTTCACCAATTCTAACCTCGATATTTCTCTGCAGCAGGTTGTCGTCTGGAAAGTTATACCTGTACACTTCATTTGCAACATCGTTCAATTCCATCGCAGCAACAACATGATATGGTAAATTCGTTCCTTCAAGGAAATATGGATTTAAAAGGCCAGAACGAGAAACAATTCGGTCATATTAATGAAGTGAAAGCCGGCTTTCACTTCCTTAATGTAATTCTCCAAAGCATGGAACAAAAAAACAAAGAATCCTCGCTCACAGCAAAGCTAGTCTAAAGAAGAGACTCTTACTTTTCATAGCAAAATTCATCCCCCCAATACCACTGTAGAACTCTACAACTCGAAATCGTTCATATTCCATTATGTTCACTTCTAGGCTACCAACAACAACTTCCCGCCATGACCTGTTCAGTATGTCCTAATACTCTATGTAAAACTTAACCAGGTTGCCAAGGATCTATGCAAGGATCAAGAATCAAAATGAAGTGAATGGCAAATAGATGGTAAAAATTATTCAGGGAGTAACTTCAATAAATTCTTGGGGCGGGGAGTGTCAGACGTTGCACTGCGAACATTTTTCGTCTGTGACCTGTCTTTTTAGCTACAGTAGTTTGGTTCCATTAAATTGCCCTGCAGAAGTACATTGTACTACCGTTTTTGCCCTTCGAAACTGCAATTTTCGAGATTGGGGGCAACTCACCCCCATACCCCCTTGCGTGTCGTCCCTGAATTTATTCAGCTTTCTTGCTGCTTCCCCTTTGATACAAGATGTGGAGTTCAAATATAAAAGATGTGGAGTTATGTATATTGTAATTGCATCTTGTAAGTGTCACCCATAGTCAGAACTCGGTGACCCTGTGTTTTTTCGTGATGGGTGGCACATACTCTTGTATATCTTAATGCATTTTTGTGTTTAGTTTAATAATTCGTATATAAAAAAAGGCTTGGAACAACTTCAGAGACTAATAGTCAGGGGGAGTTACTATTCGGTACACAAGATTGTGTCTGATGATAAGTTACCATTCCACTATTCTACCATCGTTTATTCTGGGTACTCAAAAGCCCCCCCCCCCTAAGGTTAACTGTTTGAAGACTAACTCGACTGACAGCATATGATAGAAATGGAGAGATTCTGGCTCATTTTTCTAGAAAAGAGACAACTATCTATAAGTTTTTACACAATATTGTATCAATTCCAGTTAGGACATCACAAGTTAAAGACTGCAAACATTAATATCAGGTCTATGTCGTTATTCATTTATTCAAAATTAAACATGCGGGTTGAGAAATTAAACGTCTATTCATTGAATACACGTTTTTTTTTAAAAGAAACATGTCTACAAGAAATATGAGCCTGAAATTAGGCAAAAATTAAGAAACATTTAAGAAACATAGATAGGCTGAGTTTCAAATAATAATTTGTAAAAGCTGCTTTTACTATGAAACGCTTGATCAAGCTGACAAAAAATTAACATCCATTCTATGCCTCAAAAAACCCGAGCATCTTTTTTCTTGCATCACAGTGGCCTAATCTGGATTGTTAGGGAACGTTCATTATTTATGCCTCAGGTTGGGGCTGAAGAGATAGGTTTATTTGGGTAATTATTTCTGTTACCCAACCTTGTGCACTATAAAAATAATAGTTACCCAACCAATATAGAGCTATTAAAAGTACGCTACTCAACCTTTTATAAGACATAAAAATGATATACCCAACCCTAAAGCTGTCTGAAAAATCATTTACCCAACCTATCTCTCTTCAGCTCCAACCTGAGACATTTATAACGAGAGGTCCCTTATTACCATTGTAAGTCTTTAAATTTAAGAAACACTTAACAAGCATTTTAGACTGGATTTGGCGAAATATTAAGAAACATGCAGACTGAAGCCAGAGAGTTGATTTTATATAGAAAATATGTATGTTTGGAGCAAGTCATAGGGGAAATTGCACTTTAAAAAGAAGCCATATTTTCAAAATATTCTTGCCTGACTGCGCGCTGTCACACACATTTAAACGCGTATCCAAGAAAATACAAAGACAGTGCATTAGAATCTAATGGAACCTTGAGTGGGTTTTATCAGCGGGTAGTAAGGAATTCTAAAAGAATGTGTAAAAACCATCAGCAGAAAATTTACGCAATAGGTAGAACCAATGAACTGATAAGTGACTGTAAGATATTCACACACAACTGTAGATCCTTTGACAATGCTACCCTGAAGCAACCCAATGAAGGCCAATTTAATTTTTCCAAACACAGCTGCTAAGCAAAGAATACAACGCTAACACTTCGAAGAGAAGCAACGGAACACGTTTTTTGTTATAAGAAAACCATTATTTTGCCTGAGTCTCAATTTTCTTAACTTTTCCTGAAATTTTGCCTGAGATTTTCTTAACTTTAACTGAAATAATCTGGCTGAAATGGTTTACACTTTCGTTATTGATATTTTATACTTGAACTTGAATTCCATCTTTAACATTTGAATGCAATAACGACGAAATATCGATTTTTGGCCTATAAAAGCACTTAATTTTGGAAATTGAGCCTCATGATTTTCTTACGATTTTCTTAAGATTTTGGCGATTTGAGCCTCCTTTCCTTATAAACCGTTATTCTTGCTTTATAAGACGTAATGTCTCACGCAATGAAGTGTCTCGATGTAATTTTTCGCGACATAAAGTGTAGAAGCGCTTAGCTAATTCATGGAGATGCCGAATTTATCTTTACTTCATAAATATACTTGGTTCTCTTTTTGGTCACTTGGATTGTGCGCTTCTTATAAAAACTACGTTTGTTCAAGTGTTCCAATCTCTACTCAAGGAAAGCTTTGAGAAAAATTGGACAAATGGAACGAAAAAGATATTGATTCAAACTATGAACTACGAGCCATTTCACAAGTAAAATCTTGAACAGAAAATAATTGAAAGGCAAGTTCCAAAACTAGTGAGAAAACCTCTTACGATTAGACTAAAATCCAAAAATACCTCAAATCACGTCTATAATAAGCTGGAAAACCTTTTGAGCATGAATCACCTAGCAAAGTCCCATTATGGAGAGTGGAAATGAGGCTTAAAACGTTTATAACTATGCCTCTGGATTGCAAGAAACCCCTTATTGAAAATCAAAATATATTCTATCGGGATAGGATCAGGGTTCCCACTCTTTTTTCGTCAAATTTTAAACGATATTTAAGAGAGTTTAGAATTCTTCACCCATTTTTTAGAAGGTTTTGCAGATTCCAAAGAACTTCAGTACCCTAAGTGTTTAGGTTTTTTATGGGAAAATTTTGGATAAAGGTCACTCAGATGACATGATATAAAGAGGGTAAATGGGCATCATAGATTTGGTATAACAGGAAGGGTCATTATGCCTATTCAAAAAATAATATAGTCACGGTAGAATTTGATAGAATTGATGATTTGACCATTTTTGAGCAGCCGTGGCCTAGCGGTAATGCACTCGACTCAGACCAACATGGTCTTGGGTTCGAGGCCCCACGCAGGACATTGGTGACGCCAGGAAGGACATCCGGTTCTAAATGCTCGTGCCAGAACTAAAGTCCTCTTAAAGGCACCCTCCAAGCCCCAAGGAACTGGGGGAAACGAAGGTAAAATCTAGATAGATGATTTGACCATTTTTATTAAGATAAACCATTACAAAATAATTTATTAATCAGAGTAACTACTGAAAAGAAATTCAATTTATGAAAGTTTAGGAGAAATGTAGGAGAACAGCAAAATATTCCTGTAATAATAGGGCTTATCTAGGATAGTTCTCTTTTTCTAGGATAATTTAGAACTTTTAGGATGCCTGGGAATCTTGAATTTAGGCTACGTATTGACATCATACACTAGAAAAAAGGTGGGGGGAGGGGAGCTGCACTATGTCGCCCTTCTGACAACAGAAACAATTTTAGACAGGTTTTTTATAAGAAAAAAGTTTATGCGAAAATGAGGCTCAAATGGTCAAATCCTAAGAAAATCTTAAGAAAATCACGAGGCTCAATTTCCAAAACTTATTATTTTTATTGGCCAAAAATGGATATTTCGTCGTTATTGCATTAAAAATGTTAAAGATAGAGTTCAAATTCAAGTATACAATATTACTAACGAAAGTGTAAACCATTTTAGCTAGTTGTTTTTCAGTAAAAGTTAAGATAATCTTTGTCAGGAAATCTCCGGCTCAATTTCGGGAAAAGTTACGCCGGGACAAAAGATGAGTATACGCCATGTAAAGTGGTTTGTTGTAGCTGAAAATACTTTTCGACAAAACCCCTCATTTTTTCACTCACATTAGCATACAGTTCAGTCTCTTCAAGCGTAATGTCACTTTGCACAGCCGCCCGAAAAGATCAGGATTTATTCAAATTAAATCTAATGATGGACATAACATGTATTAAATGGGAAAATGCTTGTAATTTTGGAGATGAATCGATTGAGTTTTGCCATGAAAAAGCAATCTGCAATGCATTAGCAGTTGTAAGGAAAATGAAAGTGAACAACAGCCCTCCTAAATGGTTATTGCAAGATGTCGGAGCACATTATTGAGTAAGGGGGTTTTAGACGAGTGGCAAGCTGAAAGGCAGTGGCACAAGCATAGTGAAATAGGCACCAGATAATAAAGGTGGTCAAAACAAGTAAAAAGTTTTAAGGATGACGCCCTACGATTTCAATGAGGTACCTTTTTGAATAGAGATGTACGTCATCTCGAGATAGAGAACAGCAGATGGAATAATTAACTATGAAGTAAATCACTAGAAAACGGGAGATGGAATCTCACAAAAATTTCCCGCTTTTCGGCTGGGCTTGTTCAAAGGGAGAGCTTATTTGAAGGGAAAAATTCGCAGATCTATAGTATACCAAAAGCATCTGTTACAGTTTAATGACAGACAGCAGTGTAAGCAAAGTAGGTTGGTTGGGGTTAGTACAATCCCTAATGTCCCTCAAGCATGGGGTAGTTTCTACAAAGTTTAACAATGGGGGCTCTTGGTGCGATGTCATAAAATTGGCGCGACTTAGTTGCAGTCATGCTCCATATTTTTAAAGATGGAGACATTAGAATTTAGTCCATTTATGATATAAATAACAGTGAGGAAATTCATCAAGGTCGCTTTGAAACATACAAGCATTATAAAACCGGGGCTCATTGAATCAATCTGAGATCAGATGGGTGATCAAAACTTGAATCAAAAAAATCTTTCAGTCAAATCACAAAAGCCTTTACTCAATAGGCCAATTGAAAAATATGGTCATCTAATGCACTGATTACTCCGGCACAAATTGACAAGCAAAATGATAGCAGAGTTATCGGTCGTGATTGAGAATCGAACTATAGGAAAAAAGATAGACAAAAAGT
This sequence comes from Cassiopea xamachana, assembly GCA_900291935.2. Classification (NCBI taxonomy): domain Eukaryota; kingdom Metazoa; phylum Cnidaria; class Scyphozoa; order Rhizostomeae; family Cassiopeidae; genus Cassiopea; species Cassiopea xamachana. The sequence continues at coordinate 1,842,050 of OLMO02000009.1, read as the reverse complement.
GGCCTTGTGTGGAAAGACAACACCTTGTTTGAGCTCAAGTGCTACTGAGGGCAACCAGTGGCAATGCTACGGGGAAGACTGTGGGGACAGGTCCCCCTACTTCTCACTAAGATCAAAGTTCTAGTCCAAATTCGACAAGAAAATGTTAGAGGGGGGGGGGTTTCAGGGAACGCTACCAAGATTTTGAATTGGGTGTGGCAACCAGATTCCGTAACAGTTTTAGGGTGTGACACACAAATCCCCCCAGTCTGTTATGGCTGGCAACGCCCCCGACGCAAACATTGAGCAACTAAGGAAACAATGTTTTTCCGATGTTGCAATGTCAATAGCTCACACTGCTAAAGCACTAATTCTTGCAAGAGTCTAACTTGACTGAAAGAAGTAAAAAAGAAAAAGGCGATACGATTCATTTTTATAGAAAAATAAGCCAGTAAGAAATTAGTATATAAAACGATACTACACAAAATGCATCGAAAATTAAATAAATCACAAAGAGGGAATCGTAAGATAAAAATTCTATAAATTAGTAAACTCTCTATTTCGTTATAAATTTAATTAAATTTTAACAGTAAGATTGAAAAAAGTGAACGAAAATTGTATAAAACGAATTGAAAACGATAATGGCTAATATCCTACAGGGCAACAGATCGGCCTTTACAAAGGAAAGGCCATTTGAAATTAACCACACTTAAAAACTCGCATCTGCGCGAACAAACACACATGAAAACACGCAACTGCGCACGTAAGAACAGCACGATTGGAGCCTTTTGGGGGCTTTACTTGAGGATAGCATGGATTCACAGATGGAAACCATCAATGGGGGCAAAATAAAATAATATAATTTTTATATCTAACGTATCGCACCTGAAATTTAAATAAACTGTTTAAAGCGAATACAGCTATAAATTAAGACCTTCGAAGGCTATCGTTCGAACAATCCTGTACGAATAAATGGAACGGTCTATGCGTTGTTACTATGCAACGTAGAAGCTATCAAGAATAGCAAAAACTTAACCGAGGCCAAAATCATGCCTCCTGGTGAGGTAGCCATACTCTAGCAAAAATAACTAGCTATCAAGATTTTGTTAATAAAATGGAGAATAAAATATAGTGTAGAATGGGGATAGGAGACATTCAAAATGTGGGATGGGGTACATGCATTATGGGCACCCTCGAAAGCAAACAAGGGAACTCTCTGTAAGCTGCAAATGGGAGCTTTACGTAGAAATTTGCCCCTGGAGTCCCTGTTAACTAAGCAAAGGGTACAGCATTAACGCTATTAAGAGAAGCAGCAGATATACAGCAACATATATAAAACAGATAACAGTTAACTAGTGTACTTTTCAGTATACTAGTTAATTATTTTGTGTAGTAAATAGTTAGCCTGTACTAGGCATGACATTATTTTTTCGCCAACTTTAAATAAAGCAAAGTCAAATAAAAATTATTACAGCTAGACTAGATCTATGTTCTGCGTTGCGTTATTTACACTAGAAAAAGAATTATTGCTGTGGTCAATTCTAAAAGCAACTTAGTTTAAAATCCTGCTAAAAGAACAACTAACAGCACATGGCTGTCCTTTGTGGAACACCCATGATGACAGCATAAAACGTGAAAAAACTATAGCATGTTTACAGAAGAAGATAGGCAAATGGTCTGGAGCTAGATGCACTTGTAAAATATACCAATAAACCACCGTACCTACATGCAGTATTTTTATTTCATTCTTTTAGCTTCCTGTAGACTAATACATTTATCTGTTAAATAGTTGGTCTTAATTAGTATTTATATATACTATCTACCTCTGTACCAACTTTACATATGATTGATTGGTTGATTGGTTGATTGATTGATGGCAACTACCAATATGAAAAATCTATATGGGAAAAGCATGGGCTTAAATTCTGCAAAGGTAGAGTATGAAAGTGTCAACAGTGCATAGAAATCTTCAAAAATTTGAATGCTGATGGGGGCTTAGTGAATCTGTAGGAACCTCATGGATCCCATGCGGCATTATCCTTGGGTTTCTAGTAATGCATCAAACTGGAAATCAACTACATATATGTAAATAAAAACTCCATGTCTATCTTAGATGCATTTACCTCAACATTACCTAGAATTCAATTCCTAAAGCAACTTCAGAGCAAGGTTCAGTAAGCTATAAAACTATCGTCAACACCTATAATTCTGATTTTCCCCTAATTTTTGATTCACTGTCAAAAGTCCCCAGCACTTCCGCCCTATCCTTTCCTACACCCAACGATTTGGCTTCTTCGAGTTCATTTCTCTCCTTTCTTAACTGTTGCAAAATCTTCAAATGTTTCTCTCTGTTGTCTTCAATTTTTTCCTTTTGTAGAGTAAACCATAGTGGCAGTGAACATCTCCTACCGGACTTTACTCCCCGGACCCCATGGAGATTTTTGATGCCACCATTTGCAAACGAAACCATTCTTCCACACTTCGGCTTTACGGATGACTAGAACAGGACAAAGGACATCATAAACTGAGCCTCGAATATCACCCAATGTGTATTAAAAATACAAAAGATGCGTAGTTCTGCTTAATCAGAGCAAGTGAAAACTTCATAGATTCAAACCCTTCTTTCATATGTGCCAACAAAAGTGCAAAATAGGAGTGTAACAAACTAAGGTGCTCAAAAGCTAAGGTGATAGTCCTTCTAACTCACAGTGGACTTTGCCTATTCTGATACTAATGTAATTCTGCAGATAAAAATTGCTCGCTGTTTTGCTGTGCTGTTTGAGCTTTGAAAACATTGCAACAAGGAATCAGTAGTAAGTCATTTTTAAATCTCAGTAAGTATTGAAATTTACCTGCTCAGTTCCATCTGGGTCGGTGAAGAGAAATTCTCCCCCATCGAAATCGCCATTCAAGTACAGCAAGCCACTGCAATACAAAGGGAAAAATGGTTCATATGTAGAAGCCTCGTAGAGAAGTTGGGGGCAAAAGGGTTTCAGAAATATTGGACTCCCATCTTCAGCTTCGTACAAAAATTTGTACCAAAATTTGTGCCAATCGTCAGGGTATTTTCTAAGGTACTGACTGGTGGGACACTTGCTCCAGTGAGCCCTTTTGCTTATCCCAGCAGTGAAGGAAAAATTAATACGTTTATCCCAATGGACTATGTTTATTCCAATGGAGTAGGCTTATTCCAGTGCACTATGTTTATCCCAGTAGGCTATGTTTATCCCAGTGAGTTATGTTCATCCCAGTGAGCTATGTTTATCCCAGTGGAATATGTTAAAATGGGGCCCTTTTTCATTTTCCTTGCAAAAAAGCCAATGTTATTGTTGATACTAGATAAAATGGATCTCTTCATATATTCATTCTTGATGCTTATGATTATCAATGGACACAAAGAACGAGCTCTGTTATAAATGAAACGGCAGCCCCTTACGGACTTGGCCCCCAAATAGTACAAACATTTGTCTCTTAAAACTTCTGAGGTGCCCCTGCAGTTCCAAAACAGTTTGGGGGTACTTTGGAGTTGTCCTAACCTCAACCTACGTAGGCTAGCATAGGCGTCAAATCTTGAATGGTTAAGAAAGGAATCACCATCGAAGGATTCCTGTCAATAATGTTGGTAGCAATGAACTCTTGCAACATTACTGGTAGGAATCCTTCGATGGTGATTCCTTGATTCCTTTGTTAGCCTACGATACAAAGGCTATGCTACTGCTCTTTCAAGAAAAAAATTTCCTGACTCCTTGGAGGAAATTGATCCTTTTTGTTTGATCCTGAAATAGGACTGATAACATAGCAAAAGTATTAAGTTTTTTCCTTTCAGTTTTAAAGAAATCTCTGAGAGTTGTCCTATTTCCAACTCTCTGATTTTCTATGTCCCAATGACTTTCACTGACCTACACTGATTTTCATTCACTTTCCTGGAGTTCATAGATCATACTGATCACGAAAAAGCTGATTAACGAAAAGAATTTTTGATATCAGCTCTAATTTCCAACTGTACTATTACTTTAGGACACATTTTATTGGAGGAGACTCAACAGTAAACTTGCTCATCCAAAAAACTTATGAATATCTGAGGTATTGTAGATTCTGATTGCACTACAGTCTTCGCAAACAAGGCTACAGAAAGCTCTGACAAAAGCGCCAAAAAATTCTAACAAAAAAAGCTAGCCTTTTGAGATAGGAACTCCAAGCTACGCCATATAAAGAATTTCAAAAGAAGAAAACACACACTGTCCCAAATATGATCGAAAACATTGGCATACGAGATCGACATTTAACAATACCTGAAGTCACGCCAAACATAAGCAGGTGAAACTTGTGGGCATGAGTTTGGCCCATCCAATCCCAAGACGCAATTATCAGAATGAATTGGATGGCTCATGTGCTCACCATCAGCGGCTACAAAAAACAAAGTAGAAAAGAGGTGCTTTACCAGTTACCACAGCTGGGGGAGAGGGGATAATAGTACAATCTTCTTATATGGTTGTTGCTATTCATCATGGTGCAGTGGTGATTTCTAAAAATTTTAACAAGGGGAGCTCTACGCACAACCACGCACATAGTTTGGGTGTAGCCCAGCTACAACCACGCCCATATTTCCAAAGATGGAAACATGATAACTTAGTTTAACAGTGATAGAGTATAATCAACAATAAGAAATGCCTGAATAGCCATACAGCAGTGCACAGTTGATCATAGTACTTTGGAAGCAAGGCCAATGAACTCTGCAAAGCCAAGCCAATTCAAGAGTTTTAGGGGGGGCTGAGCCCCCCCCCCCAAAATGAGCAGGAATTTTAACAAGGGGCTCCGCCCCCTGAGCCCCCCTAGAACTCACCCCTGTCATGGTGCCGTCATTATAACATCTTCTTCACATAAGCCACGAAATGATGCCCTAGAAATTGCTACTCTCATTGCGTACAAGCAACTTCAATTCGCGCTTGCTGCCTACGGGGGCTTGTCGAAGTAGGGGGCGTAGAACTGTGACAGTCCCACTGAAATTTAATAACAACACACATACAAACAGTTTTAATAGCTTAACTTACCAGTATCATATGCTGTTCGGCAGACAAGGTGAGTGAAAGCAATGTGAAGTGGTTGTTTTAGCTGAAAATACTCTTCGACAAAACGCCTCATTTTTTCGCTTACATTAGCATAAAGCTCAGCCTCTTCAAGAGTAATGTCACCTTGCACAGCTGCCTGAAAAGAATAAAGGTCTATTCAAAGTAGGCCTGACAACAAACATTGCATGCAATAAATGGGGGAATATTTGGTAATGAATATATAATATTTGGAAATGAATGGGGGATATTTGGAAATGAAAGGAGGATGTCTAATAATAAATAGGGTACATTAGGTAATGAATGAGGAAAATTTAGCAACAAAATGGGGAATATTTGGTAATGATTGGGGAATATTTGGTTAATTGGAGATATCACGATAAAGTAATGCTAAGAAAGTTATGCATGTGCTGCTTTGGTAACTTGAAAGGAAATGGAGATCAACAATTCCATTCTATATAAGCTGCTCAAGTACGCTGTTAGGAGTACCACCTAATGAAGAGGTGTGTCAGATATTTTGAGTGGGGGGGGGGTGCACTAACAGAAAATTACCAAGGTATAAAATTTCTAACAATTATAAGCAAACGATTGTTTTATGCCAGATTTTAGCAATAAGCCAAAGAAATATCGACAGTATCGGCAAAAAGTGGGAGAGGGTGTAACACCCCAACAACCCTTGAGTCGGTACACCTCCGGTTCCCATGCCCTACCTACATAATAAGCCAGCTCTGTTATATTCAAATTGAATCGTAAAGTGTAAAGTGCAAACTATTGCAAAGGTTTCTGACGCGACTCAAAGAAGATTACGTGATGAGAAAGCCTCAACGCAGCTACAGACACTGGAAAACTAATACCAATAACTACCTCGACCGCAACTTTTATGCTGACACCTTCAAATGTTTCTTTAGTGGTAAAAGGATGCTTTGGGTCGTTATGACTGTGCTTATAGCCATCGCCGAAGTTTGCCAGTTTCTATAACCAGATCAACAAATAGCATGGTGTTTCAATGTGAACACGAAATTCTTTCTTATTCAATAGTAGACTACTGAACGTAATGGTGTCTTAACAGCAACGGAAACTAAAAATCAAACATGGTATTTTCTCATATGAAGTAACTCTTATTCTTGCTTCTGCTCATACTAATGTTCATTAAATCCTCCTTCAGCAAATTAGGCACCCAAGAGAAAGTTCCTTAGAGATATAATTCACGCCTAACAACTGCTACTGCTTATAATTGTTAGTACTATCTAGCAAATTAATCTGAATCTTTCTCCAATTAGTAATACTTAAATCTAACCAGAAACTCCTAATTAGAATGAAAAATAATAAAAATATCCTTGACCTTTGCTGTTTACCCCTCTACATAAGAAACAAGGATCTAACAACAAGTTTAATATTTATTTAGAACTTTCATGTTACAGCATATTACATTTAGTTATTCAAGTCATGTCCGTATTTGAATATATTTAACTTTATACTATGGTTTAATAATTACTTTAAAACCTTTAGGCCACACATCAAATGCTGCAACTGCTGTAATATTTCTGGTATCCTTTTCACAAAGTTGCCAATTTTGTAGATATGAGACACCATATTTCTTGACAGCAATCTTCTGTATTAAGGTTGAAAGATTATAAGCTTGACACATATTTTAAAGCTTGCTAACTCCGATAACCCACTTAAACGACTGCTAGCTGAAGATACCAGGTAAGAAGTGCTTCTGCAATATGAGCTCGGAATTTATTTTTAACTCAACCAATTAACTTTAAAGGAACTAAAAGTAAAGATTAGGCTAAACGGCAATCAAACTGGGATAAAGCTAAGGAGAATGATGAAAAAATGAAATCAAACCAAAATGTAACGCAAACAGGCCTACTTCAGGGCAGAATGAAATAAGGCGAAATATATTATACATACATACATACATACATACATACATACATACATACATACATACATACATACATACATACATACATACATACATACATACATACATACATACATACATACATACATAAATAAATATAAAGTAATAGAAGAAAACGGCAAATTAAACTACCATTTCATCCCTACAAGCCTGTTTCGTGGTTGCCCACTCATCAGGGGATAATATAAGAATATATGTAACCACCGTTTAAATATAGAAAAAATTCGCATAATGAAAGCAAGTTCTAATACGTTAGGTAAACTACTTAAAATTATGATTTAAATATATACTCCAAAATTTGGTGAATATAATAAACTCTTTTTCTTGCATACACTGTTGCTTAATTTCTGCTACAAATCTATCGAAGAACATAAATACTTGTGTGTTTATAACTAAGATATCGTATATGCCTAAAACAGGAAGTGCCATTGGTCCAAAAACTAACGCTCCAAAATTGATGTTCAACTTGGTTCAAAACAAGCCAATTCAAAAAATGACATTGACAAATGCAAAGACAACAAAAATTACCTCAACAAGCCTTGATAAGGCGGCACAGTCTTCTTGAGAGGTAAATTTATCGACTACGCATCTCTCAGACCCATTCAACTGCTTACCTTCTTTGTAAAGTATGCTTCCCTAAAACAGACAGAAGTGTGTTATTTATATATAGCTTGTCCAATCAAAGAGATGCCATAAGATAAAGATCAAAGGACAAAGGACATAGGTCTAAAGGCCAAGGTCAATAACACACAGTACCCACAACATAAGAACATTCTTATCTTGCTAAAATCAGATAATTCTTTAACGTGGAAAGCAGGGAAATAAGCCACACTTCCGAAAGCTATTTAACTATCTCTAAAAAAAAAATCGAATTGGGAAATAATACAAAGATAAACCATTAAATATATTTCGTAGTTCACCTTAAAAAGCGGATTCAACTGCCACGATTTTGCATTCCTGACGACTTTTTGAAGATTCCTCACTCTCTTTTCCTTCTTTGGCGCTTGTTCTCTGTCGTCGCTTTGCTCTTCGTTCTCAGCAGCCTGGTAACTTTGCAGCTTGCTTTCCATTATCAGACTTTCATCATTCTCCTGGTTAAAATATTCAAAAATACAGATAACAACTATGACTGCAAAGTTGGTTAAAAATGAAGATAGAAGCATATGAAAATAATAATTAGTTTCGTTAATATTTTGCAAAGTTTGAAAGTAAGCAAGGAATTGGGCATGCTGTCCTCGGGCGCTCCACCCTGTTACTTTTCGATGGTCTACCAGCTAGCTATCAAGAGAAATTAACTTCGTGCTAGAGTTGCGCACAGTAACATTCTAACTTACCACTGTGCAGTTAGTCATTAACTCCTACTTGCTGTTGAGAGCATACACTGCTTTAAAAGTGCCTTCGAATGGGCAAGATTCATAGAATATCTCCGATACTGTGATTGTGAATTTAATACCAGTGAAAAGAAAATCATTGCAATATCTCACCAATGCATTGAAGTCACTGGCTACGTCATCAAAAACAGCATCAGGGTTAGCGTAAAACTTCGCAACAGATAAAAGTTTTCTATCAAATTCCCGTTGACGTGCGTATTTTTCAGCTCTCTGCAAAATAAAAAACTGCCATATTAAAAATCGCAATGGCAGTAAAGATTAAATTAATGCTTGGGTCCCCTGTGTGTCGGTGTAAGAGAGGACTTGCCCACCATAAGTACACGCCTTTTTTTTATAAGAAAATCATTATTTTGCCTGAGCCTCAATTTTCTTAACTTTTCTCGAAATTGAGCCTGAGATTTTCTTAAATTTTTCTTAATTTTTACTAAACTAAACTGGCTAGAGTGGTTCACTCTTTCGTTAATAATATTGTATACTTAAATTTGAATTCCATCTTTAACATTTTGAATGTAACAACGACGAAATAACGATTTTTGACCTATAAAAACACTTAATTTTGGAAACTGAGCCTCGTGATTTTCTTACGATTTTCTTAAGAATTTGACGATTTGAGCCTCATTTTCTTATAAACTTTTTTCTTATAAAAAAAGCAACGTGTATGGGTAAACAGTGAAGGAGCATTGCGACACAACTTCAAACACATTTCAACTTAAGTCAACTGACATAACTCGCCTGTTAGCCTCTTAAACCTACATTGATATCGATGGTTTTAAGATTTCATAAAGAAGAAAAGCCTAATGCAAATGATACAATGAATTCCTTTACTACACGCATTGTCATTACTGTAATCTCTCTACGCCACGCCAACGAACTGTTTGGAAGCGCACACCCATTCACACACTCTCCAGGGGAAGGGGGCTACCCCCATCAAGCAAGAATCTCCATCACATGTAGATGTGCAGGAAAAATCTGCTACGTCAACAACTATTTATCCTATAGTTTCATGAGCTCACAACAATATAACCGGGAAAGCTATACTCAGAAAATCTCTCAAAAACTCAAACCTGTCTTTGCAAAAACAAATTTATTGTGTAAGAAAAGAATAGACTAGGAATTCAAATGAACGATTTCTTGTAAAAATCTTTCAAATTTGCTAGACAATGTCTTAGAACAGGGGTGTCAAATGTATGGCCAGTAGACTGCATCTGGCCCTCCAAGACTTTCAATGTGGCCACTGAAGGAATTTGAAAAACTCTGAATCTAGCAATAATTTTCTTGCTGGCACTAACTGGCTTTTTAAAGTATGGTTTGGTAATTTTTTGCTGTTACCTAGAGTACCAGATAGGAAGTATCCAATGATTTACACACATCTAAAACTCCCTACTACCTAACCATAGAGCCCCCTCAGACTCCATCAACCTACCTAACCTGCTTGACATCACATTATGCCTTTTGGTCATAAGGATAGGTGGGCTGCAGCCCCCCAAGTTGGGCAGAGATCAATTTCACTCAGGCAAATGTTCTAACAGAAAAATAGGAACTTCAGGCAATTTTTTTGTCTGGTCTTCAACTCTATTTGATATATCAGGCAGAAATTTAACAGCCCCCTAAATTTGGCATTATCCTATGACCATGCTTTTGGCCCATGGGTCAAAATGAGTTCGACACCCCTGCCATAGTTACTATACTCACAATATCAATGATGATGATATAAAAAAAGAAGCTACTTCACTTACCATTCTAACTGCAATATCTGTCTCTTTAACATTTAATCTCTTGAGGTAAAATTCAAAGTTTTCTGACATGATTGGGTCATCAGGATGGAGCTTGAGGAATGTCTTTGCACCAATAGCAGCTTGTTTAATCTTACCAACTGCAGGTTGGATAAAATATTTTATGACTTAAAGATTATGTTTGGATGAACAAACCAAAATACAAAGCTTTGTGGTATATTTTTGAGTCTGAATTCAAGGGGCTCTGGGTCAGATATAAATGCAGGATGTTAATCATGAGTCATAAAACCTTTTTCAAAGGCATTCAAGAAACCAGAGAACCCTAGGCTAATAATTGACGTGCAAGATTATCGGTGAGTTATCAGAGAGAATTCTAATAACATGGTGTGACAAGGCCTTCAATGATGGATTTGTCCAATAACAGTCATCTTGAAAATTCAAACAGCTATCTTGAAATAAAACAGCAGTGCAAGAGCTTGCCTGGAATCATGGCAACTACTGTGCTTCAGTAAGCATTTAGAGAAGTGGACTTCCCCTCTTTGGAAATGGGCACAGGAATCAGTTCCACAGAGGATTCACATGTGGTTCGAAAGAAGTGCAAAGAAATATTACAAAGCATGTTCTTTTCATACCAGGAATAATTTAGGTTTTCAAAATATGTGCTGATAGAACATTTGCTATATCTACAAATATGTCTTCACATGGCATATGGATCAAAAATAAAAAATCCTAAGTAAGATGGCTTAGACTTTAATGTCTTCTAAGTAATTTAATATAGAAATTAAAATAATAGAATCTAGCTCACTTACCTTCAAAGTAGCAGAATTGCAAATAATGATAATGATCTTCAAGAAATCCCTTGCGCTTCATTCCATTTACAAATGATAGTTTACCATGACAGTCAAGTCGGCATTGGACAATTGCCAGGTAGTGTTGAAACAATGCTATGGAGTATGATACTTGGTGTTTTTCATGCTGATATTCACATAATGCCTGACACTTACTGTAGGCCCTGTAATATTCATCCAATGATTCTTCAAATGTCAAAATGCAATCTGAGTAGTTGCCATTGTCATATTCTTCATCACCCTGCATGAAAAGCTCTTCATGGTGATACCTCTCATAAGACACGACTTTTTCTCTGGATGCATTATACTTTGATGAAGTATATAATGCAAGATTTTTGGTCATTATCTTATCAGAAGGATTCCTTTCCAGGTATGTGAATGCAGCATTAGCAGCATTTTGGTATTGCTTCAACTGAAATATGATGAAATGATTAAAATACTGCTAAAATTTAGAACAGAAGGCTAATGTCATGGTATTTGCTATATTCTACAACTCAAACTTAGCACACTTTCATCTAATAACATTCTCTTGAAACTATATCCATCTACTTCTTTCTTGTGCACTCCTTGTCCTTTCATATCTACCTCTCTCTTACTCTACCCCTCATTCTCTATTTCTATTTTAGCTCTAGGTCTCTCTGGCTCCCCCTTTCTCTGTCTCTACTTTCTTTTGCCTCTCTTTGTGTCTGTGCCTCTCTCTTCCTATCTCATTCTCTGCACCACCCCCCACCTCTCTCACCACTTCTCTGAAACCAAAATAGGAAAAAGTTGAAATATAAAAAGTTACAGCAAGTAGTTGAAGCACAATAGCTATAGATACAATGCAGATATTCATAACATCAACATACAAATGCTTATCTGATAAGCTAAGCTGGGGGTTGTGGGCTATTATTAAGCAAATGTAGCTGTGATATGCCAGCCCAATTTGGCTTCAAGTTTTGGAGGGAGCTTCTATCTGGTAAGCTTGAGACTGATGCTCAAAGGAACAGCAGTGGCACTCAGGCAGGCCAGAGCAAGGGGAAACTGCAACCCCCTCCCATCCTTTTTGCTAGTGCAGATGTCATACAAAAGATTGCCTATGCTTTCTAAGATAAGATGTATTTTGATATTCGAAAAGGTTTTCTTGCAATCTAAGGATGCACTTATAAAAATTTTATGGGGCCCCTTCTCTGATCCCCACTTCAATGCCCCATGATTTTATTATGTCAAAAAACTAAATAGACTGACATGATGGAACAAGGAGGGTGTCTCATGATATTTTGACAGTTTATTTGCAATGGAAGACACTAATAGGCACTACACCCCTAAATAACTAGACTTAGAAACTGTGGCAGAATTTTTTAAATTGGTTTCCAGGTAGCAAAAATTGACAAATTTCAAGAGGCTTTCACATCCCTTCCCCCTTCAGTACATGTCAAAGAATCCCCATTGTTTGGCTGCTTAGCAAAATGTCTCTCTACAACAGCTTGCTACCCACAATTTCCTGTTGTCGAGTCACATAATAATCCTGGAGGTTTAACTGTCAACAAAATGTGGTACAACTAAAAATTAGCTTTACAATTGGCTGCCAAATTCATGGCTTTATTGATGGTAATAAATTCGTTATCTGTAAATCAATAATGTGGTCAGCCAACACACCGTTCGAAATTGTAAAGTCCATTAACAACTATGTAACATTTGGAAGGGCTAGGCTTCCGGCGTCTAGCAAACAGGTTTCAGAATTTTATTTCGTGACTATGGCCAGGCTGTAACTTTGATGCGCGCCTGAGATATCGTTCTCGCAAAGCGCGCAACTACTAGTTACGCGCTTTCCAAAATCTAGTGCTGGCCGCTCATTTGAAGAGACGAAAAGTAAAACATTTTAAATTACTCACAAAACTATGAGGTTGGATTCGCGCAAAAACCCCCGGGTATTTACCTTAGACGTGCACTAGGAATTCTTAAAATGAAATTTTCCACGAATTACACAAATTTTCCACAAGGGAACAACGGCTTTGCAGCTGGTAAAGCTTGACAGGCCGATATCAAGATTAGCCATCAAGGTATTTCACCATAAAACGCTTCCAGGGTTAGGGTTTGGCTAAGGGTTAGGGTGTTTGACAGGGTTTGGGTTAGGGTTTTTGGAAGGATTAGGATTTTGGGAGGGTTAGGGTTACGGGAAGGGTTAGGGTTGATGTATAAATTGTTTGGAAAGTGATTGATGACTAATCTTGACATCCTCCAGCTTGACATGTTATTGATTTCCCTATCTTAGCAGGTCCTCTCTCAAGTATATACAGTAATAAAATAAAAGAATAAGTATTATGACAAAAAATAAATAGTATTATTACATAATTATTTCAAATTTTGTTGAAAAAAACTTTCTTTACACCCAGGGTGTGGTTTTCTCTAAATCTCAGTACCCTGGGGCAATAGACGCCAGGCCTTAGTCCTTGGGCAGCCTCTACAAGTGGACTCGACGAGGTGGACTACCCCTTGGCAAGCCATACTTAAATACAGGAACAAACCTTGAAATACGAAAACTGAAGATAATTATATGGTTCTCTCTTTTCGAAGGCATCTCGTAAAAACTTCGCTATAGGGGTGCGCCTTCCCATAAATTTCTCTTTGCACAAATCAGCACATCTCCTAACTCTGATAACATAGTACAATACCAGCGTTCCTCCATCATATAATCCACTTTTCAAAACATCGCTCTTGTCAACTTTCTCTCTACATTGCAGGATGCAGTTAGCTTTGACTTCGTTCTCGTGTCTGTAGTCGGCAAGAGCCAGTTGAAATGACCTTATCGCCGCTTGCCATTTCTCTTCAGAATACAAGCCAACACCATCCTCATAAAGCTCGTCAAAGGCTGCAGCCGGCTGTGTGTATTTCAAATCTATATCCTCAACGCCGCCTGATACAAGGGAATTAATATACAAAAGATAAATTAGGACATGCTTTACACAAGCCATACTGCAATATCATGTTGTCCATTACGTTATTTTCCTCCAGGCTTGGCTGCTGGGGGGGATATCCTAGCAACAAACTTGCGCATTTCAATTGGTTGCTTCACTTCAAATAACCGGAAATAAAATTCTGCAAACCATTGTTTTTATAGGGGGATAACACAATTAACAAATTTGATTGGCCTGTGTGCGTCCTGCTTATCGGGGTCCACTGATTTCTGCGTTCGATCGTGTGTATCAAAAAATTGCTATGGAGTAAGCTAATGGATTTTGACTTAACACTGGTTCAACCTAGAACTATAGTTAGGAGACCTGTAGATTCCCTATAGCAAATACAAGGAATGGATTTAACACCATGTTCTGGACATTCAATCAAATAAAGCATACAACTATGTAGATGATAGAATGCCATTTGATCCACGGATTTTGCACATGAAGCAACTCAGCTAAATGCACTCTTTCTATCCTTTTTTATGAGAACGATTTTATAAGGACAAGAGCCTGAAATTTGGTGTTGATTGAAAATCAATAACATATCAAAAATAAGCCTGAGGCCGAAGAAATGTTCTAAAATATATGTGTGGACGAATATGTACGTGAAATGTTCTTCTCGTTAGCCTAAGGAGAATTGACAGGTCTTTCCTTCGATTTCCGTGAATTAGTTGCCCCTAGCCCAACTAGATATTGTGCTAACTTTGTCTAATCCACCTTTTCGACGAAAAGTCCATGTGTTACATGGGTCACATGACATTTAAAATAGCGCGCTATGATTGGTTAAGGTCTTATCTTTGTAAATAGAAGCGCGAAAACTGGGACAAGTCTGTGGCCGTTTGCTGCGAATGTGAAGATACCTATCTATTAGTTGAAAACTAGAAAATTTCGATGATGTCAACTCTACGAACCCACCGTTCAATGACGTAGACAAAATAGACGTTAATGACTTGCGGATGTTCCTGCTGTCAAGAGGGCAGACTGGAGGTCACGCTAGTACAGACTTTAATCAATTTAGGCCGTGAAGGTAGTGTTGACTTTCACGAAAATCGTGTTCTTCATTGTATAAGAATTTTATCGTCTCTATTTCTTGCAGTAACAGCGTTTCCCCCATCTAAAGTAGCTGTAGTTCTATTCCACAGACTCCTAACCTAGTTTTGGCATCTGTGTTTACAAAAATAAAGGCTTATCCAATCACAACAGACTAATTGAAAGCTCACGTGACCACAACTAGCATGTGGATTTTGCGTCGAAAAGTTGAATTGTGTATACACTTTTCCAATAAAAAGCATTGATTTGCAAAAGAGACCATCTCGGATGCAACAGTTGGCTAATCGGCTCTCAATCAATCAAAGTATTCTAAGAACACATTAGGAGCAATACTGTCTCATAATTGAGGAAATATGAAGAACAGCCAGCTTGAACCGTAATTTTACTGGTTCTTGTAAAAAAAGAGTTTATATCATGAAGAAATGGGCTTCTGACAACACATTTTCCAAATGGCCAACCCCAAATGATTATAGCATATATAAAAAAGAAAATTATACACAAGGTAATACTGTTTGATTTGGTAATAGAGAAATCGGAGGGAAAGCAAAAAGTTACTAGGACAAACTAAGGCAAGTAGGGTATATCATGAATGGACATATGAAAACACATTAGGCCCTCTAGAACGGACGTTCCCTTAAACGAAAATGGTTTAAAAGAATATAGCGCTTGATTGCTCAAATACCCGAGAAAGTTCACTAATGGTTTTTCAGATTTGATACTGAAACCATGAAAAGCTAGAAAAGTTTTTAATACTAGATTAAAAACAGTTTCTTACAAAAAATGCAGTATCAGGGGCGTCGAAACCGGGGGGGGGTCGAAACTTTTTTGCAGTGCAGTATCAAAGAAAAATCCTAAAATATATTGAAAAAGCAAACCGATTCCTTTTTCTCAAGACAGGGTCCAGTCTAGACCTTATCACAAGACAGGGTCTGCGATCAACCATGACGCAGTCTAGATTCAATGCCTTATCTTTTCTGCATACACACAAGGACTTGGTAGATGGTTTAGATATTATCAGCGTTGCCAATGACTTTG
>OLMO02000009.1:1791748-1820235 GCA_900291935.2 Cassiopea xamachana | reverse complement strand
CCCCCCCCCCCCCCACCCTCCGATGCACAACAGTCTCGATGTAAAACGACTTTTTATCATAGTGAATGGATAGGGGAAGAAAAAAAGAAGTCTCATTCCTTGTTATGCAAAATATAAAAATTTGAATTTAGCCACTAAACCACTAAAATGACCTAGAGATTATATATCCCATCTAAAATCTTTAATACCAGATTACAAAGTACGATGGGACAGCGATAGATTAAAACTAGAATGTATAGTTTCTTTCAAAATCCTTAATCACTTATGTGCTGAGTTTCGGCGTTCCTCTATACGCAAAAACTT
Source organism: Cassiopea xamachana (assembly GCA_900291935.2). Taxonomy (NCBI): domain Eukaryota; kingdom Metazoa; phylum Cnidaria; class Scyphozoa; order Rhizostomeae; family Cassiopeidae; genus Cassiopea; species Cassiopea xamachana. Next base: position 1,819,932 of record OLMO02000009.1, on the reverse strand, counting down.
CACAATGAAAGTTTTTACTGTGAAGCCACCGTTTTGACTCTAGTACCACCCAACCATGAGCGAGGTAACATAGTGGTTAGAGCGCATGCCTCCCGTGCGGAAGGTCTACGGCTCGAGCCCGATTCGATGCCTTGACTGAATGCTAGCTCACTGTTCATCCAGCAGCGAATGGGTACCTGGTGGCAACACTGAGGAGATAAAGGCGGCGAGGAAAGGAACTGGCCACCCTACCTCACATGCCGATGGCTCAGCATAAGTGTCCTCTCTAACAGGCACTCCCCTTCGTACGAAAGCATACGGGACTACATTTACTTTACCACCCAACCAGTAATGTACCGTAACAGAGAATCATGAAAAATGTGTAGAACTACCCACCTCCCCCCAAGGCGTGACGTAGTTATTGAACAGCCTCTTGTTAAAGTTATTTGTGTTTCTATCACTAATTACTAGAAATGTAGGCCATCAAAAAACACCCGTGTAAAGCAACATAACAAAACAATGTGATATCAATGATGTATCGAACATAACAAGAGATAAAGCACATGAATAGAAGTTTCTAGAAGGTTGTCCATTATCCAATTAGATTTCAGTAACATAGCATGTGATATGATTTCCAATAATAATAATCATAATCATCATGTTTCTAATACCCCTTATCTATCTGGCTTTTCTCAGGTTGCTAGTAAGGAATTTGCAAAACCACGATAGCTACTGCAATAACAACAAATTTTGCTTTTCGTTTAGAACATAGTATCTGTAAGCTCCTTGTTTCGTATACAAATTAGTTCACACGGAATAAAAATGCGATAGAATACTACATAAATGTGACGAAAAAAGCAGCAAAGCTATTTTCCTTCAATTTGAGAATTTCTGTCGCTTTTAATGCTATGATGCATTATAAAGAACCAAAGTATTCTGACTACATTTTGAAACTACTACTTACTAAACAATGTGATTGAAATGAGCTATAAACTACGAAAAAATTACAAAGGAAAATTTACTTTCCATGAGGTATCCTTAACCGACGTTTTTGATCAAGTTCAGAAGTAAACACAAAAAGAAGTTCACCTAGGAATAGTATACCTGCAAAGATAGTGAAAGATCATGGTGACATACTGGCCCACCATTGGACAGAACTATTTAACGTCATGATTAGGAATGGCCAATTTCCTGATGAGCTGAAGGAAGGTGATGTAAGTAGTCTCTTCAAAAAGAATGATCCTACCAACAAGGTAAATTATAGGCCTATTAAAATGTTACCTGCAATGTCAAAAATCTTTGAGAGGCTCATGAATAACCAAATTATACAATTTTTAGAGCACTTTTTATCACCTTTGTTGTGTAGATGTAGGCCAGGTTATAGCACTAAACATGCCCTTTTAAGATTCGTAGAAAAGTGTAAAGAGTCTCTTGATAAAAAAGGTTTCGCAGGTGCAGTTTTCTGGACCTTTCAAAATCGTTTGATAGTCTAAATCACGAGCTACTAATCGCGAAACTAGATTCGTATGGATTTAGTACGAGTGCTCTTAAGCTAACGTTTACTTCCTTGTAGAACAGAAAACAAAGGGTCAGATTTAATGAGTCAAACAATGCTTGGAAGACTACAAAAAAAATTGGAGTTCCACAAGGATCAGTCTTGGGACCCCTTTTATTCAATATTTTCATTAACGACATGTTACATCTCGTGGGTGAAGCAGAGATCTGCAACTATGCAGATGACACTACTATCTACGCTTGTAATACCACAATAGAGCTTGTTATTGACAAGCTCGACAAACACAGCTTTTAGATTGCTAGCTGGTTTTCCAATAGTTTCATGAAACTGAATGAAGAAAAATGGCATGTCATGTTGTATGGTGACAAATCGGATGATCACAGTGTAAATGTAGGTCAAGCTTTAATAAAAGAAAGTACTGAAGAGAAGCTCTTCGGAGTTACTCTCAATAAAAGACTCTCCTTTGAAACCCATACTCAGCAGCTGTGTGTAAAGGCTAGCCAAAAACTACACGCACTTGCAAGAGTGTCCCCTTTCATGGACTCAAAAAGCTTGTAGCAACAATGAATACATTCATAATGTCACAATTTAGCTACTGCCCTCTTATATGGCTGTTTCATAGTCACAAAACTGATCACAAGATTAACAGAATTCATGAAAGAGCTCTTAGACTTGCATATAAAGATAATGTGTCAACCTTTGAACAATTACTAGCGAAAAACAACTCTAACCACCCACGAGAGGAATCTGCAGCTACTTATGACCGAAATCTTCAAGACAAAATCAAAGTTAAACACTGACTTTATGACTAATATTTTCAAGGAGAGGAACGTATCATATAACCTTCGGAAAAGCTCTGATACACTTTTGCCTGTTGTCAGAACAACTACATACGGCATTGAGACGGTCAGTTACAATGGAAATAAACCCTAGTAAATTCTGCCGTCATCATTAGAAAGCACTCCTAATCTATAACACTTTAAGAAAGGTATAAGATCCTGGAGATGAAAGTTGTGTGGGTGCAGAATCTGTAAAAATTTTATTGATAATTTAGGTTTTGTTTAATTATGTAAATAATTGGCATTAATTAGTTTTCATTTTAACAATGTACATGTTAGATGTTAGTAAACTATAAATAAAGTATTTATATTATTACTGCTTATATGTGAGACCATGAAACTCTGCTTTTAATTGCTCAACTAGAAAATATGACTACTGTCGTTCTCACATATCAAGTTGAAGGAGGCTTCGATTGGCTTTGAAAAATGTGAAACTGATGGCAAGTAGGGAGAATTAATTGGTTCTGTTTGCAGGGAATCTGATCGGGTTCTGATTGGCGTATGCTCGTAGACTAATGGTATAAATCAACGATCAAATATCTTATTCATGCATGAGATCAATCGCTCGCATTATCGGGCCTATGCGTGTGCCGATGCGTGCCCGTGCGATCGCACGCACTAAATAACAAAGAGTGCTACTTCAATCTTATCTACATCTGGATCAGTCTTCACTTCTTGATTACAATCAACATTACACCCCCTTCTTCCATCTTAGAACAGCAACCATCAAATGCGCTAACTTCTACACAAAGCAGGACATTTCTTAGCATTGTCACTAATGGGCCGTTGAGCCAGCGTGCCACCTTCATGGCCCAGTACAAGAGCAAAATTTAATCTTTTTGGTCTGATACTTAAAAACCGTTATGCTTTATGTAGCAATGGTAACGAAAATTGCTAGAAAGCTTTTTATAGTGCTTTGAGAATTAAGGGGACATTTAATGAATTCAGAGAAAAATGAAATGGGGTCCTCAAAGAGCTTGGTCCAGTAGTGAACTTTACCTGAAAGATGCCCTGACATTAATTGAAGTGATGCAAAATGTGGCAACATAACATGTTGATGACAATTGCATTGTGAGTACAATAGATGAAAGACAAGCCAAAAGATATGAGCCAAAGACAGTTAAATAGAAAATTTGAAAATTAGCATACCTTCTAGCACCATCCATTGTTAGCATACCACCTTGCTTTTCTATCTTCCTTGTATCATCCAAGATTTGCATTGCACATTTAAAACCAAGAACTCGAACAACTTTGACAATAAGACTAACTTTTTTCTGCGAAAGTTGGAAAAAACAATTTACTGGCAACGAACGGAATGGCAGACTCAGAGATGCCTGCATAAGCAAAGTACAAGGAGGGCAAAATTTACTACTGGGTACCAAAATTACAGCTTTAGTATCACACCATTTGGAATCTTTTGTGATGATAATGAACTATTGTATTCACTATTCACAAGTGCACAGCTAGCCCCTTCTGACCCCCTTGACTAAGGCTATGGGAAGCAGGGGTGATTTCTACGGGCTCAGGGGGCAGAGCCACCTGATTAAAATTTCTACCCATTTTGGGGGACTCAGTCCCCTAAAACTCTTGCATTGGCTTGGCTTTTCAGAGTTTATTGGCCTTGCTTCCAAAGTGCTATGATCAATTGTGCACTGCTATATGGCTATTGAGGCATTTCTTATTGTTGACTATACTATATCAGTATCAAGCTAAATTATCATATTTCCATCTTTGAAAATATGGGTGTGGTTGTAGCTGGGCCACACCCAAAATATGGTCGTGGTTGTGCCTTGAGTCCCCCTTGTTAAGAGTTTTAGAAATCACCACTGATGGGAATACCAACTCTCCATCACCCCATGTGGCAGGTTTTCTTTGGTTTGAAACAGTGATAACACAGGTCACACATAAAAAGTTGTTGGGGGTTTTTCACCTGACTTTGTACCATTCGAGCACAAAGAATCCAAATACAAAATCAGTTTTTTCATATTAGCTATAGATTTTTCGCAGTAATTGACCCCTATTCCAGAAAAATTCATGAAAAATGTGCTTATTGCTTCAATTAATAAAAATAATTCTTACTATAAAGGGCCTTTAGGATTAAAAATGTTCTAAAAGTCAATACTACATGTCTTGCATGAAAATTTAAACATCTAATTGAAACTATGTAATTTCAAAATTATTTTGAACATAACACTATGAATATACTGTGCAAGCTATATATATACACACAAAATGCTACACACAGTATCTAAAAAAGCAATTCAACTTGTTGCAATTATCTCTCAAGTCTATATTATAAATATTCTGAACTCAGCTAATTTTTGGATGTGTATTATAAGTCAGCATGTAATATACTGCTTCATTGGGTGTGCATGTCCTTAAGTGTAGGTGGTGTCTCTATCATAAGAACCAGAGTTGAACTTGCAAGATGCTTTCTGTCTCCAACCCAAGTCTACATCACCCATAGCTACGTGTAGTTATCTTTCACATATACATATTTGTATTCAAAGTTACTAATCACGCTATGCTAACAATCTTGTTGCACTTTGCTAAATCTGTGGATAAAACATCTTGAATAAGAACAGGCAGTCAATGACTGACTGTCTCAAAAATGGATATTATCTCTATTTTGGAGTAATATTTGGTTATCAAGAAGAGTCATGGGCTGCACAAATATATTTATATAAAGAAAGTTGTCTTGAATTTCAACACTGTTTACAGCAATGCTTGTAGAAATCCATTATAATTAAGCTTTAGTCAAAGACAAGAACAAAAATGGCTATGCAGTAATTAACAACTGATATGATTGCCTATAGGGCATTTTCACTGAAGTGTGTTGGCTTGCATGATAACCATAAATTCTAGTATCTAAAAACAAAGTTTTTGTAGATCTAATTCACAAAGAAGCTACAAAGGTAAGCTAGGATACCTTATTTAACATGGAAACATATGTATCCATAACTTTATAGCAAATTTATAAGGTTTTAGAAGTTTTGATGATAAAAAAGTTGAATTTTTTATTGCAGAGTCAGCATCATACCACTATGCAAGAGTAGAAAAAACACTACTATGCAAAAGCAGAAAAACTTGCGCCAATACTGAAAAATGGATGCAATTTTCAGTTTCAGCTCTAAAAACTGACCCAGAAACTTGTATCAGATCAATGGCATCCTTTCAATCATTGAATTTTTTTCCCTGGTGTAATAGGTAACATAAAACAGTGATAATAGGAAACAGAAATACTCTAAAACACCATCCACTCAATACATCTGCACTCACCCAGATTATCAACAAATAGATCAATCAATCAATAAATCAATCTATCAATCAATTAATCAATCAACCAATCAATCTCTTAACAATCAATCAAACCATTTGGTGAACCACTTTATCAAATGAATAGTCTAAAATATTCTAAAACAAACAAAACAAGAATCACAATGATCACTAATCATTACTGATTCAAATGGATAACAAGCAACAGGTAGAAAGCAGCTAATTCAAAAGAGTTTTATCAAGAAGCAGCACTGAGCATAAATTACCTCTCCTAATCTGTATGCTATTTCACGTCCAAGAATTTTAGGGTCAAGATCAGGTGACGCATCAAGTGGCTGATATAATCTTTGACGCCTTTCAGTTCCTTCATATCTATGTTTCCTTCTAGAACTTGATCCTACCAAGAGGTAAAAACAAAATATCAAATATACATCTATCCAGAATAGGCATGCCTAGGCAGTGAAGTCTACATGTCGTTTAAGCTATAAAGTAACAAACATTGGGTTTGGTTTAGTAAATACCATAAAATCTCGAATACAACCCCCCAGAATATACGCCCAGGGCTTACAATTGGGATTCTGTGTGTATAGTGAAGATAATCAATTAACATGGACAGAGCATATATGAAGCCTCTGTATTTACTTAAGCCCATCAAAAGATGCTTACAAATCTCTAAGCCCAGAGCTTATATTTGGGATTTTATGGTATACATTTATCAGCTGGCATTGTGCTATGTGTCTATATGCTCCTGTTATTGCCAATTTCAATGTCTTAAAGTTTACATCTAAAGAAAGGTCCTTCCACACATTAAGCCATTCTATCAGCTTCAAAAAGTACCCCTAGCTATAATGTACCATAGTAATATTACGTGGCTACAAGTTAAGGTGCAGTACAGATGCAAAAGAGGCATGTCAGTTTATAAATCTTGTTAGAGAGAGAGAAGCTTCCTATAAGTCAGGGTTTCAATATAAACTTCAGGAGTAATTACACTGTACTTTAAATAAATGGATTGTCGCAAATACAAAAACTTTGCTTCACTGCATTTATTCATGCTTGTGCATTGTTCTGAAAATAGCACATTCCAAGTTCCTATAGATTCATTCATTCCACTCAGCTGTTGCAGAGTGAGATAAGCAATAAAGTTATCTCTAAAGCATTATACAATTTAAACCTAGGAATTAATCAGTTAAGATAGTGGGAATATAACCAAAGTAAATGTAAAACAAGTAAATGCAGTTAACCTTATAAACTTATTTCATGGTTCTATTGCATGATGGCTGAACATATGCGAAAATTGCACAACACATTTCCTGCAAAATATGATATGCAAATTCAACAAAAAGTCAAGGAACCACTACCTGGCTTTCTTGTCGTAATTCCACATGAATGCCTGTCTTTTCCATTTCTTCTGCCATCATTTTTTCTTCCTTCATGGCTCTCTTTACTTCTATTGATCTTTAACCTTAGATCTTCGTGAGTTCTTTCGGATGTTCCTTCAAGATTTGCGGGACCTTCCAAACTCTCACCATTCTCCTTTTCATCTGCAACAATTTTCATTTCTTCATCATCATCGATACTGTGCTCCACCGTTTCCTCACAGCAGTTGTCAAATTCATTGTATTCTATTTTTACCTCTAGACTATTCAAGTCCATTTCCATTTTCCTATACGCTTTAAATAGGCCTTGTTGTAGTAGTTGTTTAAAAAGTGCCCCTGCCGTAATTCCACATCGGTTGTGAAACAAAGATGATCCAACTCTCGCTGGTTCCTTCCTCGGATAACTTTCTACAAGCAATTCCCTTTAAATATCTAACGCAAAACTTTCATGCCTACCAAATAAATGCCAGACTATAGGCAAATTCTTCTTAGCTGCTGTTGTGATTTGAAACTCCTCGATAACACACATGGAACCAACTTTGAAAATGAAAATGCTCGCAACACTGAGCTCAAATTATTGGCGCTAAGCGCATACCATTATAGAACAACCTCGATACCAGGTTGTTCTCGGGTTTCTTATACACACTTTCTGTAAGTACGCAAATACTACGAATAAAATTCCCCGAGAGTAACAATAATTCAAGTCTTGAGCTTCATCAAGAGCCATATTTCTTGTTCATTTGAGTATCTTCTAGAAAAAATACCTGAGCTTCTCTGCTTTCAGATTAACCTCTAAACTGCAGTTGATAAATAATTTTCTTGTCTTGTCCTATCCTGTTCCGTTCCTTTTGTCCATTTTCGTGTTTTTAACATCTATTCATGTAAGATTTTTATTGATCTCTCGTTGGCTTCTGTTCATTTCACTTAGGTCAAAGCTTCAGGACACACACTGACAGTAATAAAGTGCCCGTCCAGACAAGACTTCATATTATATATGTATCAATTAATTGATATACAGTTGCATAGTTATGTAGTTACACAGTTTAGGATAGAAGGATTCATCTATTTCAAAAGGCAAAATTGTCTTAACGATGCGCTCTTCAAACTCCATTTACAGTATAAACAAAACTAGTTTTCTGTTTCAGTTATTCAACAAGTTGTGTTTGCAAATAAGTATTTCCTAATCCTGCACTCATCAAACGAGAATTACTTCATTATGTTATAATCATGCTCCAGTTTTCACGGCCAGCACTTAACTTTGTGGTAAGCAACATCCAACTACAAATAAAATGTTTAATACATAAATAGGATTGTTGGGGCAGACAAACGCCTTAGACAGAAAAGCGAGATAGGATTTACATAATATGTATTTAGTGCAGTGTAGGGACAAAACAGACATGTGCAAATATTATTTGTATTCAGTAGAAGAGACTTCAAACATATTCGAGAGATTAGCAAATGTGCTGTGGGATTAAACACCACTGCAAGAGCTAGGCACGGGGGAACAATTTATGTTGATTAACATAGCAGCCTATCTTGTGGTCGAAACGAAGGATGTTTCAGAATCATTAGCAACGAAAAGGAGATGTTTATCATGTAGCTTGAATGTTCATGGGCTAATGGGGAGAAAAGTCAAAATTAAGGCAAGGGAGGGAGATATAAGGAAAGTTAAGAATCAAGCTGTAATAATAGCAATGGGAAAACAAGAATGAAATTGTAACAAAGATGAGGGGTATGCAAGTGTTGAAACTATTTTCTAAGCGGTCACATGCAAAGACATAGGAAGGATAGGATAGTGGTGATCCATAAAAACTGTAATGGAGCTTAAAGTTTATTGAAGAGTTGAAAGTATGTCCTGGCTACCCTGTACAGGTAGGTATGCCTTGGGTAAGCAGCTTAAGCATGTCTTGGGTATAAGACAAAATGCATTCAGTTGTGCATTAATCGATTTGAAACAAGAATAGACAATAGAAATGGAGTAAGAATGAAATGATGAGGAGGAAGAAGATAATGAAGATGAGGATGAAGAACAAGAAGATGATGACGATGATGATGATGATGATGATCATCATCATCATAATCATCATGATCATGATGGTGGTGATGGTGATGATGATGATGATGAGCAGACCTATATCAAGAAAACTGGCTGGCAAAGATGAAGATGAGAAAGGAAGGTGAAGATGAGAAAGAAAGATGAAGATGAGAAGGAAATAGAATGAATAAGAGAAACTCGCAGCTGACGATAAAGATGATGAGGCACTGATGCAATACTATGGATGTAAAGAAGATGAATTAAGTAAAAATAACAAGGAGAATTTTTAGCAAGTAGAAGATTAAATAAGAAATGACAGAAAAAAATTAACTAGCATTACTTCGACGAGGCAATAACGTAGGGTAACAGCTCCACAAAAGAGCCATCTGGTCATGTAAATCAAGAGTGATTCACATCATTTTATAGTCGGCTTCAAAACAGACTGTTTTGAATCACAAAAGCAAAGAGGAATGACCATCACTGCTGTACAGCAACTTATGTCCAAATTTTTGAGCATTATGTAGCACCCCCGGTAGGAATTACCAGTGTTCAACATACATATACAAAAACTAAGGAGCAACAGTGACATGGATGGATGAAAAGCAGGTTGGAAAAGCAAAGAGAGAAGCAAGGTGTTATGTCAAGTGCTACAGTTTTCACAGATATTGTCATGCAAGTGGGAATTCAAGGGCAGATCGGCCAAGCATGCTGAAAAAAGAATAAACTGAACATTGTTTTACATGTGAAAAGATGTTCGCTAACCAACAGCAAAAATGACATTAAAAATTCACAAACAAACACATTTGCAAGGAAGCAAATAGCGCTTAAAAAAGTCGAAGGATAATCACTACGGATAAGGAGCATCTTTTGAAAAGGCAAAAGACAAGAGATGCCAGCCGATGACTTGTTTCTCGTACACCAGAACATAACACACTGCAGGACACTATGGCCTACAAGCGAAATCTTCTTCAGCAAAGTCTATGTCATATTCAACGCAGCATTGAGTGGCCTTGGAACGTTAACGAATTTTCTCCTGCTTGTAGGCTTTTACAAATCAAAGCTCACAAACCAGATTACAATGAAAGTGGCTTGCTCTCTTGCTTGCTCTGATTTCTGCATCTCCGCGTTTGTCGTGCCAACCTTTCTTGTCGCTCTGTTCCTAAAGGACAGCAATTGTAAAATACACTTAATTTTAGTGTACATGTTCTTCACATTTGCTATCAATACAGTCTGTATGTTCTTGGTTATCTCGATAGATCGACTTCTTCAGATTTCATGGCCAATACAATACAGAGCGCATAAAACGAAAAAGTACATGCAGACTCTAATATTTACCGTATGGATAGTTTCGCCCATTGCTGCACTTTGCGTCTTCTTTACGAGTCCGCTGACGCAGATCTATGTCTTGCTCACAATTGGAATGGCATTTTACACAATCTCAGCGATGTCATATGCCCGTGTACTTTTTGAAATGCACGCTCATCGAAAAAAAATACAGACTAGCTCCAGTTTTGAAATGCATAGTGAAAGTTCACGAAAGCAAATGTACAGCCAAAATGTAAAACTTGAGTCCACAAGACGCAATACCAAAAGAATTACGTTCAAGTTGCATGTAGAGGTAATTGAAGACGGGTCTTCTAGAAATGAAGACCTCATAATCAACAAAAGGAACATGGAACAGGTTTTGGAGATTAAGGATGCATCCCATGGTACAGATGCAAGAGTAGAATCAGCCTCCAGAGGGAGTACAAATCTGAGTTCGTTCTTATCTGTTCCAGAGGAACCGAAAATTAAAAACGAGCATATGTCCTACTGTGGAAAAGTAAGACGCCAGGATTTTCAGCATGACATGGCAGATGCGATAGTGGAAGAGAACGAAAATGAAAAAGCAGGTTCTGCATTTGGATCTCAAAATGACAATACCAACCAAATAAGTACCTCGCTGAAGACCACATTATCAAGACAGGGAAGTCGCTCGAGGCTGGAACCCGTGAATTTCAAAGGTAAAGATGCAAACACAGCATTGTCAATGAGCAAGGAGATAAAGGTGACATGGACAGTTGCTCTGGTGATCACTACCCTATTTGTTTGCTATGTTCCATATCTATGGTCGGCATATGCATGGGCAGTAGAGGAATACAAAAATGATAAACATTCCTCTAAGCGACTTCAGAGCGCCTACGCATGGACACTATCCGTGGCGTTCCTTCATTCCACTATAAACCCACTCATCATGCTAACAAGGAGCAAAGCATTGCGATTTCATGTCAAAGAGTTATTCCAACGACTACTACCTTAAAGGTGCATGTGCCTGAGTCTGTTTTGCTTTTGCTTGGGTGATAGCATTTGGCTGTAGGGACACCTTTATTGTCACTAACTTTACTCTTAACTACGCATTATGGGTATTCCGCTATCAAATACTTTCATTGTAAGCACACCACAATTTAGAATCTAGGCTAGAAAAAGCATAGAATATGAAATACTGTAGATGGATAAATAATGAGAACATTGTATCGTAACTAACATACTAGAGGAGCCAGTCAATATCACTTTTTACGAGGGGATGCATCCGATTGGGATAGCCCTCTTGCAAACAAGTTTATCCAGATATTGACTCATTTATCCATTCATTCATTCATTCATTCATTCACTTATCCATTCATTCATTCATTTATCCATTCATTCATTCATTTGTCCATTCATTCATTCATTCATTTGTCCACTCATTCATTCATTCATTCATTCATTCATTTATCCATTCATTCATTCATTCATTCATTCATTCATTCATTCATTCATTCATTTATCCATTCATTCATTCATTCATTCATTCATTTAACCATTCATTCATTCATTCATGTAACCATTCATTCATTCATTTATTTATCCATTCATTCATTCCTTCGTTCATTTCTCAGTTCATTCATTCATTCATTTATTCATTTATTCATTCATTCATTTCTCCATTTATTCATTTAATCACCCATTCAATCATTTATTCATTCTTTCATTTTTCATTTTTCAAAAATCGAAGGCAAGAAAGCAGAACAAAGATTCCAAACATTCATTTTAACCATATTACTTAACCCTTCTCCAAAAACAATAAAAGTATAAATAATAAACATTACAAGCATTGGCTTCAAAGACAAAAAGAGAAGTCGTGTAGGGACCAAAGTTCCCACCTCAAAATTGCGAAATTGAATGAGAAATCATTGAATGGAAATTAGCAAATAACGAAGAGGCGAAACGTCAAATAAAATACAGTGCTACTAGATAACCATGCTTTCTGCAAAACAATCAAATAACATTTTCTGACTATATTCTACTGCATTGTATTTTTACATATAACAAAATCAAATCAATAGGAGGACCGAGGGTTTGAAGATTAAAATATTAATTTTTAGGTGAAGGAAGCTAGCCGATGTTTAAAAAAAGACAGTATATTATGTTTTTAGCATGGACGTGCAGTAGGAACAGTGAAACAAAATTGAAATCTACACTCTTTTCTTTTTATAACAATACCTAATTTTTTTCTGAGCCTCAATATTCTTAAAAATTTTCGGTTTTGAGCCTCAGATTATTCTTAAATTATTCTTAAATTTTTCTTGCTCAACACAAGGTGTAAATTCGCCTTAAGATCAAAGAAACATATTAAATCATTTTTGATGTGTTGATTCATCATAAATTTCAACGAGAACAAACAGAACAAGTCAAAATTACGGTTTTAGTCCAAAAGCATTATTTCAACTCCATCAATATCATCAATGCCAATGTAGTCCTCGCTATCATCTGAATACGTAACTCTATATTTGGCAAGAGTTTTATTGAAGTACTCGATTTGTCCCATGAATCATCTATTCTCGTATAAAGCTTTGATTTGATTAACAAAATATTTTAGTTTTGATGAAGGTTGAGCCTGGCAATATTCTTAAATTATTCTTAAATTTTAGCAATTTTGAGCCTCAATATTCTTATAGACTTTATTCTTATAAAATAAAAAGAGTGTAGCTACAACCCAAAAATATACCTAATACGAATTTTAGGCCTAATCCATGGCACCATAATATGCGATGAACAGTTGCAATACGGTTACATATGATACTATATGATGCTATACAACAATTTATGACAAGAATCGCAAGCATTTCGAGCCTACGACGGTCTAAGATATAGCCGTTTCAACGTAAAACAAGAATTGCTTCCAATCAAGGCTGAAATTACAATATGCTAGGTAAGCAAAGAAACCCTAGAATACTTTCAGATAACTATCCACCAAAACGACTCTTTATAATGCAGTTTAATAACAACAAAGAAAAACACCAAATGAAATAAAATAAAATTTATCCTTCACATTTTTTCAAGAAACCTGGGTCAAGGCTTAGCAGTAAAGGCTTCTTAAGTTTGGGTTATATCCTTGTTCTAAGAGCTTCTTAAAAGCTTTTTTTAGTTTAACGGACTAAATTGAAGTGAAAGCGTACACAGAACGGGATTGTAGCAGACTATTAATATTACAATAAACTAGATGGGCCAGTGCCAATTAAAATCCAGAGCAATGTTATGCTCACATTTTCTTCGTTCAGCTTCACTGTAAACCAAGTAACGATTTGCCACTTGTCTTAAGTCTTTTTAGCTCTTTCCTTTTAGTTGTAAAAGTATCTCAAATTTTAGGCTGCATAATATTAGACCGCTGATAAATCGGTTTCTTGTTTTAAAGAAAAGTGTACAACTCCCTAATTTTGGCAGAATATTATTAATTGTCTCCAATAACTAAATGCATGAAACAGCGTATCTTAAAGTAACAATTGACAATTATATATATGCGGTTCGAATGTTAGAAACTATGCAACATGAATTACTGCCTTTACTACGAGGGTTCATGGTAATTGCCAACATTATATACCTGTAAGTGACCTGAAAGATATGAGCGACATAAAAAATTAACTCAAACAGGTAGGGGAAATTTTAGAAGTTGGAAAATTACGTACAAAGAAGTGCTGAAAAACACAAATCGACACACACACAAAAACACCCTGACAGACAAACAGAAACATGACATCGCACAATAAACACTCATGGAACGCATGCGCATAGTCATACACATACGAACGAAAACAGACACAAAAGCAAGAAGGCAGCATGTAGTATATGGATAATACATTATGAAAAAACAGACACTTTGAGTTTAAATTTATTTTACATTTGTAAAACCAGAAGGGGCAATCAATTAAATTTGATTGAAAATTTACTGTCTTAAATACTAGGATGATGTCATCAGCTACGCCCTATTTTTGTCTGGCTTACTAAATTTTTAAGCACCCTGCTATAGACGTCAACTGTTCAATTTTACCAGAGTATCATGAATCTAGAGCAGAAGCATGCAGAAAAGGTGACGTAACACTGACGTTCTAACAGTGAGTAATTTAGGAAACCAAACGCTTTTGTTAACCATACAGATCAATATAACTAACATCAATCTCAAAAACAAAATGTGTGACGATTTTCTCGCATGCCACACTTTCTACTCTGTCTGCAACTATGACTTGTCAAGAATTAATTTTTTTGACAAATTTGTCGCTGTTCATAAGCAAAATTGCAGGGTTTCACTGAAACATTGAGGAACAAAGCGGAGTTTTTTGCACCTTCAAACTGTGCAGCTAACCACAGTTTCTCAAATTCTAATAACCACAGTACATAATGGGAATTTTCCATGAAAAGCAGGTCACTTCTACGATGATAGCCTTTATCTAATGGGCTTTTTTGAGACAACACCAGAGGAAAAATATTCATAACAAGCAAGCCTACCTCGTTCTGACTTTCATATGCACAAAGAGAAAGATAATGCCACAAACGATGCAAATACAGCCAACAACGATGTACGCAACCCCAAGGAATGGATTCTTGCCTCCAATCCATGATGAGGTTGACAAAATAACCCTCTTCTGGCCTTTGAAGGGGCTAACGGGGTAATCTTTTGGAAAGTGAAGGAAAACAAAATAAAAAGTAGAAAATGGATGGGAAATTTTAGAAACTACGCAATGATAGTTTGTTGTGATAGTAAACTTGGTGGTGTTGTTACTGAAGCATGGACATCAAAGATAGCACCAAGAAGGATAATTCTGAATATTTTATCGCAGCTTAATTAAACGGACTACCAGAACTAAAGAAGACATAACTTTCTACTTCTTATTTAACAGCTGATGATGAGATGCGTTGTCTTTGAACATTCTTAATTATCACGGTTTAGTCCTACATGGTTATGTCTTCTGTACTTCTGGCAATTCTGGCTACGTTGCAATGTAGGAAAAAGAAATTTCAATCAAAGTCATGTTTTCACCATGGCTCTCATGCTGAATTTCACCGTAGATAACAAAATATTTGGGTATATTACAACTACATGAAGTTTCCACGCAAAGGCATCTCTCTTCAGTCAGAGGTTGGCAATATCTATTTCTAAAAGTGTGTACTGTTATTTCACAGCGATACCTATTTCTAAGTTTTTATCATGGCTACGAATAGTCATGTATGCTCATGCTATACCTATATCCTCGGTGACAACAACCAAGTTACAAATCAATGAGCTAATTAACAAATTACATGTCAATGAATGTTCTTTTTAGATCTATGTTGCTGCTTTTAGATCTATGTTGCTAGATTATCTCGACATAGCAAGCTCCATTGAACAAGTTGTTTTGCTTTCATTGCAGCTTGGTGTGGCTGTTTCGCGAAATGAATGGTTGTTGTGAGTTCAAAGATATCACGTAACTTATATATCTCTTCAAAGTATTGATTTTCAATCTAACAGAGAAAGTGGTTTTGAAACAGGGCCATATGTTGCTGCATAGGCAGTACAATCTGGTTATAATGTATTCCAAGGGAGACACTGATCTAGAACGTTGCACAGTATACTTAAATTTCGATTTTCAATAAACTGGTTTGAAATATACACTTCTCCTTACAATAAGAAGTAAGTGTGTTGCAACCTATGTAGACTTTTCATGTCACTAATAGCATGTCAATGTAGACTTTTTCTTGCCTAAAAGTCAAATCTCTAGCAATGATATATCGTTCATCGAATTAGCTGTAACACAAATAAATATTACAATGTGCTGTGCACCATTGCTCTAAGACATGAAAAGATACTGTATCCTATGTCAATCTCATAGCTTCCAGCTGCAAGTGAATCTGATATCTTGTGCAACTTTCTGAAAGTAGGAAAGGCAGCAACCCTCATCCATACAATGAACGCCTCGTTCTTAAAGTGATCCTTCATCTGAAGTATGCTCTTACGCCAAAATGGTGGCTTTGCATAGGGCCCGAATGCTGCAGTGATGTTTCCTGACGGATTTTTAAACTTGTCATTGACGTCACTCTTCCATGCAATATTTTTACCAGACAAGGTTATTTCTATTCTTGCAGTTGAGTTTATCTTGCGGTAAAGTTTAAAAGTATCTGCAAAAAAGGTAGCAATTAGAAAATCTAAGTTTGCTGTCGATGAGAATTTTGCAAAATTATTTTTGGGAAGAAACAAAATGAAATGAAAAAATATGCAATACACGCTTTTTTTATAAGAAACGTAGCTCAAGGTTTAGATCGAAAAGTCATTTTTCGAAGTCATTTTTTGAATCTCTTTTTATAAAATTCTATAACTAAAAGTACCTTAATGGCTCCTTAACTTATTACACTGCACACATAGTGGCATAGAAGTGGTACAGACACGGAAACATCACAATTCTGAATTCTACCTTTCAATTTTAGCTAGAAATCAAAGCCAAAATAGGGCAGGAAAGACATTTTTATAAATATATCTATGTGATATTTGGCTGCAAATGAATGGAACTGGCTTCCTAATTCTTGACAACTTGCACTTGAAAATTCCTTAGATCTTTTTCCGTTATTAGTTTACGTTCTTCAAATATTTCAGCCATCTACATGTAGTTCCTTACAAAAAGAAGCGTGCAGTTCCAAGCCATTGCGTGGTAAATAAACTAGAGTTGGTTTCAAAGCGGTTACAAAAACTGTGCTCATAAAATGCAAGTGTCCCTAAAATAGATTTTTAATGCTAATGGAAAACTTAAAAATGACGTACCATTAAACAAGCTATTAGCAATTGCTCCACAAGGAGCGACAGTCTTTTGCACCTTCTGGTTATCGATGACTTTGTCAAACGGTTGACAATTGCTACTAACAGCCGACTTTAGGTTGCCATGTAGCTGTGATGGATCAAGTGAGCGGACATATCGTCTATGATTCTGATTGAAAATAGAGATTGCATTAAAACAATTTTGATGATATATAGTTGTTGATATATAGTATATTTCAACAGGGATGTGCCGACGAGGGGTGTGGGTGTCGCACTCCCCCAATATCTTCAAATTTGCAGAAAGTTGGTCAAAAGGCAGCCATGCTGCAAGAGAGTTAGTCAAAAAAATTAACATTGATACAAATTCATGGCAAAGATGTTCAGCTGACAGAACAATGTGGTAGACAATGATAAGAAATGGGTCAATAAGTTCAGAAGATCACTGGACGGCTAAACAGAAAGCAACAAGAGATAGATGAAGATATAGACTCACACCCCATAATCAAATTAATTGAAGGAACCTATTATGGTACTCCAAATGATGAAAATGAATTGAACATTTCAATATATCAAAGAAGCAAATAGTATAAATGGGTTAGCTAATTATAACCTTTGTTTTACTGTGACATTCCAAAGCTTGATTAATCTGTCATATCACAGAAGATGCTAAATTCTTTCCCATGCTTAGAGTCTGATTAACACTGTTCATTGAAATAAATTTAAACAGAGGTCATTTTGGAGTGGCCTTGGCCACAATTTGTAGTTTTGGAAACTTTGAGTGTTGTCTTGGAAACTTAAAATGTGATCACCTTTCTCCCTTCCATGTGCTTATTACTTTGCAGATGTCTTTCTTTGCCTTGGCCTGCATATGCTCTATGTAAATTTTGAGAACAGTAAGACATGTATTGCAAGTTTGGATTGTTTGAAGGGTATGGCCCTAAAAAGTTCTAGTAAGGTATGATCAAGCTTTATCATAGTGTAGTGTGGTCTTGGAAAAAAGATTCCTTAAATTAGACCTTGCATTTAAATGGTTTTCAATGAAGAGTGGAATTCAGACTCTGAACATGGGAGAGAATTGAGCATCAGATTTTTCAAACAGAAGACATATACAAACACAAGAAAAATAATCATTTGTCTTTTGACTACTGTACTAACTATTCTCATTAATTCCATTATCAATTTACATGGACTTCTGTCTCAATAAATTTGAACTGCTTTCAGCTTTTAACTTACTAGAAGATATGCCAAGCAAACAAATCTGGACTTTCATCTGTATGATATTTGGTACCAAGCTAGTTTGGGCTTCTCTTTCTCAAATGTTAGTCTATAACTATAACTGTAAGTTCTATCTAAGCATGGAGAATCATATGATTTAGTGCCTTTCCCACTTTGGGTTGAATGATAGAATGTATAAATCTTTGTCATCTAATCCCCTTACAATACTGATAGAAAAAATTTAACACAAAACTGTTTGCAAAACTTTGAAATGTTTGAAGTGCCTTTTCACCACAATAATTATGGCAGTTTTCTATAATAAATTGAAATTAACACATATTATATACTATTGTGCTAGAATTTGGCTACCAATTACTAACTTCATGAAAAGCAGTTTCTTAATAAAATACCTGATAGAAGTTTGATAATCCATAATACAAATACACTTTTCCATCAAATTTTTTATCAAGCGTGAATTGAACAGTGCAGTTACATGACTGATTAAACTTTTGTTTTCCATTTATGATCTTCTGGCAACCATTACAATTTGTGTAATCAATTATCTTTTCAAGCACCTAAAAAAGCATAGATAATGACTGGTGAATAAGGATTGCTACAATATGTATTTTGAAAACTTGGAGATTCATATATGAAGCTTTCATTCTACTTCTGTTGTTCTATAAGGTGACTTGCTTGGGGATAACTCAGGACTTGAATGGCAACTCTGGGAGGGCTTTGTCTGGCACTGAAGCAATCTTAGTTAACTATGGTAAATGGATCTTAATTAACTATAGTAAGTGCGTCTTAGTTAACTATGGTAAATGAGTCTTAGTTAACTATGGTAAATGAGTCTTAGTTAACTATGGTAAATGAGTCTTAGTTAACTATGGTAAATGAGTCTTAGCTAACTATGGTAAATGAGTCTTAGTTAACTATGGTAAATGAGTCTTAGTTAACTATGGTAAATGAATGTTAGTCAACTATGGTAAATGAGTCTTAGTTAACTATGGTAAACGAGTCTTAGTTAACTATGGTAAATGTCCAGACAACCTGTAAGATAAATATGCAAAGAGGTCTCAGATTTCAAGTTTTTCAACAATAAATATCCATAATTTGCATCTGCCAAAGCTTCAATTTACTAAGAACAGTTTCCAATTTACAGGAGCCTAAATAATTGCAAAAAGGAAATCAAACAGTTCTTGGTAACCAAGTACAACCCATAGGTAAAGCTGCTCCTTCACTTATTTAGTTTGCTGACAGAGAGAGCATCCTTTCTAAAAATTTTAATTTATACCCATACTCTGCAAGAAATCATAGAGATTTGCAAATTCCCAAAGTTAGGCTAGAGTATGCAAAGAGAGGTTTTTATTTCTCAAGTGTCAAAAATTGGAATGAAATTCCTAACAACATTTGAGAACATGAGTCACTTTTTCACTTTAAAAGGCATCTTAGAGAGTGTCTTCTGAACCTTCAAGGGCTAAATACGATCCCTTGGTATAGCAGCATCTCTTTTTATTTACATGTTAGTCTTTTTTGTCCTTTTATTGTAGTTAAGTATATTTATCTTGCTGAAAGGTTTTGTTTGTGCTTAAATATAAAATGAAATGAAATAAAAACTTATGTAAAACCAATACATCAAAGCTACTGACTTTAAAATAAACAATATTTTAAAGAAACAAATAAGAAGCATGTGGTTCAAATAAAGCAATAATTACAAAATGTTCTAGAAACACAGTGAAGTTGAACTTAAAAACTAAACTCTAATAAAAGACTGCTTGACAAAAATATCTTTTATTAAATTGGAAGCAAAATACAAAGCTAAGAAACATTTATAGCTTAATTTTACATAATGAAAAAACATCCAGGATGAAGGCCAATGTGGATTCAGAAACACATTTAACCACAGCTATCCCCCAAATGAATCAACAATTTCAAGCCAAAACATTGCTCTAATTATTAAAATGTGTGAAAATATGGTTTGGGGGCATAAATGCATCAGCATACAACAAAGCCTTGATAATACCCATTAAAAGTATAATGCCAATATGCATTAATTAAAACTTACTAAAAAGATCGATCTGGTTAAATGCTGAAAAATGGGTAAAAAATTACTTGATGTTGTTCACAGTCCTCTACACTGCATCTAGGCCTGACTCTAAGCATCACTTCCACTTTCCATACATATTTTATTAGTAACTTTCAAGTTACAACGCCAGTTTCCAACAAGAATACGTAAATAAATTGTGCTTGACTTTTTTGCAAGCATATAAACAAAAACCTCAGCATAATTATCTTACTCCATCAACGCTTCACTCATCTTTGCTTTCAAGAAGTTGTTGACAAAGAAAGGATGAAACACAATTGATTGAAGGGAAAACGCAGGTGAAATGAAACCACTTCGCCAAGACAAGCACTTACCTCATTCGATGCCACCAATAAAGCAATGCCAAGTGGCAAGAAAATTATCCCAATGCAGAAAAACATTGGAAGAACTGATGATGCAGTCAGAATTGGTTGCCATGCTTTTAGCCGTTGCTGTTTGAAATCTGAATCTATGAAATAATGAAGGTCCAGTTATTGATGGCTATGTCAACGATAGGCCGCATCCAACGCTCACAGTCAAACAGATAAAATTTAAAACAACAAAACATAGCTTAAAATGCTACAGAACAACTGAACCTACTTCCAGGCTTTCTTGACTCTTTGGATTGGCTAGAGCTTTGGTTCGATTCGTCACCATTTGACGAGCTTTTACGGCTTGACCAAAATCCTGCCATATTGATTCAATCCTTCTGCCCAAATCAACAACAACACTTTCTGTTTCATGTTCCTTCGCAACAACACGGACTGTCAAAGTTAGGGCAAGATCAGTGAACAAGTAGGAGCTGGGCAGGGGCGTGCTCCCCCAAAGGGCAATGCTTCCTATAGCAAGCAATAGTGTTATGAGACTTTTCACATGAAGAAGAAGGTCAAGCCCCCCTAAAGTCCAGCTCCGTCCTTGTGGGCAAGATTGGCACTTAACCAATTTTTAAAACAGCCCAATGCCACTGGCATGTCCAGTCGAAGTAGGAAAGACTTTAAATATGACTTTGTTGATAATGTAAATACTACACTCTGTTCATTTTATAAGAATACCTAATTTTTTTCTGAACCTCAATATTCTTAAAAATTTTCTGTTTTGAGCCTCAGATTGTTCTTGCTCAACACAAGGTGTAAATTCGCCTTAAGATCAAAGAAACATATTAAATCATTTTTGATGTGTTGATTCACCATAAATTTCAACGAATTTTAAAACATATAGATATATCTAGCGTCAAAATGACAAATGTTTTGTGTTGGGAGGAAACTCTTAATTAAATTTGATTCGACTATCAAAATATTTTAGTTTTGATGAAGGTTGAGCCTGGCAATATTCTTAAATTATTCTTAAATTTTAGCAATTTTGAGCCTCAATATTCTTATAGACTTTATTCTTATAAAAAAAAAGAGTGTAGGCCATCTCATGAGCTTAGGAGAACTTCTGAGACAGCCAGTTGCAGGAGGTATTGTTCTGTAGGGGCAAACCCTGCTTGTACTTGTACCCGTACCATCACCTTGGGGGATCTTTTCTGAGTATATAATCTCCAGATCTGTTAGGGGCAAGATCATGCAAGAAATTTCACTTTGGGGCACTGTTCCACCGTGTCCCCTGCATCTGTGTGGCTGTTTTGAGACAGAAAGTGAAGAGCATGCCTACGTCTAAATTTTGATAAACCTGCAATAGTCAATGTAAAGGTAAAACACTTTCTTCTCAATGTACACATTCAGTTTTAGTAAAATTGCACGCCGTCCCACTCGAGATACATGCGAAACTCAATATTTGTCAGCAGATATGTTGTACATGATCTTTTTATATAAGAGAAAAGTTATAAGAAAATGAGGCCCAAGTGGTCGAAATCTTAAGACAATCTTAAGAAACTCACTAGGCTCAAATTCCAAAATTTAGTATTTTTACTGGCCAAAAATAAATATTTCGTCGTTATTGCATTAAAAATGTTAAAGATAGAATTCAAATTCAAGAATAAAATATTAATGACGAAGGTTTAAACCATTTTAGCCAGCATATTTCAGTGAAAGTTAAGAGAAATTTAAGAAAATCCCAGGCTCAATTTCGGGAAAAATTTTAAGAACATTGAGGCTCAGGCAAAATTACGGTTTCTTATAAAAAAACGTGTATGCTTCCTAGAAGATTTTTTCTAAGAAAATGGATTTTTCGATGGCAATTCTCTGATATATTGTGCTTCGTAATTTGCTTTATATTTTAGAAAGAAAATGAATTTCGAAGAGTTTGGAGCGTCCTCTGTACTGGCAGCAAAAAACATCAAAGAGAATGATGGGATATTATTGGATCATATAGAAAAGGCGAGTCAAGCAGATGCATGAAATACACTTACATCTGTCAATATTAGGTATCAATAGTGAATGAAGGATATAAAAACAACTTAACTGTGCAGAAGCTCATGAGAATATAAATAATATAAAAAGCCAGATATAACACTGTACAGAAAATTGATACACGTGCTAAATGCTAAATAAGTCTGGGGCATAAGAATCATTGAAAGTGGGAAGTGAGCGGCACATGTTGTAAAAGGACTGCTTATAGCCTCAGTATCGTGTATCTCACAATCAATCATCGAATACCCTTACCATGTGTTTAGGGGCACCCTCACAAGAAAAAGGGCAGCTGTGCAAGCTGAAAATGGATATTTCACATAAAAATTAAAAAGTAAGCGGGGGGTCACCTGCCCTCTGTGCCCCCGGCTCCTACATCTATATGCTAAGTTCTACTAAATGTTTGGTAATGATAATGATGATGATAGTGATGAATGCTTTGAGTACTAGTATACTGCTTGTGATTACTAGTCCATGTGGCTGGAGATCTGCTTGTGGTCGCTATCCAGATCCACAAGTTGATGGATCATTATACTTGTTGTTGTCCATAAGTTGATAGTAATTCATTTCGTAGAGATTCAGAATTAGGACAGATGTTGATGACCTCTGGCAGACTGTCCAACCAGGAAACTGTCCAACCAGGAAACTGTCCAACCAGGAAACGGTCCAACCAGGAAACGGTCCA
This sequence comes from Cassiopea xamachana, assembly GCA_900291935.2. Classification (NCBI taxonomy): domain Eukaryota; kingdom Metazoa; phylum Cnidaria; class Scyphozoa; order Rhizostomeae; family Cassiopeidae; genus Cassiopea; species Cassiopea xamachana. Next base: position 1,796,500 of record OLMO02000009.1, on the reverse strand, counting down.
ACCAGGAAACTGTCCAACCAGGAAACTGTCCAACCAGGAAACTGTCCAACCAGGAAACTGTCCAACCAGGAAACTGTCCAACCAGGAAACTGTCCAACCAGGAAACTGTCCAACCAGGCCCCTTCAATGAAAAGCAGGTTCAGTCCCTCAGGCTACAGATCTGCCTATTAGCTGTTAGGGGTAACAGAGTGGATTGAGTGTAGCCGACTAGATCACCTCTTTCAAACAAATGAAAGAAAACTGACGCCAGGATCAGTCCTAGGTCCTTTCGGGGGTGAATCGGGAAATGGATTAATGGATGGGTGGGTGATGATGGTGATGGTGATGATTGTTGATGATGTTGATGATGATGATGATTGATGATGATTGATGATGATGATGATGATGATGATGATGATTGTTATCATGATGGTCTACTATTAAATACTTGCTGGTATCGGATAAACTCAAGTATTTGTATTGCGTCCGAAATGAACTTGGCAAATGCACAGATACAACTTGAATTGATAAAACAATAAACAAGTCACGATCTACTATATCTATATAAAGTGAAATTCATTTCTTCTTCTCTTTCCATGATTGAGGGTGGTTAACTTTTCGGTTCACTTCCAATTGAACCCTCGGATACTTTGGCAGTTCTGAGGAGGAGGAAATCAAAATTACCATGTATGCAAAACAACGATGACAGGAAACTACAAATTCAAATTCTTATAGAATAATTAATATCTTTCTGGGCATTTACTTGAACAGTCAACTAGCCCTGTTACCTTTCACTCGCTTCTGTCTTACATTCTGTTACCTAGTGTCCAATTCAATCCCTTATTCAGCCACATCAACACAAAGTTCAATTTACGCAATGTTTTACTGTTCTTAATTTGAAGAGCGGGCCTGTACCCATATATACGTGATAAGAAAACACGTTCAGCTTTGCAAAATGTGATCAAACAAGACGAACAGGACATTAAAAAGGATCTTCCTCTGGATAATGTTATTGATCCTCCTCTTGCTAAAGACATGGGTGAGGTGCCATAGTGGTCAGAGCGCATGCCCCCCGAGCGAAGGCCTACGGCTCGAGCCCGACCCAATACCTTGACTGAATGCCCGCTCACTGTTCACCCAGCAGTGAATGGGCACCCGGCAGCAACACTGGGGAAACAAAGGCGGCGGAGAAAGGAACTGGCCACCGTACTTCACATGCAGATGGCCCACGATAACTGTCCTCTCTAACAGGCACTCCCCTACTGACGAAAGTATACGGGATTACCTTTACCTTAACTTACTTGTTAACGACGAACTGAAGATTATGGCTTTAAGCTTCTTCACAATACGCTATGAATTGTTGGGCATATTTATTAATCAGTCACTTATATCTGCACACACCTAATTCTACATCCGACAGGCACTGACTAAATTATACAAATCTGAAGCATTTTTCTATTTACCTTGAGCGAAGGATGATCAAGAATAATAAAACTTAACTCAATCATTTGCATAAAAATCTGAGTCTAGTTGAGGATGCATACTTAGATGTAGTATAGGATGTTTTACCCAATCGCGTAGAAGGTAGAATCGATGAAGCGCTCATACCCTTTGAAAATGCTAGTTGCGATTGTTTGCGACTCATGAGGATAAATGACATTTTGCAGAAACAAACACCAAAGCTGAGACGAAGATCTTCTGGACAAAAGAAATTTTGCTCAGATTGAAAAGTAATAGCAGGGGGTGCTCTAATTAGCTTGGGGTTGGAAACATTTTCGAGCAATTAATAAGCGTCCCTCCCGCTTATTTGGCATTGAAGAGTACATTGCACCATGTCTCGCAATGAGTGCTGGGAGTGGTAGTGATTGATCATTGAACATAATTGATTATTGATTAATGATTAATGATGATTTATCATTATCAAAGTGATGTATGTAGCATACCTTGTTCTTGATTTCATGTGGAAGACTATCGAAATGAAACCAGAGATCAAACATATCAATCCAGTTGCGATGTAGCAGACTCCAAGGAAATTATTCTTACCCCCTAGCCAGCTGGCTGTAGTCAGGACAAAAAACTTCCTTCCTTTAAAGTTTTTCACTGGAAAATCTTAGCATATTGTTAAGGGAAATTATGGGCAATGAAATTAAGTTTGGTTCTGTATAAAAGAGAGTTCTTAGGTCAGCCACATAGCTATAGATCCTGCTGGTCATGCTGAGTAGCACCAAAAAGTTACAGTTAGAAAACGTTTTTTATTAATCAAGTCACATCTTAGAAATATAGAGCCAACTCGAACATTATAAGTCATTGCTAGAACTTGAATAGCGACTAGATGAATGACTCCATGGTGAATAGAAGAGGGAACACAATAATATTATTACAATATGCGTTTCTAACATTCAAAAATATTTCATAGGTGTCTTCATAGTAGCATAGTGGTTAGAGCGCATTCCTCCCGTGTGGAAGGACTACGGTCAGCAGCGAATGGGTACCTGGTGGCAACACTGGAGAGATAAAAGCGGCGAGAATGGGAACTGGCTACCCTAACCAACATGCCAACGGCTCAGGATAAGTTTCCTCTCTAGCAGGCACTCCCTACGTACGATAGTATACGGGACTACCTTTACCTTTACTCACATAATTTATGCGCACAAAAAGAAAAGGGGGCTGGTGGAAAGCTTATTTTTGTGTCAAAAGGTATTTATAGTCAATGGTGTGCTTGGGTACAAAAGGGAGGGACGAAGCTCTTCTAGAAATTCATCATACGTACTATGTTAATGGATCAATGAAAGGATACTGTATTTTAAGTCCATTCGATATCTTCCTTTTGGTAAACCTTTCGCAAAGTGGGAGCCAGTGTGAACAATTCTTCTGTAGAGTTTGCGGAACGTTGGGAAGGTGGAAGTTCTGAGCCACACAATTAGGTCACTGTTTAAGTTTCCGTTGTTGTCAGACTCATAAGGACTTAGCTCATAAATAGGTTTTTGCCAGTTTGGTGGACTTGCAAAATGTTTGTAGGCCCCTTGCAGAGTGTTGTTTTCAACATTTTTTAGGGATGGATTTCGAAACTTATCGTTCTTTTCTTCAGGCCATGTTGTATCTTTGTGGGACAGAGAAACGCCAATATCTGTGCCAACTTGGACATAAACAAGTTTGAAAGTATCTGCGGGCGAAGAAAGTACGATTTGAGAACCTTAAAAGTGATGAATTGAATTTTCAAACAGAAGCCGATGAGAAAATTGAAGGGAAATGAACAAAAACGTTACAAGAGAACAAAGTTTGATTGTGGCGAGAACGAAGCCCCACCTATCAGTATCAGAACGCTGCGAGGCCTTCTCCGTCCACAAACCAATGCATGCAAATGCCTATAAAAGTAATTATGTCATGAAATTTGCCATGTCTTGCTTCTTCCCCATTCAAATATATTTCCAGTTTTTTCATTTTCGCTTTCAGACTCAGCTGTGAGCTTCTTTTTATTGGTTGGAAGAGAAAGAAGCCGCGCAAAGCTGTGAATCTGGGAGATCAGATTTTGTTATTACCCCTGATTGAAGAAATGGCCTCTCTTATATCTTCCATTTGAGGAATGGCTTGGCCATAGAGCCCTGCAGTCACCCATTCGGCTATTCGGCTAATACTATCCTGTGACAGTCTAAAGGAAAAATGGAAGTATCAATCGAATTTTATCAATAAGTGCCTACCGTTAAAAAGGCTGTTTGGAATTGCACCACAAGGTGCTATGTTAAAAGTCTGACTGGTATTTCCCTGTTGTATGGTTCTAGTCTTGTAGGGGTCCTTGCAATTGGCAGACAACGTGCTGCTAATGTCTCCATTCAGCTGTTGGTCGTCCTTTGATCTGATGTAGTACAAGTGATTCTATATAAAGAAAAGCATAACAATATTTACACTAGCAACTCTCTTGGACAATGTTCTGTCTACCGTAGAACAGCCATTTTATAGATAGTTTACCAGGCATAAGCCAGGGCATCTTTTAAGGATTTTACACTGGTGGGGCATTTGAGAAAAGGGGACTTTAGATAAATGCCGAATCTACAGATTAACAGGCTTTCAAAATCACTCTTAACATATTGGTATCGATTGTAGAGCGAAGAATTCATATCAGTATACAAATGTTTCAGATAAGACGAAGAGAAAAAAGTCGTTGAATCAAAATGGCACTTAAATGGTTGGGCAGGCATGTTCCACTGGGGGGGTAATGAAAGGGGCTGGTGGGGAATTTCCCCACTGTTTTGTATGTTAACAAATGCCCTGCATAAGCGTTGGTGAGGGGTGAAAGGGGTGTATTGTTGGACAGAGATCCTTTTCATTTAGGCAACTTTCCTGAAAGAATCATATAACATTTTTGACTGGTCCCCAAATTTTATTGGCTTTTATAGAAAGTCTACAGCCTCCTTTATTTAAGCTCCTCATGCGCCCATGTGTACAGACACACCAAAGTGCTCAGATCAACAATAATGGCAGTTTTGTAAACATTTTCAAATGAGTCCTTAAAGCCACAGTATCAATGTATGCATACAAGGGCTGTCGGTCTTTGTTGGACAGCCCTAATGCACACTGAAAGTGAGCTCATACGCTACTTTTGCCTATAATATAAAAATAACATATAGATTTTAAAGTGAAAAGGTATATACAGAGATTGATTAGTGAGATATCAACAATCGAGTACACTATTTTAATATATTGCAGTGCTTCATGCAGTATATTATAGTATAGTATAGTATAGTATAGTATAGTATAGTATAGTATAGTATAGTA
>OLMO02000009.1:1750963-1768655 GCA_900291935.2 Cassiopea xamachana | reverse complement strand
GTTTGTGTAGGCAGACTTTTTGCATATGAAATTTCAAATTCATAGTAAAAATCTTGAAATTGGAAAGCTGGTAGTATCAGACAATCGAATGGCAGTATCACACAAAAGACGAATTTCTCTCGATAAATGGTGATGTTTAATGGCATTTAAACATTCATAGCAAATAAATACAATGCTGGCAATTGAAGGCCCTATTCTAAACATCTACAAATACTACATTCCCATGTACATGGTTTATCTAGCAGTTCAATCATACCAAGCAAAAAAGACACCCAGACTCTAAATAAATATGTAAACAAATGCAAGAAGTCATTCAACCTCTGCCTCCAGTTGCACAATTAGTACAAATTTTGATTGCTAGAGAGATACAATTCTCTTATCGTTCCCATCAATACCATTGCAAAGAAATCTAGAAGGGCTGGTGGGATAAAGATCACCTGTGGGGGGACATAACAATTAGTTCTTCAAGCAGAAGGTCTATAGGACGGAAAAATATATATAAATATATACAAGGATAGGAAAATATATATTAACAAATAAAACGGTAATTTACGTTATGTTTCGAGCAGTTCATAGCCAAAGTGTCCTTCAAAGTACAAGTAGAATTCTGTGCTCAGTTAAATCAACTGTACGAAACTGAGAACTTGAAATCTAGTCCTCTGTCTCTTATCCAGAAGTAAGACTCAATGCTACTACGACTTTATTAACACATTGTACAACGCACAAGGTGGAACAAAATGCAAGCAACCTATATCTACCTCCAGAGATTAATGTTTCAAGGCCACCACCTTGAGTGACCAAAGGCGGTGATTCAGTTATTCTAATCATTCATTTCCAACAGTTCATCAATGCTTTCAACGGAGAATTCCTCTAGAAGCACCATCTTCTTCTTCTGAGTCAATGATAGAGCCTTTTGATAAATTTCAATACGAGATTCAACCGTCTGAATGAGAGGTGCATGTCCGATAGATCTCGCTTGATGTCTTGCATCCTTACTTAATATGTGCAATGCTAGTTTCGGTACGCCAGAACGATAAAAATAATCCGCTCTGAACATTTCATAGTGAAGCCTTGCAGGTGGAGAGGCATCTGTCCAAAGGTGCTTTGCAAAGTAATCCATCAGCTTGTTCGCTTCTCCCAAATTCTTCTCCAAGGCTTCTAGTTCGAACATCAAAGGCGAGTAGGTCCGCAGCAGGATATTAATCTTCTTCAGTGTGGCAAATTCCAGTTTCTTCCGGAATGCAACCTCGTTTCTATCCTGCGAGGCATATGTCATTGCATGCCTGATTTCATCATCAAAGCATTCAATTGCCATGCGCTCATATGATTCATAAGGCTCCGCAGCTTTTCCTGCCAAATTCATGTAAATGTACCCACGAATGTACAGCAACATTGCAGAATCTTCACTTGAAACGCACAGCACTAAAAACGATCTTGCCATTTCCAGATATTCTAGCGCCGTTTCGTAATCTTCACGATACAGATAAATGTGGGCAAGGTAAATGTGACATCGTGCGATCAGCCATTGCCTATTTTCGGCTTTCTCTGCCAGTGTCATGGCTTCATTGATTTCTACCTCAGCTGTAGCAAGATTCTTCTGGTAAATATACAAAATCCCTCGCTCAATTTTCGTAACAACTTGTAGATCAAATTCCCCTCTTGCATGAAGCTTACTTAGCAACATTGTACTGTAACTTTCTAATTTCTCATTGAAGCCATTGTCCTGAAAGTGTCGCATTTTAGTTGTAATTATTGGGTACCTTTCGCCGTTGAAAGAGCCAGTTCGCCGTAGCCTGTTTGGAAACAATTTTCTATCATCTGGAACTACCATTTCCAAATATTTTCCGCTATCAAGCGCTACGTATGTTCCATTCTTTTCCAAACATTGGACATTAAGATTTACTTCATTTCTATCACCAATTATAGCATATTTCACTTTGTTAATGTTTAGCGTAATATCCCCATTCTTCCCTGATGTGCGAAAGGAAACGCTCGTGCTTCTGTCAACAATAGAACTGTTCTTTTTATCACCTTCTTCCTTTTTTTTGATGTCACTGTACTCTATACCTTCTGTTAGAAGGTCATTCAATGAAGCAGCCGCGTTCTCCATATCTTCTACACTCAAGCCTACGTCATTTTGGGCGCCTGTGATTTGTACAATGCTTGGAGTGACATGAGCTATTTCAGCACTATCAATGACGATATGTCGTGGCTGCGATGATTGAGATACAGATGTTGGTTTTGATAATGATAATGATGATGATAATGACGAGGACAATGATGATGATGATGATGATGATAATGATAATGATTGTGATGATAATGATGACTGTGATGATGATGATGATGATGATGATGATGATGATGATGATGATGATGATGATGATGATGATGATGATGATGATGATGATGGTGGTGGTGGTGGTGGTGGTGGTGTTGGTAGTGATGATGTCAACAACAATGGCGCAAAAGCCATGTTCTTATCAGCCAGACATTGAATCCTCTGCAGTCAGGAATACGCACAACTTTTGCTAATTAGGATCTGCGTAGCCCGTAAGGTACTATTATGCTGTACAGTCTTCAAGACTCTAAGAAAATATCGACAATCATTGTTATTCTGCGCGTCAATATATCCTTGTTTCGCGTTGATTTACCTTCACATCCAGTCCGAGGCTGTAAAAATTGCAGAACTTCATGATCATACAGATCGCCAGAATGCAAAGCTAGACAAATCTTCAAATCAGGCAACAACACCAGATTTTCTTTACTGAAGCATGCCTAAAAGGTAATTAAACTCTGACTGAAAGATCAGTGTGGAATTTCTTGTGAAATATTAAACACACTGTACCTTAATGTATACATTTTATACAGTGGTGATTTCTAAAGGTTTTAAGAAGGGGGCTCAAGAAACAACCACGCCCATAGTTTGGGTGTGGCCCAGCTACAATCACGCCCATATTTTCAAAGATGGAAATATGATACTTTAGTTCAATACTGATATAGCATAATCAACAATAAGAGATGCCTCAATAACCACATAGCAGTGCACAATTAATCATAGCACTTTGGAAGCAAGGCCAATAAACTCTGGAAAGCTAAGCCACTGCAAGAATGTTAGGGGGGCTGAGCCCCCCAAAAATGAGCAGCAATTTTAGCAAGGGGGGCTCCGCCCCCTGAGCCACCTAGAAATCACCTCTGACTTTATATATTAAGGCATAGTGATGTTGAGAAAAATCAAAACACTGAAATGTGTGAAAAAGTATTGCCTTGATCAGGACATCGTTTAAGGAAATTTTATTATTTGACTAAGTCCATATAATGCCCAATTCAATTGCAGCCAATGTTGGTCTGCTTGTTGCTTGGCGCACTAGCATCAAGAACAAATATACAGAACATTTCTTGCCATTTTCGTTATTATCATTAAATAGCCTGCAAAAAATGCACACTGTTGCAGGCGCGGAACTAGGGGGGTCCTGGGGGTCTAGACCCCGCCCTTTTGAGCAAATGAACAAAAGTGCCCTTTTGTAGTGCCCTCTCTATAACAAAAGGGGCGTTTCCTTAAGATGGAGAAGGCCTGAGTCCGAAAACCTTTCGGGCACTTCGTCGCCAGCTCGACTTTCCTCCCCTGCCATGATAAAAATTAGCAATAGGAATCATTAATCCTCAGAGCAACGATGTCAGTAAACTACAGCATTTTCTCCAATCATAAATCTGAAAAACAATATTCACATGCCGTATCTTCTTTCCAAAAGTTTTGATGTGTCCTTTTTGGTGTGCCCCTGCCCTCGCAAATTTCTAGTTCAGCGCCTGTGTTGTTGTTGTTGGATTAAAAACCGTACATTCTGCTTTTCTACTGGACCAGGAGGACTCCTGGTTCAGTAGAAAAGCAGAATTTGCAGCAAATAGTGCTGTTGTTCAAAGTTACCTTTTTTTGCACATGACATTACACGTCAAAATAAAAGCACACAACAGCAGCAGTCCAATGCGATTCTTTGTGTGTAATAAAACTGATCATTCTGAGTTCAGTCACTCACCACTACTGCTGGGATTCCTCTGTGATCTTTCATAATGTAGTGAACCTAATTAAGCCTTTATAAAGTCCCCCTCACCTATCTAACATTTTTGTTTGAGACCACTACTCCTCCTCAAGCCGCCATTTTCTTTTTTGGTTGCTTATTTAGCCTCATATTGATGCCATGACGTCATTCAATTTCATTGTATTTCTTTACAATGTTCTCTCAAGGAATAACCAACTAATCCTTTGCTCTATAATCTCTAACACAATATTTACTTCGAACGGCGTGTGAACTCCAGAAACATTCCATTTGATATTCAAATTCCACTGCGACCGATATCTCCTTTGCTACGCCTCCTTCTGGCTCCAAGTTCTTGGCAGGCCAAATATATAGCTAAGGCAGTATGCTAACAAAGCTGCATTAAGGATCGATTTTAAAAAGATAGTCCACTAAACGTGCACAATTCTGTAAATTTCTCTTGGAAATATAAGGAAAGCCTTTCTTCTAGAAAACACAATTCAGACTCACCGCAGAAAATCGTTGTCTACGATGACTATTTACTTCTTCTAAGCTAGGCTTTCGTGAGAATCCATTCAAAAATATATATCATCATAACATTCTGTTTTCATGCTGGTATAACCTGGACCTGCAGTAAAATATAGTCACCTATGGTATGAAGTGATGCATTGTGTTATCCAGTCTTCAATGCCTTTCACTTTCATCCACAGACTCCAAACAGTAACCACAGTTCGTCAAGCATGAGAAACACTGGGATGGATGAACTTGTAAAAAGATTTGTAGCAAGAAATATTACGAAACTAGTTATAAAAGCTAATGAAATCTAGGCGAGACTTACCTTGTAATGAAAACAACTCAAAGACTTCCCTTGAAAAGCGTAGCTGACTGGCTAGCGCTCTTTTCTGGCAAGTACGCCATTGAAAGCATCGAACAACACCATTACATCATGCAGGTATTATTAGCATGGGAGTGCCTCCAGTCTAGCCTATAAACAACAAAGAAATAAACATGTTGAGTTAGTATAGCACTCTATTTCAATATCTGAAAAACAAATTGTTTATAATCATAAAGCCATTTTCACCGTTAAGGGATTGATTTTTGTGAACAAGCAGAAATTTGAAGAGGATTGATTAGGCCAACCTGAATGTGTAAAATCATTTTGACCTTCCAGATACCAAAAGCAATGTATGTTAAACGCGGGAAACATGATGATAACAATCAGTGATATATCTCAATGCCAAAAGCAAAGATTGTAGAACTCCCTTACGGAAGGAAGGCTATGGCCCACCTATTCATGTTTAAGTACGTATTCGCTAAGGTAAATAATTTCATTCTTGCTCGATTTCTTTACTAAAACAATCTCTATATACTACATACCTGTCAATTCTTTCGATCGTATTCTGTTTTTGACCTGAGCAAATAGTACTACCCAAGGATTCTTGAGCTTTACCTTTCTCTCAATTCCTTTTATGATTGAGGGTATTTCATAGTTAGCGTTACCTCGAAGGAATGAAACAGGTGAATTATGCTATTGAATGCAGATGAATTGCTACCAAAAACATGTGATATCGAATTGATGTTTAAATGAACAAATGTGCGCTTAGTAGGACGTGTTCACGTGGCATATTATGAGGAGGGAAATCCCAGTTGCAAGAGTTGTTTTGAAGCTTTGGCCGCAGCAAAATTCAAAGAGGGCTGGGTATGAAGGCACAACTGATCTAAGAAATTATCTTTAAGTCGTATTAGAAGATCATGAAAATCAAATAAGTCAGCTCAAAGGCAATCAGTCAAATCAAAATTAATCAATTAAATCAAAGCTTATCAGTCAAATGAAAATCAATCAGTCAGTCAAGCGGCTTTATTGTTACATTTAGGGTATCAGAAAAGATGCAAACATTAGACGCTGCAACAAAGTATTAATCACCCCTGCAAACAACGACAGATGCTGAAAAAGCTTTCATTGTGACATAAACTTCTGTTGTAAATGTTTGCAGGCAGTAGATTTTGCGCTTGAAATTTCAGATTTCATAGTAAAAAGTCATGAAATTTGAGAGCTTCACCTGGTAGTATCAGGAAAAAACACAATTTTTCTCAATAAATAGTGATTTTACTGACATATATATATATATATATATATATATATATATATATATATATATATATATATATATATATATATATATATATATATATATATATATATATATATATATATATATATATATATATATATATATATATATATATATATATATATATATATATATATATATATATATAGATATATATATATATATATATAATGTGGGCAATTTAACAGCCGATTCTAAAAATCTACAAAAATACTACTTGCTTATGTGACTGGTTAGTCTAATAGTTAGATTGCATGCTAAGCTAGAAAGAGCACCCAGATTCTAAATCATGAAATATAAACAGACAAGAAGTCTTATAACCGTCTGCATGTAGCTGTGCAATAGAGTTATTGATTGCATTGCTGGAGAGATACAATTCTCTTATCTTTCCTGCCAATCCTATTGCTAAGACATCTAGTAGGGCTGGTGGGATAGCGATCACCAGTGAGGGGAAATATAAATTAGCTCTTCAAGCAAAAAGTCTATAGAATGGAAAATCTATAAAAAAGAAAAACACTAAAACGCATGGACACACTGGGTATTGGCATTAAATGAACTCAATCTAGAGGAAAAGCTATCAAAAAATGATAGGAAAATATATAAATCAAATAAAACAGGAATTTACGTTATCTTTCGAGCAATTCATAGTCAAAGTGTCCTTCAAAATACAAGTAGAATTCTATACTCAGTTAAATTAACTGTACGCTCAAAACCGAGAACTTGAAATCTAGTCCTCTCTTTCTTATTGAGAAGTAAGATCAAATGCTAATACGATTTTATTAACACATTGTATCAACGCACAAGGCCGAACCAAGTGCAAGCAACCTGTATCTACCTCTAGAGATCAATGTTTCAAGGCCACCAACTTGAGTGGCCATAGGCAGTTATGCAGTTATTCTAGTCATCATTTCCAATAGTTCATCAATGCTCTCAACGGAGAATTCCTCTAAACACCTTCTGAGGACTGATCTCAAAAAGTTTCCTCAAAAAATATCTCAAAAAATCCGTTTTTTAAGATCAGTGGTTGTAAAGTGCCAAAATTTGGTCTGATTTATGCTTAGGTATTGAATGCAAGTTGCACGATCCATTCTTTTTTGAGATTAGTACTTCTGAGTCAATGACACAACCTTTTGATAAATTTCAATACGAGATTCTCCCTTCTGAATGAGAGGTGTATGTCCGATAGATCTCGCTTGCTATCTTGCATCTTTATTCAATATGTGCAACGCTAGTTTCTGCATCAGCAGGGGAGAGATTTTTTGGAACATATACTCTCAAGTGCCAAATAAAGAGGGCGTCCTTATAAACAGGGGGTCAGAAAAAATTTTGAAATTTGATATACGGGAGAGTTAAAATAAACGGGGGGGGTCGGACTTTAAGAGATGGCTTTAAATGATGGAAAGAATAAAAACGAGTTGTCATAAAGCATAGAGCTAAAATATATACAGAAACACTCTATTTTGCTTTGTATAGTAATAATATAGTAATATTAATACTTTATTTGAAGTTGGCTAACATCTAACACGTACATAGTTAAAATAAAAACTAATTAATGCCAATTATTTACATAATTAAACAAAACCCTAATTATCAATAAAATTTTTACAGATTCAGCAGCCACACAACTTTGATCTCCAGGATCTTATACGTTTCTTAAAGTGTTGTAGATAAGGAATGCTTTTTAATGATGATGGCAGAATTTGCCAGAGTTTATTTCCAATGTAACTGACCCTCTCAATGCCATACGTAGTTGTTCTGACCACAGACAAAAGTGTATCAGAGCCTTTCCGAAGGTCATATGGTACGCTCCTCTCCTTGAAAATATCAGTCATAAAATCAGGGTTTAACTTTGATTTTGTCTTGAAGGTCTCGGTCATAAGTAGCTGCAGAATCCTCTCGTGGGTGGTTACAGAGTTGTTTTTCGCCAGTAGTTGTTCAAAGGTTGAGACATTATCTTTTTATGCAAGTCTAAGAGCTCTTTCATGAATTCTGTTAATCTTGTGATCAGTTTTGTGACTATGGAACAGCCATATAAGAGGGCAGTAGCTAAATTGTGACATTATGAATGTATTCATTGTTGCTACAAGCTTTTTTGAGTCCATAAAAGGGGATACTCTTGCAAGTGCGTGTAGTTTTTGGCTAGCCTTAACACACAGCTGCTGAGTATCCCCTTTTATAATAACAAAGAAAGGAAAAAGCAATGAGGGGTTCGTAAAAATCTCAATTTCCTTAAACGTAATTAACGGGGGGTCCTAATAAAGTCTGGGGGGTTGGAAAACATCGAAAAATTAATAAGTGGGGGGAAGTTTATTTGGCATCTGAGAGTGCAAAATCCCGCGGTTAGTTTGCGTAACAGCTTGCAAATCAAATTCCCTTTTGAGTGAAACCTGTCTAGCAAACAATTATCCTGAAGATACCGCATTGTAGACTTAATTATTTGGTACCTTTTGCTGTTGAAGGAGCCATTTCGCCTTATCCTGCTAGGAAACAACTTTGGACTGTCTGGCACCATTTCCAAGTATTTTTTCCTCTCTAGCGCTATATTTGTACCATAAATTTCCAAGCATTAAGGACTAATGTTGATTACATGTCCAACTCCACTTATAGCATATTTTGCTTTCAAGATAAATACTTTAGTGTCTCCATCCTTTCCTGGTGTGCAGGAAAGAACGCTTGTGCTGCCTTTCCCAAAAGAACTCTTCCTTTTATCATCTTCCTTCACTTCGGTATTATTGTACCCCATACCTTCTAGTAGATCAGTCAATGAAGCGGCTGCTTTCTCCATATCTTCAACACTCAAGCCTATGTCATTATGGGTGCCTGTGATTTGCACACGATCCGGATTGATGACAGCTACCTCAGCACTATCAATGACAACATATCGTGATTCTGGTGATTGTGATGCTGATTTTGATTCTGATGATGATGATGATGATGATGATGATGATGATGATGATGATGATGATGATGATGATGATGATGATGATGATGATGATGATGATGATGATGATGATGATGATGATGATGGTGGTGATGGTGGTGACGCAAAAGTCCTTCTCTACCCAGCCAGCATTTCATCCTTGAACTTTTTGCAGTAAGGAATCCTAGTAGTCTTTGCCAATCGGGATCTGTGTAGTCAATAATACATTAACCTGACACACTGTCTTCAAGATTGCAGAAAACATCAACAATTGCATTTATTCTGCCATTCCATATATCCTTGCCTCATTTTGATTTAGTTCCACACCCGATATGAACAATCTGACGCAGCACACAATTTTAAAACTTCATGATGATAAAGAGATTGCCACTATGCGTAAATCGGCGAATCTTTAGTGACGTAGTTCTTCTCTACAAAAGCAAGCCTAAAGAGCAATGGCAGTGATCTTACCGAAGAGTTAAAACACCGAAAAAGGCAAAAAATCACAGCCTTTGAACACACAAATAACTATGAAATAAAAGCAAATATGAAATACAAATAAAAGCAAAAGTTTCAGTTCAGTGAGGCTGTTAGAGTCTGAAACTAAAAAGAAAGAGCCATAAGCAAATTACCGGGGGTGGGGGGTTTCAAAAATCATTTTAAAAAATTGTTTGCAAAAAGAAAAAGTCATAAAAATTGTCTCCAAAAAAAATAAAAGAGAAAAATTGTTGTCTAGAAATCTTCATCTTCTTTTCATTTCTATTTGAAGACAAAGCTAACTGCAAAACAGAAATATTCTGAAAAAATACTTTTTGCCGGGAAAACACTGTGGAAAACACCTGCTTGTCCGTCTGAAAAAATGATACCCCCCGATAGTTTACTACTAGAACGTTCCTAACTATCACTTTCACCTCAGCAGGCCAATTGAAAATCTCGAAAGATAACTCTCTCTTTGCACCCCCTAATTTCACTTAATGTGCTCTATTCACAAGCTCAGCACTTACCCTCTCAAAATAAGTGTACCAGCCAACAAATTGAATGAGGCATGGTAGTTATCCTTGTGAGACAGGCCATGACTCGTAAATGCCTTTTTGGTTTACGAAAGAAATCCGCAATTGATTATCCCTTGTTAGCAAAATGACAAGTGGAATTGAAAAGGTCAGATTCATTTGAAATAAACTCTGGCAAATTCTGCCCCATCACTAAAAGCATTGCTAAACTTAAAAAAAAGAATGAAACAATAAAACAATTTACGAAGGGAATTTTGGTGGGCAAGTTTATATTCAAAAAGTCGATGCTAGTCTGTTTTATAACGAATCAAACGCTGGGGACAAAGAAGCATTCAACTATTTATAAAGTCTTCTCGGCCGTCATACTCTTTTCTATTTGTTCATCTGGCCTCGCTCTAATGCTATTACGTAATTCAGTATCGTTTTTTCAGTGGTCTCTCAAGTACAGCTGCAAATAAAGTTATCTAGAAACAGAAGCCTGTATGAGGCATGTGAACTCCCGACAAATTGACGTTCAAATGTCACTGATCCCTGTTGTTTCGTCTCTCTGCACTCTCTGACTTCTCGGCAGGTTGAACTGACTAGAGCATTATAATGGTTTTGAACCATTATTTACACGTTTTTTTAATAAGAAAAAAGTTTATAAGAAAATGAGGCTCAAATCGTCAAAATCTTAAGAAAATCACGAGGCTCAATTTCCGAAATTAAGTTTCTTATTGGCTAAAAATCGATATTTCGTCATTATTGCATTGAAAATATTAAAGATGGAATTCAAATTCAAGTGTGCAATGTTATTAGCGAATGTTTAACCCATTTTGGCCAGTTTTTTTCAGAAAAAGTTAAGAAAAATTTAAGAAAATCTCAGGCTCAATTTCGGGAAAATTTAAGAAAATCGAGGCTCATGCAAAATTATGGTTTTCTTATAAAAAAAACGTGTATGCTAACAAAACTACTCTAAGGATACACAACACACATCAATGCAAGCGAATATTTACAGCACACGTTACTTCGTATAAGAATACAAAGTTTTTTGCAGAGCTTCGAGATCCTTAAATGTTTTTGCTTTTGAACCTTACACTATTCTTACATTATTCCTAAGTACAAAAGTTGTAGCTTTACATGAAGATCAAAGGAATAGGTTCAATTGTTTGCTAATACCTTACTTCATTGTACAGCAATGTAAAAGTGGAACAGAAGGATGAATGTCGTATCGTTAGTAGCTTCGAGTCTTGATGAAGTTTGAGTCTTGCACTATTCTTAAATTATTTTCAAATTTCAACGACTCTGAGCCTTAATATTCTTATAAATTTTTCTTGCAGAAAAGTGTGTACTCCTGAAATGCTGATAAATCTTAGCAAATAGCAGACGTTAAATATGTTGTACACAGAAAAATAAAATTTTTGATAAATACACTCTTATGAACTTAGAGCTGGTTCATACGATGAGCCGTAGATGAGCTGAACCTATGCATTTAGCAATTTGAGTAGTTAAGTTCATCTTCGGTTCAGCGTATGAAACCACAGAAAAACATCGGCTCGAGCCACAGTCACGCTGTTCATTGGTTCAACAATGGCTCATCCCCTTCGGTCGCGCAATTGTTGAAGCAATGCTATAATAGGTTTGGGTCATCTATGGCTCATCGTATGAACTAGCTCTAAGTTGTTCAGAAATCCAGTACTTCCTTTCATTTCATTTAAGAAGTATTTACTCAGAGTAAAAGTCACAAAAAAATCGATTTACAAACCTGCTCTGTTTTTACACTAATTACACCAAAAAAAGCTAAGTACATCAAAAATGAAAAAAAAACAATAAATTTAGCTAGATATATTGTAAAAAACGGAAAATCAAAGTGGCTATTATAATTTTTCTTCATGCTTTCAAGCTAAAGGTGGGGAACGATTTACTTGTTTTTGTTTCATTTTGTAAGGTTGGTCCAAAAGCATACACCCCTGTAGGAAAACTTTTTTGTCCCCGAGGATGTCCATAAAAGGGGAATATGAAGACCTGTTTTGGAATTACATAGCTCCCTATTTTGTATATCAGACATCCTATGAAATAATTCTTTTAGATGTTTAGGCGCTTCATTATGCAGAGCCTTAAAGACGATTTTACAGTTTCTGTATCAATCAGTTGCTTAATCGTAAGCCAACCGAACTCTTTTGTTAGTGGGTCTAAGTGAACACCATAAGGACTGTCCGTAACAATTCTCGCAGCTCGATATTGTAATTTTTGCTCGATATTGTAAGTTCGTATTGCTTGCGCTACCTTAAAGTGGACAGCAGTACCTAAAGTGTCGCGAAACCCATCCACATCCATGCGCTAAAATGCATATATTCGTTAGACAGATCTGTATTGGTAGTTCATTCATGTAATTTTCTTATTGTTTTGGCTGCAATTATTTTCTCCTTATTGTTCGTGTTAGGCGGTATAACCTTTCAGCCTCGTATATATGTTTGGATTCGGATGTCACATAGGAGTGTAGGAATTCACAAGTATAGAATTAACGAATTAAGCTTTGTATTCTATTTTCCTGTTGTATCATTCATTGACGTATGCTTTCTACCGTCACCTGATTGGTTCATTACCAACAGGACGTATCAAAGCAGTTTACTTTTAGGATGTGGCTAAAAGCACGTCAGCTGTTCAATTGAATTGTAACATCATGATTATTCGAACAAATTGATTGCGTCTTTTTGGAGTAAATTCTACAATATTTTTAACCTTTGGAGCTAGCGATTCGTAGTGAAATTGCTACATAAAGTATGGCCCAATTAAACTTCTGCACATCATTTGTGAATTTACCAATGGGAAGTAACGTTAAGCTAAGCGAAGCATTCCAATACCACGGGAAACTTTGTTTGTTATTGGGTGATTCCATGCTTAAACATCACAATTATGGAGTTTTCAACTTTTTTGCTTATAGTGAGTCACTTTGGAACTCCAATAAGAGGTCCCATGGAGATCCATGCACCCCATCATTCTCCCCAGCCAGTAGGCCAATGACAATAGGGACTTCGAAATTTGTTGACACAGCCTCAAAAACAGTATTTCATTTCACCAAAACAACCAAAATACAACTTTACCTACTTTATACCTGTCAATTCCTTTTGAAGTGTTATTTTTTAGGGCAGTTTGAGTGTTCAAACACCCAAGGATTCTACTTAACATTTCTTTTATTTTCTTGATATTTTTGAAGATGTCTCATAGAAGGCAGATGAATGATTACTAGCAACACGTGATTATTGATGATGTTTACATGCTTGAATGTTCTAACATGTAGAGGTGTCCACGTGACATATTGAGCGAAGGGAATACCAGCTCCAGGATTTGTTTTGAAACCTTGAGCCGCCACACAAAAGCAAGAGGGTTGGGCATCGAAGCAAAACAGATTCGCTAAAGCGAGGCGTATCATGTGACGAAGGCGTTTGTTAACTAGGACATCACTATGCTAGCTGGTATATCTACTGATGCATTCTGTATAGTGACAGTAAAGGTATGTCAGTTCAGCAGATTATTACATAAACAACTTACTTTATGCAGTATATGATTGCAATAAAATTAAGGCCTGGATTTTAGGACAGATAACGAATATGGAAAGGGGAATAACTGAAGCACAAACCGATACATGGATTGATTGAAATTTTGCCATTCTCATTCAAATTTCTTTTTGTCAAGGAAACTAACACCACACTTCACCCACCTTTGTCCAAGGAATTCAAAGAACGAATATGGACTAATTCACCTTATAATATACTGTTTATGAAGTGCTAAGAGGTGTCTATAAGTTGAAAAAACCATGAAAGGAAACAGCGATGTGGATACAGACGATGATGTATCGAAGGAAGGTGCCTCCACTGCGTCACATTCGAAAAATAAGCACCGCTGTGATACAGTAATTATTGTACACAAAGCTGGTGTTGTTGTTGCTGGTAGAGACAACATAATAAGAGGCATCATTGCAGCTCAGGTCAATGGATGCAGCTTGCATATTAACATAGACGAAAGTCTTGCGTGCGTCATGAAACCGAATCCCAAAATGTTCCCAAATGCGCTGACAAGGACAGGACCCTGCGCAGGACGAGCATATGCCCTAATAGTGAATAGATCCAGAAAGTTAACTGACGCTGGGTTGACGCAAGAGTTCATTCAATTCACAGATAGATTAGCTGTGCAAACGAAGGAAAAGACACATAAAGATTTGTACGTGCTGGTCCTTTTACAAAAAGCAATGTTCAACATATACGCTAAGAACAATGAGGCTGCTTTGGAGGAGCTTAAGGCAGCAGAGCAGTTATCAGAGCATTGCCTTAATCGAAACCTCCTATTGGGAAAATGTTACACATACGAGGCATACATACGGCTGTATCAAGAGAAATATGAGGAGGCTCTTATGTACATTGAAAACGCAAAGTACCTTCTGGTAAACGTGGTTTCTGGTGAAGAAAAGGCAATGATCTGCTACCTGACTGGATATGTTTACATGAAAATCGCAGGAAAGAAAGAGGAGCCATGCCAAGAACTCGAAGATAAAGCGATCGAGTATTTCCAGTTGCATGATAGACACGTTAAAGAGGACTCTGAAAGTGAGGTAGCAATTAAAGAGATGCAGTATGGAATAATTAAGCAAGCAACAGTATACCTGAGAACATACACTTTCACAAGTTTTCAGTTCGGAACAAATGATGAGAGCATTGAAAAAGCCAAAGAGCTTTTAGATTTCTTTGAGTTGCACTTATGGAAAGACGCGACTCCTGCATCAAAAATTCACTTTACAGCACTTAAGGCGGATTACCTTTACAGGAGAAAATGCTTCGAGAGATCATTGCATATCTTGACAACTAATGGCCTAACACTTGCAAAAGATGTTGGACACAAACCCATGATAGATATGGTTGATGAAAGGATAAGAATAATTGAAACTTCAATGGGTATAAAGAACGAGAGATATGGTCAATAAATCATAATATTTTGCAGTCATAAAATTCACAATTTCTTTGCTACTAAGTACTGTAAACAATTTCTCAGATTCCTATTGTAAGAAAGATGTGTTGCATAAATTGCTTACGGTATAAATATAGTAAACATAAATAAAGACATGAATAAAACCCAGCAAAAATTGCTTGTAGCATTGTACTTTCTTCTAATAGTCTATGTCGTCTTGAACGATTGCTGAATGAATAACCAATCATTTACCAATCATTGGCCCATCATTAATCAATCAATGAATAATCACCGACCAATCGTTGACCAATCATTGACATATCATTGACCAATCATTGAAAAATCATTGACAAATCACTGAACAATCGTTGACCAATTAAGTAATCATTGACTAAAAACTGTGTTGATTTAAACATTTCAAACCATAGAGTTATTATGAGGAAAAGCGCTCTTTTTGTCATATTCAATCGATTAGTCAATTAAAGAAGCAATCAGCCAAGCGATCAAACGATCAATCAAGGTTGATCCAACACCAGGCTAACGGGTCATCATTAAAACATTGTATGATTGGATGAAGATTCTCCTTTTACACTGGCATGCCTCTGGCTTATGGTTCATATTAACACTTAAAATAACTCCAAAATGCTTATCCTATGAAAAGAGCTAGACTTCATAATACTTCGGTTAATCGGCTTCAAAAAATACAGTTATACTGTGAGATAGTGACCGCATTTACCAGCTATTTGCAGGCCCCCCCTAATAATTAGCATCCTAATAAATTAAACCAAACGTTACACTACATATCAAGTCAAATTACATCTTTCTCTTTGCCAACTTCAATAAAAGCATTGATACATTCTTCAACTTGTTCGATCGTGTGAGCTGCTGACATCTGTACACGAATTCGAGCCTTCCCTTGAAATTAGGCACAATGGGGTTAGAACATGGAGTTAAACAATGAAGGCTAAAGACTGAGCAACAATGGGGAAGTGGGGAAAAGGTATACCTAGGGAGTTCACAAAAATTTACAAAAAGCAAAAGGGTAAACAACTATCAAAAAAACGAAAATTATTATAGATTTTAATTTGGATAAATAACGTGAAAAGAATAAATAAGTCAGCAAAATAAAAAGAAATTTTACTGCAGGAGAAAATAAATAAAATATTGAACTAAAGCACAAAATAAATGCTTCTGAAGAAATTTTTTCATTTAAGTCGATAAGGTTAGCAAAGCATGCATTTTTGTTTGAAACTGATATTTTTATTTGAAACTGATTATCAAATAAATTTCCTTACACAGCACAAAATGTTGAGGTAGCTGAAATTAATGCTTCTCTTTACTTCTCTTTACATTGCTTCTGTACATTATAAAGTAAGATGCAGCTACTAAGTCAAGCTAAAGCCTCTTTTTTCACTTTTTCATAAACATGAGTGAAGCTACAACAAGATTGGTCGAGCCTGGGCTTGCCTATGCAGCATGTTCGAGAATAAGCAAGAAAAATGTGGACAGCCGTAACAAAATATGAGATAATGAAAGAGAGTTTCTTTTACCTCGTGGAACAACAGGAAAAGTGAAACCAATTACGTAAATGCCACGTTCTAGGATAAAATAGCAACAACTGGACTGAATGAAATTAAAGAAAATATCATGTAAAATCTAGACTCTAATTTGGGACATCAATTTCCTCATAATGAATAGGAAAATTGCTGAGATGCCTTATACTAGCACTAACCTACATTCATATCTTGGTCTCAATTGAACCACTCAATTTCTTTCAAGAAAACTGCATTCTGAACGTGTCTCAATATACTTTACTCTCTACAGCCAGAGTAAAATGTGGAAGTACAAAACACCCTATTACTACAGAAACCAGGAAGGATGTAAACGATATGATTTAATATTTAACTTAAAAGGCCAAGGAAGTATAATAGAGCAGGCCCACAATAGTCACAAACGCACTTTAGGGAGAAAACAATGAGGAACTTTCACGTTTTAAACCACTGTGATTATTCACACAAACTTTGTAAATTATATTATAGTCATTCGTCATAAAATGAGCCATGAATATAATTACGACAGATGTATCTACACACACAGATATTATATATATATATATATATATATATATATATATATATATATATATATGTAAAAATTAGGAGTTTAATCTGTGCACAGTTAGAGATAGGAAAAACCAAAGAAATGGCTCTGATTCCGTGATAACCAATTTTTCTTGCTACTAGTTACACTATATATATACACGATTTTTTATAAGAAAATCATTATTTTGCCCGAGCCTCGATTTTCCTAACTTTTCCCGAAATTGAGCCTGAGATTTTCTTAAATTTTTCTTAACTTTTACTGAAATAAACTGGCTGAAATGGTTTACACTTTCGTTATTGCTATTGTATACTTGAATTTAAATTCCATCTTTAACAGTTTGAATGCAATAACGACGAAATACCGATTTTTGGCCTATAAAAATACTAAACTTTGGAAATTGAGCCTCGTGATGTTCTTACGATTTTCTTAAGATTTTGACGATTTGAGCCTCATTTTCTTATAAACTTTTTCCTTATAAAAAAACGTGTATATATATATATATATATATATATATATATATATATATATATATATATATATATATATATATAT